>CADEHL010001093.1:2296649-2811171 GCA_902827135.1 Harpagifer antarcticus | reverse complement strand
CAAACACCATGCATTACACCGGTAGCAACACCATGCATTACACCAGCAGACCAGCAGGTAACAACACCATGCATTACACCAGCAGGTAACAACACCATGCATTACACCAGCAGGTAGCAACACCATGCATTACACCAGCAGACCAACAGGTAACAACACCATGCATTACACCAGCAGGTAACAACACCATGCATTACACCAGCAGGTAGCAACACCATGCATTACACCAGCAGGTAACAACACCATGCATTACACCAGCAGGTAGCAACACCATACATTACACCAGCAGACCAACAGGTAACAACACCATGCATTACACCAGCAGGTAACAACACCATGCATTACACCAGCAGGTAGCAACACCATGCATTACACCAACAGGTAACAACACCAGGTAACACCACCAGGTAACAACACCAGGTAACACCACCAGGTAACAACACCATGCATTACACCAGCAGGTAGCAACACCATACATTACACCAGCAGACCAACAGGTAAACAACACCATGCATTACACCAGCAGGTAACAACACCATGCATTACACCAGCAGGTAACAACACCATGCATTACACCAGCATGTAGCAACACCATGCATTACATTAGCAGGTAACAACACCATGTATTACACCAGCAGGTAACAACACCATGCAGTACACCAGCAGGTAACAACACCATGCATTGCACCAGCAAGTAGCAACACCATGCATTACACCAGCAGCTAGCAACACCATGCATTACACCAGCAGGTAACAAAACCATGCATTACACCAGCAGACCAGCAGGTAGCAACACCATGCATTACACCAGCAGGTAACAACACCATGCAACCATGCATTACACCAGCAGGTAGCAACACTATGCATTACACCAGCAGGTAGCAACACCATACATTACACCAGCAGGTAACAACACCATGCATTACACCAGGAGGTAGCAACACCATGCATTACACCAGCAGGTAACAATACCATGCATTACACCAGCCGGTAAAAACACCATGCATTACACCAGCAGGTAACAACACCATGCATTACACCGCTAACAACACCATGCATTACACCAGCCGGTAACAACACCATGCATTACACCGCTAACAACACCATGCATTACACCAGCAGGTAGCAACACCATACATTACACCAGCAGACCAACAGGTAACAACACCATGCATTACACCAGCAGGTAACAACACCATGCATTACACCAGCAGGTAGCAACACCATGCATTACACCAACAGGTAACAACACCATGCATTACACCAGCAGGTAACAACACCAGGTAACACCACCAGGTAACAACACCATGCATTACACCAGCAGGTAGCAACACCATACATTACACCAGGAGACCAACAGGTAACAACACCATGCATTACACCAGCAGGTAGCAACACCATGCATTACACCAGCATGTAGCAACACCATGCATTACATTAGCAGGTAACAACACCATGTATTACACCAGCAGGTAACAAAACCATGCATTACACCAGCAGGTAACAACACCATGCATTACACCAGCAGGTAACAACACCATGCATTACACCAGCAGGTAACAACACCATGCATTACACCGCTAACAACACCATGCATTACACCAGCCGGTAACAACACCATGCATTACACCGCTAACAACACCATGCATTACACCAGCAGGTAACAACACCATGCATTATACCAGCAGGTAGCAACACCGTGCATTACACCAGCAGACCAACAGGTAACAACACCATGCATTACACCAGCAGGTAACAACACCATGCATTACACCAGCAGGTAGCAACACCATGCATTACACCAACAGGTAACAACACCATGCATTACACCAGCAGGTAACAACACCATGCATTACACCAGCAGGTAACAACACCATGCATTACACCAGCAGGTAGCAACACCATACATTACACCAGCAGACCAACAGGTAACAACACCATGCATTACACCAGCAGGTAACAACACCATGCATTACACCAGCATGTAGCAACACCATGCATTACACCAACAGGTAACAACACCATGCATTACACCAGCAGGTAACAACACCATGCATTACACCAGCAGGTAACAACACCATGCATTACACCAGCAGGTAGCAACACCATACATTACACCAGCAGACCAACAGGTAACAACACCATGCATTACACCAGCAGGTAGCAACACCATGCATTACACCAGCATGTAGCAACACCATGCATTACATTAGCAGGTAACAACACCATGTATTACACCAGCAGGTAACAACACCATGCATTACACCAGCATGTAGCAACACCATGCATTACATTAGCAGGTAACAACACCATGTATTACACCAGCAAGTAGCAACACCATGCATTACACCAGCAGCTAGCAACACCATGCATTACACCAGCAGGTAACAAAACCATGCATTACACCGCTACCAACACCATGCATTACACCAGCAGACCAGCAGGTAGCAACACCATGCATTACACCAGCAGGTAACAACACCATGCAACCATGCATTACACCAGCAGGTAGCAACACTATGCATTACACCAGCAGGTAGCAACACCATACATTACACCAGCAGGTAACAACACCATGCATTACACCAGCAGGTAACAATACCATGCATTACACCAGCCGGTAAAAACACCATGCATTACACCAGCAGGTAACAACACCATGCATTACACCGCTAACAACACCATGCATTACACCAGCCAGGTAACAAACACCATGCATTACACCGCTAACAACACCATGCATTACACCAGCAGGTAAAAACACCATGCATTACACCAGCAGGTAACAACACCATGCATTACACCAGCAGGTAGCAACACCATGCATTACACCGCTAACAACACCATGCATTACACCAACAGTTTGCAACACCATGCATTACACCAGCAGGTAGCAACACCATGCATTACACCAGCAGGTAACAACACCATGCATTACACCAGCAGGTAGCAACACCATGCATTACACCAGCAGGTAACAACACCATGCATTACACCGGTAACAACACCACACATTACACCAGCAGGTAACAACACCATGCATTACACCAGCAGGTAACAACACCATGCATTACACCGCTAACAACACCATGCATTACATTAACAGGTAACAACACCATGCATTACACCAGCAGGTAACACCACCATGCATTACACTAGCAGGTAACAACACCATGCATTACACCAGCAGGTAACAACACCATGTATTACACCAGCAGGTAACAAAACCATGCATTACACCAGCAGGTAGCACCTCCATGCATTACACCAGCAGGTAGCAACACCATGCATTACACCAGCAGGTAACAACACCATGCATTACACCAGAAGGTAACAACACCATGCATTATATCGGCAGGTACCACAATTCAAATCAAAAAAGCACTTTCTATGATGCCCATGTCTAACTAGAATAAGAAGAGAATGTCTATAATGCATTAGAAACATACTTTTAATGGATTACAATTGGATAATATATCTGTTTAATTATGGTTATAAGCACTCATAAGGCAAGGCAAGGCAAGGCAAGGCAAGGCAAGGCAAGGCAAGGCAAGTTTATTTATAGAGCACTTTTCAACACAAGGCAATTCAAAGTGCTTTACAACAAATGAAAGACATTAAGAAAATGGCATTTAAAATCAGTCATTAAAAAGAAAAGCTAATAAAAGAAACATTAAAAGAAGAAATACATGGATAAACATTAAAAGAAAAAATACATGGATAAAAGTTACAGTGCAGTCTAAGATATGAATAGTTCAATTAAAAGCAGCTACAAAAAGAAAAGTCTTCAGCCTGGATTTAAAAGTAGTCAGAGTTGCAGCGGATCTGCACGTTTCTGGGAGTTTGTTCCAGATATTTGGAGCATAATAACTGAACGCTGCTTTACCATGTTTAGTTCTGACTCTGGGGACAGAAAGCTGACCAGTCCCTGAAGACCTGAGAGATCTCGATGGTTCATAATTTAGCAGTAGATCAGAAATGTATTTTGGGCCTAAACCATTCAAAGCTTTATAAACCAGCAGCAGTATTTTGAAATCTATTCTTTGACACACAGGAAGCCAGTGTAACGACTTCAGAACAGGAGTGATGTGATCCACTTTCTTAGTGTTAGTGAGGACTCGAGCAGCAGCGTTCTGAATCAGCTACAGCTTCCGAATAGATTTTTTAGTGAGACCTGTGAAGACACCATTGCAGTAGTCGAGTCTACTGAAGATAAAAGCATGGACAAGTTTTTCCAAATCCTGCTGCGACATTAGTCTTTTAATCCTAGATATGTTCTTTAGGTGATAGTAGGCTGATTTAGTAACTGTTTTAATGTGGCTGTTGAAACTCAGGTCAGAGTCCATGACTACACCTAGATTTCTGGCTTTATCTGTTGTTTTGAACATTGCAGACTGAAGCTCAGCGCTAACTTTTATACGTTCTGCCTTGGCTCCAAAAACCATTACCTCAGTTTTATCTTTGTTTAATTGGAGAAAGTTCTGACACATCCAGTCATTGATTTGTTCAACTCACTTACTCAGTGTTTGAATTGGAGCATAGTCTCCTGTTGCAACTGTTACGTAAATTTGTGTGTCATCTGCATAGCTATGGTAACTTATTTTGTTGTTTTTCATTATCTGAGCCAGTGGTAGCATGTAGATGTTAAAGAGAAGAGGCCCCAAGATGGAGCCTTGAGGAACCCCACATGTCATATTTGTCAACTCAGATGTGTATTTACCAATAGAAACAAAGTTGTTTCTGTCCTTTAAGTAGGATTCAAACCAATTTAGGACGGTTTCCGAAAGTCCCACCCAGTTTTCCAGTCGGTCTAGTAATATGCTGTGGTCAACAGTGTCAAACGCAGCACTGAGATCTAATAATACAAATACTGAAGTTCTGCCACTGTCTGTGTTTAAGTGGATGACATTAAAGACCTTTACAAGAGCAGTCTCAGTACTGTGGTTTGAACGAAAGCCTGACTGGAACACATCGAAACAGTCATTTAAATGCAAAAAATTACTCAGCTGTTGAAAAACAACTTTTTCAATGATTTTACCTCGAAATGGCAGGTTTTATATGGGCCTGTAATTGTTCATTACTGAACATGACATAAACATTCCTAATGTTGTAGCACCATTATAACACATGATAAAGCATTTCATTATGAGGTCAGAAATGTAAAACTTAATGACTGCTGCCTATTCAATGACTTTTTAGGAATAATTATATATATTTATTGCATTATTAAATTATTTAAATGCATAATTATGAGATAGTGAAGCATTACAAAGAGAGAGTAGTCAACTTTAAAAGATAATAATGTAATGGATCATATTTAGATTGTTATTATATTTTTAAAAGAATACAATGGAAATTGAAAAGGAAATAATGCTTTATAAAAAGAAAGTGATGCATAACATGAAGATAGTGATGCATTGTAACATATTGAAATGCAATATAATAATACTATAATGCATTATTTATTTACGAGTGCCTATATTCATACAAAGCTTCAATCAGAATACAACATAACAAAGTGTGTTTATAATATATCAGAGACAGGTATGTCATAGATTATTGGCTTATCTATAGCCAGTTGAGTAGCACTTGAAATGTTTGGCTCTATGATACCTGATGTACTTATATGATTCTGTTTTCTTCAAGGTTGTGTCTTCCTGGTCGAATGTACTTATTGTAAGTCGCTTTGGATAAAAGCGTCAGCTAAATGCAATGTAATGTAATGTAATTATTCACATGAAAGTTTACGTCCTGTTTCCTGTCTACCTGTCCAGAACACGCGGGGTCTCCTCGCCCAGGCGTCAGGGGGTGTAGCTGTGGAGATGCAGACGGCGGGCTCATCAGATCTGATCCAGCAGCTGGAGCACCTGAGGAGGGCTGGTGAGACGCTGCTCCACCAGAACCAGTGCTACAACACCCAGGTACACCAACATCTGTAGCACCGGCCCAACCAGCCTAAACCCAAAGAAAACCAGTTTGCATATTCATGTTATCATGAATTAATATACACTTTTTTTAAATAGGTTAAATTGTTGCTTTATAAAACGTCAGAATTATTATACATTCTCTATTTTGCAAAAGCTGAAAACAACAAGATCTTAAATGTTTCAAACATCAAACATTTCTTTAATGATGAATTGATCGATCAAACTAGTATAATATCCTCTTTAGCCCAATTGCCCCCACCGACGGGGGCAAACACAACAATATTGCACGAAACTGTGTCTCAGGGATTCTTAACATTAAACAACCTATTAATGTGTCATACCCACTTAACGGGAAGAAACTCAGCTATCAGACAATATTAACCATATTTAGCGAAACAAAACACAAGGGTAACACCAAGCGTCTGAATTAGCACTAAGCGGAAAAATGCTAACGCATTTAGCACATAACTCACGGTAGCAATATTTTATACTCTAACTGTTACAAAGAGGTGTCAATCACCCAAATCGACCAATGGGTTCCAGAGATACGGCAAATACACCCAAATGTACCCAGAGGTGAGTCCGCCTGGACATTTCTTTTCTAAACCTCTCTAACAAGGTCACATTTCACTTGTTTTGCATCAATCTTGATACAGGGTGCATTTTAAGGACATTTTTGCTAACTGCTCCTATACACTCCACAACACACACCTACTCACTGTACACACACAAACAGCTCCTAAAGCATATCATATATATCAGGCTACAGCCCTTGTATATTTTATTATGTGAAGCACTATATGGTTTCATGAAAAATATCTACTGTTTATTTGTAAATATCTCCTAACAAATAAAGTGTGAAATGTAGGCCTGCTACATATATTATTGAGTGATATATATTATACACTGTTCTGCTTTCTGCACTGACCTCAGCAGCTGTTCTCACTGTAAACATCGCGTCACAATGAAAGCAGTTGTATTGAAAAAAAAATAGCCTAACATCCAGGGGAGATGTGATTAGTGAGTAAACAAACAAACAGAAAGTCTGATGCACATTTGATCATCTCAAATAACTTATAATCACAACGGGAACAGTTTGCAGAGCTGTGCTTCATTGATAGAAGTCCAGCCATGCGTCACGCCTCTTTTAAACATCACTGTTGGCTGAAATCGTCTCCGGAGAATACATCAGTGTACCCTCGGTTATAGCTCCTCCAGAGAGACTCCTCTCTCCTCTCTCCTCTACATCTTTGTACCCTCGGTTATAGCTCCTCTAGAGACACTCCTCTCTCCTCTAAATCAGTGTATCCTCGGTTATAGCTCCTCTAGAGACACTCCTCTCTCCTCTAAATCAGTGTATCCTCGGTTATAGCTCCTCTAGAGACACTCCTCTCTCCTCTAAATCAGTGTATCCTCGGTTATAGCTCCTCCAGAGAGACTCCTCTCTCCTCTACATCTTTGTACCCTCGGTTATAGCTCCTCCAGAGACACTCCTCTCTCCTCTCTCCTCTAAATCAGTGTATCCTCGGTTACGGCTCCTCCAGACAGCCTCCTCGATAATCGATGAGCCTTTAGAGAAATTTGTTTTCCTTCAAGACGGCGTGCCGACATCCATTTCCGGGTCCCTGCCGGAGGTCCGAGGAGTGGAGGATGCAAAAATTAGAGAAATGACAAACGGCTCATTTTCGAGGACTCGTGTAGGTCGACTTGACGCCAAGACGACCGGCGACCGGCCCCAACAGGCGCAAAGACGCGAGGGCCCGCTCATCACTACGCACGACGGTGTTCTGGGCATGTCATTTTTGAGCCTGAGGCCTGAAAAACAGGCTCAGGGCTCAACAGGATAAAAAGTATATATATTTTAATGTCGGCAATTTTTTGGAGCTCTAATGTTCTGTCACCCCAGTTCTAAACTTAGTGGAGTTTTGGGAACATTTTATAATAACATTTTTAATAAATACTAGCGATAGTTCACAAAACTTGAGCTTATAGTTATTTACTGTTCAAAAATTAAATAAGTACTCATTAACAATGGAATTAACAATGGTTATTATAAAGGGTTAGCAGGTTTTTAATGTTAGGTTTGTTGCGTTCAGGTGTCTTTGCTGAGCTCTCCAGCGGTGACCTTTGACCCTCGAGCAGGGTCAGAGGTCATCCAGGCCGAGGTTAAGGAGCTGTGGAGAACAGCAGGAGGTCTGGAGGAGGAGCTCACACAGCTGCAGGATCTGGTTAGAGACACTTGAAGTTAAAACATTGGTATTGACTGTGTACAAATTGAGTTGATGAGAGACTGACTGTGATTAGGATATAGTCATTAGAATGTATGTGTTATGTTAGATATGTGGTTGTCAACAGGACAAAGCCACACACATGTGATCTTATAAACGTTGCATTGCTGCAGACTAAACTGGCTTACAGTATATAAATAAGTCTAAAACATCAACAGCATTAAAATGCAACATATTGCAGCTGTAATATTAGTCCAGAAACTTCATATATAATATTAAAACACTGATGGGGAACATGTTACTTCTTAAAGATCTAGTGGTGTCACGATCACAGGTACAGATCAGAACCCAAAAGCACGACTCAGATACAACCAGTGTATAGCAATGTTCAGTTTATTCAGGTCAGGGACAGGCAGGGTCAAAACCAGGAAATCCGTCAGACAGGCAACCAAAATCAGACAGGGAGCAGGCAGGAACTCGAGATCCGTAAACAGGCAGGCAGGGATCAAAAACCGGGAAGGACAAAAATCTAGGCTAGAGCACAACACTCACTGAAGAGCTTGGCAGAAACGACAAGACAATCTGGCAAAGGAAAGTGATAGTGAGGTGGTATAAATACTGTGGAGTGATGAGGGAATGAGTAACAGGTGAGGGGAAGGGCTGGGGAGACCAGGTGAGGGAAGTGAGCTGATTACAAGGGCCTGGAGGAAGGAGGGATCTGAAATGACAGGAAAGTTTAGATGAGCCACCAAACATACAATAATATAAGTGTCTAACTTGTGACAAGTGGAGTAAAAGTATAAAGTAGCCTACCCCAAAACTGCACTTAGACACAGTACTTGAATAAATATACTTCACTACATTCCACAACTGACCGTATGTGTCTGCCTGTGTAGAACATGGTGTTGGAGGCCTCCAGTCTGCAGCAGACAGAGTCCTTCGATCTGCAGCTGGTGGACTTACAGCAGAAAGCAGGTGTCCTGTGCAGAGACCTGGATTCAGAGCTGCAGTTTGCAGCTCTGCTGGCTGAAGAGCATCAGGCGTTGCTGGAGGTAAACAGCAGGCTGGAGACCCAGATAGAGGACAACAGGAGGCTGCTGGATGCATCAAGCATACAAGGGTAGGACAATTATATAATGTTTGAAACTTATTTTGCAAATCATGTTGTTTTGTAAGTTCTTTTTTTAATGTTATGTCTTTATATCTCCTGTTCAAAGGCTCTCAGGTCCTCAGTCAATCTTCGCGGATAATGTCACATCTTTCTGTGCTGAAACCAGCCCTCCTCCTGCCTACAAAAGAAACATCACACCAATAAATACATTTAGCATTCGGCGAGGAAATCTCAGGATGATGGGGGTTCAAACTGTCTTTAGAGGCCACACGCACAATGTCATACAACAGCAATCGAAAAACTCACCAATAAGATCGATTAACACTTCAAATCTGATAGGATCATTCCACAAGACTGAATACCAGGGCAGAGGAGCTCTTCCTAAAAGAACCAAGAGCGAATGTATGACCGTCAGCATAACAGTGGACAGAAAGGGCAGTCCTGTGGAGCATAAAGTCCATACTAAACATTGTGAGCTGCAGAACTCATCCATTGTCAGTACTGAGATTAGCCAAGTTTTAGAAGAAGGGGCCGGTGGCAAAGCTTCTAAACCGAAGATAAGTACTGTACAAGAACACACAACATTGGCAAAACCAGAAGATGTTACTTCTAAACAAATAACCACAGGAACTGGTTTGCAGGCTGATCAATCAACGACCCACGTTGAAACAGAGGTCCCCAAAAACATTTCTTGT
This sequence comes from Harpagifer antarcticus, assembly GCA_902827135.1. Lineage (NCBI taxonomy): Eukaryota > Metazoa > Chordata > Actinopteri > Perciformes > Harpagiferidae > Harpagifer > Harpagifer antarcticus. Next base: position 2,801,210 of record CADEHL010001093.1, on the reverse strand, counting down.
GTAGAACCAAAGGTAAAGCAAGAACAGCATTTGGCAACAACTGATCCCAGTAAAGGAACTGATGCAGAGGTAAAAAAAGAGCCAGAATCTGCAAATGTCATGTCTTTAAGTTTGGAGATTCAAGCAGAAGCTGAAGAAAATGCAGGGAAAGTTTCAGATACAGCATTGTTTGCTTCTGGATCTCACATTCTTACATCTGAGGAGGATCAGGGTAAGGTCTCTTGTGAAGTAGATTATATTACTGCTTCTAAACTGGAGATTAATACTCCACGAAACACCACATTAGTTCTTGACACACACTCTGCAAAGAGTGCTGCTGTTCAAGAAAATACAAAACCTTTTACCAATAAACAAACTACCACAGTTGGTTTGCAGGCTGATAAAACAGGGACACACGTTCAAACAAAGGTCCCAAAAAATATTATTTGCGCAGAACAAGAAGCAAAGCAAGAACCACATCCAGCTACAACCGATCCCAGCAAAGAGACTACTGCAGATGTAAAGAAAGAACCAGAATATATGACCTTGGCTCCCAAAGATTGCACTGAGCAGGGTCCTGCCAAAGTTGTGTCTTGTTTGGAGACTCAAATAGAAGCTGATGGGGATGATGGGGAAGTTGTCGTTACAGCATCCATTATTTCTGTACCTCACATGCATGGGTCTGAGGAGGGTCAGGGTAATGTCTCTGTTGAGATAATCCTGATCGAGGACATGGAGGTAGAAACAAGGGAAATAATAATGAAGAAGGAGTACAAGTAGAAGGTACATTCTCCAATGCCGAAAGAAGAAAAGTAATAGAAGAAGCAGATACACAGTCCAGTAATGCAACTGCTTCATCTGGTGGCCAAGACATCAATTACAACCTTGAAAGTAAATCTCCAAGTAGAGAGATTTTGAAGGACCTTGAATTAGAAGGGAACTTTTTTGTGGGTTTCCATGATACCCTTGAGGAACAAATGGACCCTACTGAGTCGGACAACGAGATCATTCATTTAACAGACCAAGGAGCAGTGTTGAGTATCACAAAGTCAAGAAAGTTGATTTTAAGTCAAACTGATTCTGGCGTGGCTTCTGACCATCAGGAGATGAGTCCAACAAAGCCATTTGCATGCTTGAGTCCAGAAACATGTTTAAGCCCAGATGAGGCAGAGGTGTTAATGAGCATGACAGATCAAGTATTTTGCCCAGTTGATCCAGAAGGGGATGTTAAAAGTCCTGATTCTCTTATGAGTACAAATTATCCAGATATATGTTTCAGTCCAGTTGAGGTTGATGTGTGTCTGAGTCCAAATGGTGAAGAAGAAGAAGAAGAAGAAGAAGAAGAAGAAGAAGAAGAAGAAGAAGAAGAAGAAGAAGAAGAAGAAGAAGAAGAAGAAGAAGAAGAAGAAGAAGAAGAAATCTGTCTGAATCTAACTGAGGCGATTGCACATGTGAGACCAGTCGAGAAATATGTTCTGTCGTCAAAAGAGGAAGAACAGTCTATGTCCTTTAGTAGCGATCAAACTTTGCCAGGAGAGGACAGAAATAGGAAAGTCAACGTTATAGTCAGAGATGGGAACAGTTTGTGTTTTGGATCGTTGCAAAACAGTCTTGGAGGCATGGAGTTTGGAGGTCCAGGTGATCCTAGTATCATAGCAGACCAAGAGGAACAGCTTGGTTTTGGAGGCCTTTATCGTAAAAGTGTAAGAGATGTGAGAAATCCCATGGAGAGTTTCAAAGATACAACTTGCATTACAGATAACAAAGATGTTCAGAATATAAAGGAAGGAGGCATGTGTTGCTCAGTAGGCCAGAAAGAGATTGCCAGTATGGATGGTAAAGTGAGGGGACAGAAAAACAGTGAAAAGGTGTTTGTAAGGTCAGCTAGCTTTGTAAGTCTCCCAGCCAATGAAGGAACTACCTTTAGTGATTTGGCGAGTAATTCAAGAGGCAGTATTAAGGCTAGTAGTTTTGTTGGCACAGCTGCAAATTCATCAGGTAGGGTCAGTGGTAATGCAGAAGCTGTCATTACAACTGGAGTAGAGGGAACTTTCAGGCAGGGAGGTGGAGACTGGAGGGTTTATGGCGGAAGTCGGGGATGCACAAGTACAACTTTACCCAGAACAGGGAGTGAAGAAAGCCTGTCAGGCAACACGCTCCCTGTAGCAAGCCGAACAGAAAAAGGGAGGTTCGACAGTAAAGGAACTGGGGAGTGGGTATTTTATGGTGGCAGTCTTGGACGAAAGAGCAGCCTTGATGGTGGCACTTGCTTACCAAGTGAAAGAAAAGAAGAAGGCCCATCAGTTGCCTCAAACCCTGCAACAAGTGCACCAGAAAAAAGAAGATTCAGCAATAGAGGGAATGGAGAATGGATGGTTTATGGAGGTAGTCTTGGCCGTGAAAGCAGCTTGCCCAGAAAAGGGAGTGAAGAAAGTCCGTCTGTGGGAATGATCCCTGCAACAAGTCCACCAGACACAGGAAGGTTTGGAAGTGGAGGGAGTGGAGAGTGGATGGTTTCTAGCGGTAGTCTAAAATGCAATGATATTGTACCCATTCCACAGAGCAGGGACAGCCAGTCAACTGCCATGCACCTTCCAACAAGTCCTACAGGAACAGGGAGATTTGGTCTCAGAGGGAGTGGCGAGTGGAGAGTCTATGGTCAGAGTTCTGGACGTATGAGCAGCAATACCTTACCCAATGCAAACAGCGTAGAAAGACCTTTTATGGCAGTGCAACAAGCAACAAGCCCACCAAGAGTGCAGAGGTTTGGCAGTGGAGATAGTGGAGAGTGGAGAGTGTATGGTGGGAGTAGTGGACGTTTGAGTAGTGCCAGTAATGCAGACAGGGTCAGTGTCAATGTGAATTTTGGCAAAGTCATCAGTCCGCCAAGTAGCTACATAAGTACTGGACAAAGGCTCAGCAGTACTGGTAGTGGTGGCAGGCTCAGCTCGGATAGTGTTGTTAGGCGCAGTAGCAGTGTAGGTAGTGGTGGTAGTTTAAGTCGCTCAGGAAGTGGAAGCAAACTCAGCAGCTCGCCCAGGAGCCACAGGATCAGCAGCTCTGGGAGATTCACCAGCACTGGCAGCGGCGACTCAACGCCAGTTTACAGCACAGCCAAGGAAAGGAGGAGCACTGTGAGGATTGCAGGGCGATCAGGTGGAGGGGGGACAACCAACAGCCAACAAGCCACTAGCCCCGGGTGGCTGAGCAGTTCACCAGCTGGCAGGAGAGGCATGGGAAGCCCTGGGACCTTGTCTAAAAACAGCAGTGGAGGTAGCAGCGACCAAATTATCAGCCGAGCCGATGTAGGGATAAGCAGCTCCCCTGGGTCAGGGGGTACTAAATGCACAGGGGGGAGGGTAATCAGCAGCAGCAACCGGACAATCAGGAGCACTGGCAGTGGAGCCGGAGGCAACAAGGAGAGAATCAGTGTGTGTAAGATGGCGGCTCTGTCAATCTCTGCAGCAGGAAGGGAGAGAAGTCAGGAAACACAAAGAAAAGCTCAACAAAAACAACAACAACAACAGGCTTCAGGTGAGGGACTAGTTTGACTTCAAGTAAACCAATATTTGTAAATGTGACCGTTGCCAGGAAAAATACTATAAAGCTTCTACACTGAACAAAAATATAAACGCAACACTTTTGTTTTTGCTCCCATTTTTCATGAGATGAATTCAAAGATCTAAAACATTTTCTATACACAAAATAACCATTTATCTCAAATATTGTTCACAAATCTGAAAAAATCTGTGATAGTGAGCACTTCTCCTTTGCCGAGATAATCCATCCCACCTCACAGGTGTGGCATATCAAGATGCTGATTAGACAGCATGATTATTGCACAGCTGTGCCTTTGGCTGGCCACAATAAAAGGCCACTCTGAAACGTGCATTTTTGCTTTATTGGGGGGGTCTGGGGGGGTCCGAAAACCAGTCAGTATCTGGTGTGAGGGGTAGGATTAGGGTTAGGGTTAGGGTAATGTTGTGAATCGAGTGGCCTGTGTTCGTCGTCCATAACATACGCCTGCCCATACCATAACACCACCACCACCATGGGCATTTGAACGGCTCTTTGGTACGAACGAGGGGAACCGAGTCCTACTTGGTGAGAGCCGTTCTTGTTATCGTTCAATCGTTGGTCCGCAAATTCAAAATAATTCACTGACATGAATGACATGGATATGGCACCACCTAGTGTCATGTTTACAATGCCGATTATTGACATTAGGTCTGGCAATACAGTCAATCATTATCCTGGTGATTATTTCGCAGAAAAACCTAGTAACCCTGCCCCCTTTAAAAAACGACTCTTTTGAACGGCTCTTTGAAAGGAACGGAGCCATAAGATCCGGCTCCTTCAAAGAGCCATAATTCCCATCACTATGACACATTAGGCTCGTGTTGTGTTCAAGGACCCTGACCTTGGCCAGGAAAAACAGGCACTCGCTTGTTTAATTCTTTTGCGGTCTAGATTTCTTTAATTTTTTTATAAATTACCTCGAGGGCCGTACCAAATGGTCTCGCGGTCCGTATACGGCCCGGAGGCCGGAGGTTCCCCACCCCTGCACTAAAGAGAAGCAGTGTGACATCATGTACAGTTATATATGGTAGTTATGATGTGGTATTATGTGGTATATTAGTTCAGTGGTTCACAAGATACATTGGAGGAAATGTACTTCAATGTATCTTTTCTCCAAGCTTATCTGCTTTAGTGAAATATTTAGTATGTTCTGCCCCTGTTTGGTCATGTTTCTGCTCATGCTGTTGTTCTATCTTTCAAGCATCATATCTAAATTGTACATTTTAATCTGAAAATAAAGAAGATAAATAACCAGACTCGTGTTCTCCTGCTCAGATAAAGGGTAAAGAAATCAACTCATAGATATCACGAAGAAACTTCCCCAGTTGATTACTTACATTCAGAGAATCAGTTTTCAAAAATATATGTTTTGAACATGCAAATTAGGAATTATCTTATTTAAAGTCTGCTTATTGGCATACATTTCCAGAGCAGAAATGTGAATATTAGATAAAGACAGATTGAAAATTAATATTAATAAACATTTTACTGAGGCAATTTTGGTTATCCCTTTTGTATAATTTCATAAATCAGGAAGCACTGTCAAAAGACATCAGTAAAAAGTAAATTCAGAGCACAATGCGTTGTTATCCAAAAACGAGTTTGCTCATTAGAAAGTCAGTCTCTCATCTCCTTGAAATATATGTCATTATTTCTAGCAAGCACGGATGGGGTACATTATAACACCACCTCAACAAAAACAAAAACACATTATACTTCAAAATGTAAAAGAAAATATCAATAGGTACATCAATCTATAAAACTTGCATATCATAAATTGTTTAGAGTTAAACGGTTAAAATGGATGATAAAGTATGGCAGAAGAGACTCAGTACATTAGAAATATATAATCCTGTGATGGAAACTTCTGAAGCAATGGAGACAGGACTCAGAGACACAGGGAGCGCAGGAACTTTGATGGCAAACACTGATGGTTTATTTGGAGCTTCGGCCGGAGAATTCACAAGACATGCCACGAGTTGACACAGCAGATGCCAAACCAATTCTGAAGATTTCTAATAGAATAATCAACATGCTGCATAACAAGATAAAACAGGCAAAGCACTATAACACCTATATCAGCTGATGCCAACAGGCAGGAACAGGGAGACAAAAACACTGAGAGCACAGCACCCAAGGCTACAGGTGCCTGTGCTCAGTGAGGTCAGTACAAACTGATAAACTGGGTCAAAGTTATGGGCCCATGAAAATATTTCCCCAACATATCCCAGTAGGAAAACACACTGCTCCTCAAAGTATTGGACCAACACATTTACAGTAAAATGTACTGAGTTACAGTACAAAGCTTCTTCCTGAAGCTTGCTGATGAAAGAGCAATGATATTTAACTTCTACAGCAGGAGAGCCAAAGACAGACCGACTTTTCCCTTTTCATGAATTTTCCAATACTTGCTTTTATTTTTTTGATGCATCAATTTATTAAGCAAAATACCTTGTATTAGACAAATGTGTAAAGAAGGAATGGTGTAAGACTACAAATTGCTCATGTCTTTAACTCCTATTCAAGGTGAGACCTGAATCATTTAAAAAGACAGGTAGAAAACAGAGTAGGTTTAATGCTAATATGCTGCTATTTAGTGGAAGGAATCAAGGCTAAGTTAGACAAAGGAGGGATAGTTGGAGCAGTGTTCCTTGACCTGCGAAAAGCATTTGACACAGTAAACCATATCAAACTTTTATCAAAACTCAACAATTTCAACCTGTCAGTTAGCACAATACAATGGGTCAGGTCTTATTTAGCTGGTCGTTCTCAATGTGTCCGTATAAATGATAAACTGTCAGAAACTAAGCCATGCTCAATCGGAGTGCCACAAGGCTCAATTCTTGGACCGCTGTTGTTCAGCATATATATTAATGATCTCCCATCTGTTTGTGAGGATGTGGACGTCCAGATGTATGCTGACGACACGGTGGTTTACACTCATGGGAAAGATGCTGAACAGGTTGCCTCTAAGCTCTCGTCGACGCTGCACAAAGTTGCTCAATGGTTAAATGACTCGTGTCTTACTCTAAACACTAACAAAACGGTGACAATGTATTTCACGAATAAGAAAAAAACAACCACGCAGCCACAGCTTCGTGTGAATGGTAAAATAATTGAAAACGTCAATGAGGTCAAATACTTGGGAGTGGTCTTGGATGCCAATTTGACTTTTGAAAGCCATATTAGAAGCATGACTAGAAAGCTGAAATATAACATTTTCAAATTTAAACATATTAGGAACTCATTAACCATAGAAGCATCGAAAACCTTTTGCATGCCATGATACTATCACATTTTCACTACTGCTGGTCCCAAGCAACTAAGACTGCTATGAGACCACTTGAGGTTCTTTATAAAAAAGCCTTAAAAGTTATGGATAGAAAGTCATTAAAACACCATCATTGCAATATACTGTCCAAATACAAACTTTTCAGTTTTGATAGTCTTGTTCTACTTTCCCGAGTTCGATTGGTATTCAGAATCATTCACAATTCTACAACACCACCGTTAAGGAGCTTTTTTCAGTTTCGCCGTGAGCAGAGTTGCAGAAACTCCAGATCTGCATCAAATGCAGATCTAACCATCCCTCTGAGGCGCACAGCCTTTGGACGATCTTTTTTTTTTTTACGGCCATCAAGCACTGGAATACTCTTCCAGTTGAACTTAAAACCTGTACTGATTTTAACTCGTTTTCCTATGGTGCAAACAAAATATTAAGCAACCAGTCATGCCAACATTAATTACACTGTAATCTGAGTTTTTTTAATTTGAACTGTATTGTCATACTATATTTTAGATATTTTATTTCGAGTGTATTTGAAGTGTACTAAGTATTATGTTCGTAACCTAAGCTGTACTTAAATCAGGTTTTAAAATAGTTTGACTGATAGAGATCATGCAATGTTATTATTTGTTTATTGATTGTTATGAACCTGCCTGAGGACCACAGATGGAAATGAGCTATTAGCTATAATCTGGCATATTGCATCTCTTGTCTTTGCTGAGATCAATGTTTTTGTATGCATGGTATATATATATATATATATTCTATAAATAAATACAAACAAATACAAACAAATATAAGCGATCGACTGAAAATGTTTTAAAAAATGTTTTCTTAATCTTTAAAAGAAACAACACAAGAATACAGCAGAGTGCAGTGTTGCACAGGTTTTACAGCAATGTTTGTTGGGGCTAAATAATCAGCAGGAAAGCACAAAGAAATATTTAGTCCCAGACATGTAGAATTTTTAAACAGACAAACTGTGCCCACACTGCAACACACAGCTATAACGGCCCGTCCACACGGCAGCGTCGCATGCTTCAACGGAGACGCTTCCCATTCACTTTGAATGGGGTGACGTCACGCTTTGCCGAACTGCATTGTGGTTTCATCGCGTCACTTTGCCTCTGTTGCTCGCTTCGAAAGTTGAGAAAAGTTGAAACTTTCAAAAAAGTTTCAACTTTTCAAGCGTCGACGGAAGCGGCAGCCAATCAAATTATATGCCAGTACAAGCTCTAGCCAATCAAACCGCGTGCTTGTGTGTCCGGGGCGGGAGATTAATGTGATTGGTTGTTGGTCGCACGCCACACACGCCCACCGGCAAGCTTCAACGCACGCTGCCGTGTGGACGTACCGTAACATTACACTCACAACATAAACAGATAATTAAAGGATTTATATTTCCACTGGATGGCGCTCTGAGGCTCACCTTTTGAGAATAAGTGGCTTAAAACAAGGAAACCTAAAATACATTTATCAGGGGTGTCAGACTATTTCATCCTGGGCCACATCGGCAATACAAACTTAACACAAAAAGTAAGGCGATTTGTGTTTTGTACTTTGGACCCTATACTGTTGGAAAGCCTGTTTATTTACCTTTCAAATGGTGCCACATTTGGAACATGCATTTGTGGGATGAGAAGCAGAGCTGAGTCTGTTGGGTGCGCCCATGAAAAATGTGACAGAACTCTGCCAATGCCAAACAGCTTTTTTGTCTGTTGACTTTTGTTTGGTGGTGTTTGGATTGGATAATTAAAGTCTGATGAATAAAGACATATTGGCAACAATTAATTTATGAACAATGTATTCATTTAACAAGCAGCCTCAGTAGCGTGTTGAAGAACCAAACACAGCCACAACAGCCTCTTCTCCTAATGCTGTCACCAACTGCTGTGGGATGGCATCCCATTCTTCAACCAGCATTTGTCCCAGGTCAGCCAACGTGGTTGTGTTGGTCACTCCGGCACGGACAACAGGGCCAAGTTGATTCCACAAGTGTTCAATGGGGTTGAGGTCAGGACTGCAGGCAGGCCATTCCATCCTCTCCACTCCCAAACTTTGGAAGAAGTCTCTGATAATCCTCGCTCTGTGGGGGGAGCGTTGTCATCTTGGAGGATGGAGTTTGGTCCCAGACTGTTGAGATATGCCACTGGTTGCATAATTTCAGTGAAGAGTAGTCATGGCAGGCTCAAGGCAGCCGTACGAGACCAACACAAATGCATGTTCCTCACAAATGTGGCTTAATTTGAAAGGTAAATATACAGGCTTTCCAACGGTATAAGATGTATTGCCATGAAGCATTGTTACAACAAATAAATAATCTACTAAACACAGATTTACTTTTTGTATTAAGTTTAGTTACCCTCAAGGGCTGGTTGAAACTGAGAGACCATATACATTAATCGCTATCATGTCACATAATAGCCTATGCATTGGAATATTATTAGTTTTAGTAATAACTTAATAAATAACTACATCTGAAAGCATAAATCTAGGGAAAGTCCTTGCAAGCTGTGTACAACTATTGTATAATTTGCTTTAAAAATTATTTTGGTAACAATAACACATGGCTGTGCATTGATACTGTGTGCATGTACGTCGTGGACACACAAATACTTTGTGGGCACACACACTGACTTTTCTGTGTTTCCATAAAATAAACCCATTAATGTATTCGATTATAGCTCATTACTCATCCATCAAAGATAAAAAAAACTCAGTCAATTATCTGAATTTGGCGGTTTGATATTCTGAAAGCCTGTTTTCAATTGAGATCGGAGAAAGACCCACTGGCCTGGAATATGCCATGTAACTATATCAGCACTGATTTCAGCCTGTCACTCATTATTTCAGCAAGGAATCGAGAGGGGGAGCGGCCTTGAGGAGGAACATGAGAGCAGACTGAGATCGCTGAAGTTGTCATGTCTCCTTAACAAGCAAATAAAAGGTTCATATTGTGAAAGCCGAGACTCTATTTGCTTATAATCAACACACGCTTTTGACACAAATCCGTGTTTGTTGCCACATCTGACTGATTTTGATGAAGCGGGTCACATTCTGGTGAGAATGCAGGCTGCCTTTAACTCTTGGGCTTTTTGGACGGCTAAGGCTAGCATACTTGGCTCCGTTTTTGGTGTTGAAATGTTGTCGTTATTTGTATTCCTTACTGTCACTGCCTCGTACTGGAGCTAATAAAACATGCCGGCTCGTCTCCATTAAGCACAAACGTATTTTTACGTTCTCATCTCTCATAAAATTGTCTTACCTTTGGCATCAATTTTTGGTACTAATTCCCTATTACTTAGCGAGAGTGATGCTGCTGGAAACAATTTATATAGAGACGCTTAGGGGCGCATTAAACAAAAATGAGATGAATTGTAGGACATGTAATTTCTTTATACCATCTTTAAAGTGGCAGATGTAAAATAAAATATATTCTTTACAAGCTCTCCTGGCCCACATAAAACTAAGTAGCGGGATGGTATTGGCCCGCTAGCCTTAGCTTTGACATCCCTTATATATAATGCCTGGTATTTGTAGGTCACTGGGTCCGGTGCTGTTATACAACCAGATGCTTTCCACTTGGTGTGTGTGTGTGTGTGTGTGTGTGTGTGTGTGTGTGTGTGTGTGTGTGTGTGTGTGTCTGTGTGTGTGTGTGTGTGTGTGAATGAACATTTCCATTATGATCACAGGTATTTCCAAAAGAGCCTGTTGGAACAGAGCCTGTGAAGTATGGAAGGAGGTAAAACAAACAGAGAAAGTGCTCCTTGTTTCACACACATTCACACACTCCCAAATACGTATTAAGTGACAACGCCTAGACCTGGACGTGAATCAAACACAATATGAAGCACTTGAAACTCATTAACCTGTCATTTATCCAAATGATCTATTCTGTGAGATTATCACAAGCGGTTCAATCAGTTTAGTGGCCTTTTATTATAGAAACCTTCTGAGCAGGGTTACAAGTCTTATAAAGTTTGTATTTGAGATTCACTGAAATGTGGTTAAGAATGTATATAGTTTGATGCCAAATAATAAAAAGAGCATTATTTTTTTAAGAATGAGGAATAAAGCTGTAATTATGCCAATGCTTATCATAATTACGTTTAAGTTTATTTTGTATCTGCTCAAATGTACATTTAAAAAATATAAATAAATAATCCTAAGCAATCAGTAGATTTAGTTAAATCCCATGTGTCACTTACCTATTATATAAACGTTCTATTCATGGTTACTTTAAAAGAGTTATGCAATGATTAGAAATGAAATGTCAGTAACCTCTAAGAATGATTTTGAAGTTACTTGATCATTTTCATTACTATTTGATAACCTCTGTATCAAGCACAAGTACGGGCACGAGCAAAAAATAGGACTCAAGAGCACAACCAGGCAATAAGGTCTTTAGTCAAGCCTTTAATCCAAAAGGTAAAAATAAAACAGGCAATGATCAAAAAATGTACTGATTTAAAGTAACGAAAAACAACCAACTAAGTTGGCGGAAAACTACTGGAGAAGCAACAAAAAAACAACCAACTAGGTTGGTACAAATGCTAAGCAGCTAGAACAATAGCTTACGTCAGAAGAGAAACATGGAGCACTTTCTGCTATACAGTACAGACAAGACAAACTGGCACTGACCAAGGAAACAGCACAGACTAAACACACAGGTGAGGAGTGATCATTACGGACAGCTTAGACTCATTGAGACCAGGCAGGTGATTAACAGGGAGCGAAAATACACAGGTGAGGGAGTGAGGCGATCAGCCAGGGCCAGGATGTGACAGTACCCCCCCTCAACGACCGGCACCGGACAGTCCAGGCTCGTTTGGATCATGCCTGTGGAAATCCCAGATGAGGTCTGGGTCGACAATGTTCTTTGAAGATATCCATTCCCTCTCCTCAAGACCATAGCCCTCTCAATCCACCAGATACTGGCGTCCACGACCCCGCCGGCGAGCCGCTTGACAGAATAAACTGGCCCTTCATCGATGAACCGGGGGGGCGGTGGGGGTCTGAAGGCAGGAACCAGAGGGCTCTCTTTGACCGGCTTGATCCGAGCCACATGGAACGTTGGGTGTGACCTCATGGACCTGGGAAGCTTGAGTCTCACAGCAACAGGATTAATAATCTTTGAGACCGGGAAGGGACCAACAAAGCGAGGCGCCAATTTACGGGACTCGACTCGAAGAGGAAGGTCCTGAGTGGAGAGCCATACTCTCTGGCTGACACAATAGGTGGGAGCAGGGATCCGTCTGCGGTCTGCTGCCCTCTTGTACCGAGCAGACGTCCTAAGCAGCACTTGTCTAGCCCCAGTCCAGATGCGACGGAACCTCCGAATCAGTGCCAAGGCAGAAGGAACCCCGACCTCTCCCTCCAGGGACGGAAACAGTGGTAGTTGGTAGCCATAAGCACACTGAAATGGGGATAGACCAGTAGAAGAGCAAGGCAATGTGTTGTGCGCATACTCAACCCAGATAATATTCTTACTCCAAGTAGTGGGGTTCTGAGAGACGAGACAGCGCAGACTGGTCTCTAACTCCTGGTTGAGCCGCTCGGTCTGTCCCTTGGACTGAGGGTGATGGCCGGAGGAGAGGCTAACGGTGGCACCCAGGAGAGCGCAGAACTCCTTCCAAACCTTGGAGACGAACTGGGGACCCCGATCCGACACAACATCTTTAGGGAAGCCATGTAACCGGAAAACATTGGACAGGACAACCTCCGCCGTTTCCTTGTCAGAGGGTAACATGGGCACAGGAACAAAATGCACCAACTTTGAGAATCTGTCGACAATGGTCAAAATGGTTGTGTTACCTTGGGACAGGGGAAGACCCGTTACTAAGTCCAGAGAGACGTCCGATCAAGGGCGAGTAGGTACAGGAAGGGGACGTAGGAGACCAGGGGAAGGCCGACGAGAAACTTTGTTCCGAGCACACACCGGGCAGGCAGCAACATACTCCCCCACTTCACTCTCCACCTTGGGCCACCAGAATCGTTGCTTGACCACAAACATGGTCCGTTTGATCCCCGGATGGCAGGAGAGAGGGAACGCATGAGCCCAGTGGATGACCTGAGAGTGAAGAGGAGAGGGCACAAACAACCTGTTTTGAGGGCAACCATTCGGCCCTGGGTTACCAACAATTGCTTCTCTGACCCTCTCCTCAATAGCCCAGGTAACAGCACCCACCATACATGAGGGAGGCAGAATGGTAGCGGGGGAAGAATGGTCAGAGCCCGTATCAAAGAGATGGGAGAGAGCATCAGGCTTAGTGTTTTTAGAACCAGGACGATAAGACAGTGAACAGTTGAACCGATTAAAAAAAAGAGCCCACCTGGCTTGACGAGGGTTGAGTCTCTTCGCTGTGCGCAGGTACTCCAGGTTCTTGTGATCAGTCCACACAATAAATGGCACTTCAGCTCCCTCTTACCAGTGACGCCACTCCTCCAGTGCCACCTTAACAGCCAACAGCTCTCGATTCTCCACATCGTAATTCCTCTCAGCAGGAGAAAGCTTCCGGGAGAGGAAAGCACATGGGTGAACCTTGTTGTCCTCTCTGGAGCGCTGGGAAAGCACAGCACCAACCCCCACGTCTGATGCGTCCACCTCCACCACAAACTGTAGACGTGGGTCCGGGAGGGTCAGTATAGGGGCCGTGGTGAAGGCCTTCTTGAGCCTCTGGAAGGCTTGGTCCAACTGAGAGGTCCACTGAAACCTTGTGTTTGGGGAGGTTAGTGCATGCTATGGAGCAGCAACAGTGCTAAAGTTTCTTATGAATCGCCTATAGAAGTTGGCGAACCCTAAAAAACGCTGCACTTGCTTGCGGTTTGCAGGGACAGGCCATTCAGAGACATCATTAACCTTAGCCGGATCCATCAAAAACATTGCCCATTGACACAATAAAGCCCAAAAATGAAACAGTGGAAACATCAAACTCACACTTCTCGGCCTTGACAAAGAGGTGGTAGTCCAGGAGACGCTGTAGGACACGGCATACATGATCTCTGTGGGTCGTTTTGTCCGGGGAGAAGATGAGGATGTCATCCAGGTACACAAAAACAAAGATGTTAAGCATGTCTCGAAGTACATCATTGATCAAAGTCTGAAAAACAGCTGGGGCATTACGAGTATCTCGTAATGCCCACTTGGGGTGTTAAAAGCAGTTTTCCATTCATCCCCCTCCCTTATTCTCACCAGATGATAAGCATTTCTAAGATCTAACTTGGTAAAGATCTTAGCACCTTGTAACTGGTCGAAAGCTGATGACATAAGAGGAAGGGGATACCTGTTCTTGATGGTAATGTCGTTCAAACCTCGATAGTCAATGCAGGGGCGAAGTGACTTGTCCTTCTTTGCCACAAAGAAAAATCCAGCTCCAGCGGGAGAGGAAGACGGTCTAATTAATCCAGCGGAAAGTGAAGACTCCACATATTCCTTCATCGCCCGTGTCTCTGGAGCAGATAGGGAATAAAGACGACCCCTGGGCGGTGAAGAGCCTGGTAACAAGTCTATAGCACAATCATACACACGATGAGGGGGCAGCGAGGTGGCTCTGGCCTTGTTAAAAACCTCCTTAAGGTCATGGTAACACTGAGGGACCTTGGAAATGTCAGGGTAATCAGGATCTGACATGTCTTGAATTACAGGGAGGAGCAGTCAGGGAACATTTGGATGGAAAACAGGTACTTAAACATCCCTTACACCAAGCAATAATCTTGCCAGTGGACCAGTCTATGTGGGGGTTGTGTAGGGTAAGCCAGGGGTACCCCAAAATGATTGGGTGTTCCGGGGACCGAAAAACATGAAAGACGAGAAGCTCAGTGTGACCGTCCTGGAAACTCAGCTGAAGAGGTTGGGTTTGGTGAGTTACCCTACAGAGAAGATGGCCATCCAAGGCACTTCCATTGGTCTTGGAAGGGGAAAGGTCTCAAGGTTCAGCTTCTTAGCCAACTCAAAGTCTATAAAACTGGCATCTGAGCCAGAGTCTACCAAAACAGGATGCCTAAGAACCACAGAAGACGAAGACAGAGTGACATTTGGTAGACAACGTGAGGGACTAACATTAAGTGTAGTGTGGCTCACCAGTGCCCTCTTCTTTACTGGCGAGTTAGATCTTTTAGTAGGCGACAGTTGGCGACTGAGTGTCCCCGTTCACCACAGTAGAAGCACCTGTCCTCCCGCAGGCGGCGCTGTCGCTCCTCGGGAGTCAGCTTGGTCCTGCCGAGCTACATGGGCTCCTCCGGAACAGCAGGGGGCGACAGAGGCCCATTAGACGGAAGCCAGGGCCTGAGGTGATTACATGAGGACGAAGAGCTGGGCGAAGACTGCCTCTTGTAGGAGAAATAGGGAATCGCAGTGTCTCTCTCTCGCTCCCTCTCTATCAGTCGCTTGTCAATCTTAATAGTCAATGAAATTAGGGAGTCCAAATCAGCTGGAAGCTCAAGGGGAGCTAACTAATCCTTTAATGTGCCGGACAATCCGTAAAGGAAAGCATCAAACAATGCTGATTGGTTCCAGTCACTGTCCGCTGCCAGGGTACGGAACTTTATAGTGTTACGACCCCCTCCACTCCACTAGAGGTCTCTGTCTTTGTGTTCTGCTTGCTGGCTCTTGTTTGTGTTTCAGGTGATCAACCTGATGAGCCACACCTGGGCCGTCTACATAAAAGGCCAACACCAACCCATACTGCCCTCTCACTCTTCTGTTGGACACGGCCGCGTCTTTGTTTCTGCACATTTTCACACACCCATACACGCAACCATTACTGATAACTGACTTCCACATTTATTAGGTTTCTTTGAAGACCTTTGGGTTTTGTGGTATTCTAAATAAATATGCTTTTTGTTACACTTAACTTGTCTAGTCTCCCATCTTTGTTGCAGCCTATGAGCCAGGCTGTAACAATAGCATAGTCAGAAACCCTCTGCTTACCCTGGCGCAATCCAACGAGTGCTCTGGCTGCCTCCCGCCCTGGTGGGATGTGCTGGAAGATCTTGGTGAAGGTCTCAGAGAAGAGATCGAGGGAGTCACAAACAGGAGACCTTCGCACCCACTCTGCCGTTGCCCACGCCTCAGCTCGGCCAGAAAGGTGAGAGACAATGTATGCCACCCTTGAGCGCTCAGATGGGTAGCATGCAGCCTGGAGCTCAAAGTGGAGGCCGCACTGAGCCAGGAAAGCCCGACAATCACCGGAATCCCCAGAAAACCGCTCTGGTCGGGAGAGGTGAGGGGACAGGGTCGGAGTTGGAGACTGGACTGGAGTAGGATCCACTGGGAAAACAGGCAATGGGGGAGCTGGAGGACTTGGCTGGAGTAATAGTTTTGGGATATTTTCGACCAAATAACAGACTTGCCCACCAAAAGACGACAAAACAGACTCCTGTCTCTCGGCAATCAACTTTAATTCCTGGCGAAGCCCGGTAAATTCCTGCTCTTGGTGGTAAATCCCCTCCTCGAGACTTAGTCCCGCCCGCAGGAGATGCGAGCGGAGGACCGAGGAGGGGAACCGAGGAGAGAGGAGGGGAAGCAGCAGACGTTTAAAGAAATGAGAACTCCTCTCTTCTGAGCAGTCATATTAGAGCGACGTCCGTTCATTATTACGTGGCAACAGCTGCATCAGCTGTAGAGTGTTTTGTCATCGCGCTGTATTTTATAATCTCTGTTACATCAGCTGAACATTGTTCCCCCACATATTTACTTTGAATTAATTGAGAGTGCGGTATAATGAGACAATAACAGGCTACAGATGCGGACACATACACACAAATATATTTATATAAATATATACAATTTTAAAGTATGAGAGCACTCTCATAATAACGTAACACAATCAGAGACTGGATATATCCCCCCCCCCTCTCTCTGGTGGCTGAATTGGGAATTGAAATTATGGGCCAAAAGTTGTATGTACATTTACAAGTATTAAAAGTAAGCAGAGGACACCAAACCAAATGAGACCCGTCTGTCCGCCGCATCTACGCACTGTACAACACACACCTACATACTGTACCACACACACACCTACAACCTTGACCACACACACACACAGCTCCTAAAGCATAATCAGGCTACAGCCGTGAGAAAAATATCGACTCTTTGTTTGTAGATATCTACTAAATTACAGCAAATAAAGAGAGTAATGTAGGCCTGTTATACTGAGTGATATATATTGTACACTGCTCTGCATTCTGCACCTCACAGCTGTTCTCACTGTAAACATCGCGACGCGATGAAAGCAGTTTCTAAAATAATATCCAGATGATGCATGCAGAGCTGTCATTGGCTGAGATAAGTCCGGCCGTGCGTCATGCCTCCACCGTTCCCGGAAATGCATCCGCGGAGGAGCCGTGGAGGATGCATCAGTGTCTCCTCGGTTATAGCTCCTCCAGAGAGCCTCCTCGACGCTCGATGCTCGGTCCTCGGTGTGCATTTAGAGAAATGAGATGTCCTTCAAAATGGCGCGCTGAAATTCATTTCCGGGTTACTACCGGAGGACCGAGGAGGGGAAATTTGAGTATTGAGAAGCCTCTACTCCGTTCCAAATATGCAAATAAAGACAAGGGAAAAAGAAAGTTGTTTGAGTAGTAAAGTTGCAAAAAAGAAGTTGAAGAGGAAAAACGTTTCCATCTTCGTTGTTTGAGATGAACTAGAATCTTTTTCAGTCTGGTGCAGCTGTAGTGGTTGGGAAAGCTCTTGGAGAACATATTATGTTGAAGAATGAAAAAAACACAAACTGCACCTTTTTAAAAGTAAGAATTACACTGATAATGCTCGAACACTTCGATTAAGAAACAGGGTGCAAATCCAAAGCTCATACAACTTAGTACACCATTTTATTTTTACTTTTGATGTGGTTACACAACAGCGTTAGCAATCAGGTTTAATTTTGTACAATTTATAGTTTGATAGAAGTTTGGCAATAAAAAGAAAACGGTGTTTTGAACTGTTACGTTTTAAATGTTAGCCAGTCTGCAGGATAACTACATAAGTGTGTATTTCAATAGAGGTGAAAAACACTCACAGAAATATTGGAAGAACCGGACCATGTTGGCACATTTAGTCAATAACAGGTTCATCAAATAGATCTGATGACAATCTTTAGGTGTATTCATTGTGAGACAGTCCTGAGAATTATACGGTGTTTCTTACATTGTATTCAGTCAGTGTGCATTGAACTAGTTGCGAACCCTTTGCGCCCCTTTAAGAGGGCCTGCAAAGGGTTTAGGTTTTGCACTGGGTGTCCATAAATGCTTGCCGTAGTTTCCTGTTATATCTCTCACAGGCTCCGCCCTCTACTGGACTCTATGGGTACTACCCTCTATGTAAGCATTCTCTCACTGAGACTTCTATAGACGTAGCCGGCCTTGGGCGGGCCTACCTGAATGCGCGCGCATCACACCGTATAAAAGGAGGCCTCGCCTCCTGACTATCATCCTTTTCTCTTCAGCAGCGGAAGTGATTCCACGAGAGACTGAGACGTTTGAAAGAAGAAGAAAGAGTTATCATACCTCCAGGGAGTCGCCACTGCTAGAGACCCGGGCCTGTCCTTCGTGCCCTGGCTGAAATAGCGGGCGCCGATCCCCACCACCTTGCTTCGAGTGGTTGGGGGACCAGGATATGGCCGAGGCGGTGTCATTCACGTTCACCATTCACGTTCGCCATTCCTTCCGGGTCTGGCGTCCATGGAAGTCCACCGCCCAGGGCTGTACTCTCCCTGGATGATGATCATGGCGGCGGGTGTGTGGGCTACTCACATATTGCTAGAGATGCCCCCGCCTCACCAGGTCAGAGCGATTATTGGGCCGCAAGGCCGAATAAGTAGCTTGGTCCATGGGCCTTTCCCCAGGCCCGGTTCCCCCGGGGACCGGTGCTCGGTGGCTTCACGTGATATAGGGTCGACCCTACTTCATCACAGGCCGCCACCGCTGCCCGCCGTGTGATGTCCCTGGGATATCACGCCGCGTGGCACTTTCCAAAGAGGATCGTGTTGATCTCCTGGGAGCCCCCGTGTTTACAGAAGGGCTCTTTGGATCGATCTCCTTGCTCACGGGATGAGGATTAGTCGCAGCATAGCTGCTTCTTGCCCATCCCCAGCAGAAGAAACACTGTCCTACACTCCCCGCCCCTGCTGTAAACCCCAGTATAGGGAGCCAGCAGGTGGGCGTGTGCACGTGAGTGGAATAAACCGAGTGCTGTCAAAGCACTGTGCGGGTTCAAGAGACGCTATTGCCGGCGTGCTGTTGTCAGAAAACACACCTTGCCTGGTATAATAGCTCCGATTAATGCATTTCACCGTTGCAATGGGAAATACAGCGTTAATACGTGGGCGCGCGACCCTCGTGAGAGTGGCCGCGGTGCGTTCAGGGACCCCCGCAGGAGAACGGTGGTTTACGTTTGTAAACTCTAGTTCTGGAGTGAGGTGTGTGTGTGTGGGGGGAAAATGCATTCAGTAAAGACTATTGCATTTATCCCAGAGTAAGAGTTATTTCTCTCAACAATTCCACTTTTCCCCATAATGTCCGTTTCAAAGAGACGGCATTGTGACGGCGCGCGCGGCCCCCCTCCCCCGAGGGCGGGCCACGGTGCGTTCAAAGACCTCAGTAGAGCGGTGAGACGAAGGGAGAGGTGCCGGCACGGAGATCCCGTGTCCGCGGCGCCCTCCACCTCTTCGGCCCACCCCGTGGAACCGGCGTGCCGGCACTCACGGGGACGGGCTTTCCGTCTTTACGGATCTGACTGGCGGGGGGAGAAAATCTCTCCGCCCGGGACGAGAGGGCGAATCCCGCCTCCTCCCTGTATAATGCACAGATCACTACGTTTTCTAATAAGAATGAGGTTGATCTGTATCCAAATCTAAGTGTCTTTTGTTTCCACAAAGGATAAGTGGAATAAGTGTGCAAAAATATTTAAACTGTATTTTCCTGAACGAGGCCGCCGCCAGAGCGCGTCTCCCCGTTACCCGCAGAACGAAGCCATGCACGCAACGCAGCCCCGCTCTCTTTAACTCCAGGTGACTTTCTGCCGCTTTCCTCCGTGGTGCTGATCGTTTCACCACAGAGGAAAGCACTTCACTAATTGCAGTAGCCTACCCATAAGGAGCTGTACAAATGCCGCAGTGTTTGCGTGGCTGTGTATTTAGTTGAAAGCCCAGTGGCGATCTGCTCATCTCTCATCGAAATAATATGCTACAAAGGGGCGGACTGGCCATCTGTGTGTTGAACTTTCCTGTCGGCTCCCAGACCGTAGTCGAGGAGGGCAGAAGCAACAAGCTTCAGGTTCAATAACCCACTTTAGCTTAAATGACTGGAGAGAGGCGAGCTCTTCTTGGGAGGCCGTTGCATTTATTTAGCTGTTCTTCTGTTTCACAAAATACATCACAGACCTCGGTTTTTCTGCTTCCTCGTTTCACTTCCAGAAACATACACACGTTCCCTCACTGTCGCTCTCCCATCCACAAACAGTATGCACAAGCCACACCCCTCTCTCTCTCTCTTAAAGGGACAGCGATCTCATCTCACTCTGCGTGTTCCTAATATCATAACATGTGTGTTCTGGAGAATCACAGAACGGACAATCGTCCTTATCATTATGCCGTTTAAACCAATTATTTAAATGTGTTTGTTAAATTCAACATCATGTAAGTTGCGCTGACAGGTCCACACACTGCTTCCCCGCAGAGAGGCGTCAAGCTCCTCACCCCCCCCCCCCCCCACTTGATAATTGTCGATCGTTGGCACGCTGATACAATTTTTTTTTTTAAATGGCACTTCATATCAAAAAGATTGCAGACCCCTGGTCTAGAGCAAAGACTCTAATGCAGTTACCCGTAGTGGTAAAGGCTGCATTATGGCAGAGCCCCCACTCACACAAGAGCGTGTGGCAGTGCGTTCAGGGACCTTAGTAAAACACACTACGCCTATAAAGACTCTGATTAATGCTGTTTACCGTAGTGGTGAGAACAGCATTAGGGTGGAGCGCGTGCTCACACAAGAGCACGCGGCGGTGCGTTCAGGGTCCTCAGTAAATAATCGGCCCTTTCTGTGTCAACCCTCCATGGGCAAATCTTCCTTTCGCGGGGAGTTTTTGCGGCGGAACGGGTCACCAGAGAGTATCACAGCTTCATAGCTGTGGCCCCACGGCTGAGGGCTTGTCCATTAACACAATGTTCTGGGGAATGGAAACTCAGCTGTGTGCTAACAAGGTGGGGGACAGGAGGACGCTGAAACGGGGCTATTCACTCCAGTTTTGCAGCGTCCCACTGTACCACATGTCTATACACTGTAAGACTGTATCACATGGACCACTGTCTTATGGGTGTCCCACACCCACCTCTTTTTATGGGCATGCGAGAGGTAAATCTGTCCTCCCAGGAGGATATCTGTTACCTCTCAGCAGAGATTCAGGCTCTGGTGCAGAAACAGGCTGTGTCTGTTGTGCACCCTCAGCACAGAGAAAAGGGTCTTTATTCCATGTACTTCCTGGTTCTCAGGAGGACAGGGGAATTCAGACCTATTCTAGATCTCCGCGGCCTGAATCGCCACATTTCCTGCAGGAAATTCCGCATGTTAACTATGAAACAGTTACTGGGGCTTGTGCAGCCAGGCGATTGGTTCACAACCATCGACCTGAAAGACGCGTACTTTCATGTAGAAATTGCACAGAAAGTGTCTGCGTTTTGCCTTCCAGGGAAAAGCCTACGAGTACAACAGGTTGCCGTTCGGCTACTCCCTATCCCCATGCACATTCAGCAAATGTGTGGCCACAGTGCTTCAACCGCTGCGCGCCCACGGCATGAGAGTTTTCTTTTACTAGACGACCTCATAGTCATGGCTGGGTCCCGGGAACAGGCAATGTTTTGCACAGCACAATTGATCACACACCTAACCAAATTAGGCTTTGCGATCAATTGAAAAAAGAGCACCCCCATACCTTACCAACAGGCGTTGTAGTTGGGAGTGGTGCTCGATGCAGGCGTGCTACGCGCCACCCTGTCAGAGAGCAGAAGTGCGTCCTTTCTCCAGGCGGTTCACAGGCTGCGACAGGGGGCGACAGTGACAGCTTTAACTGTCATGCAGACTCTGGGTCTCATGACGGCTGCTCACATTGTGGTCCCGCTGGGGTTACTGCATATGCGCCGCCTGCAGAGGTGGTTCTCCAGCCTGCGTTTGGATCCCAAGAGGCACAAATGGCGGCTGATGACCATCCCCGCCCTCTGTGAAGGGCAACCTCCGGTTTTGGGGGTCCCCGGATCACCTCCGGAGGGGCTCTCCACTGGGACGGGTGACCTCCTACATCACAGTGTTCACGGACGCATCCAGAACAGGATGGGGAGGGACCTGCCTGAAGAGGGCTATAGGTGTGCGCTGGGCTCTAACAGAGTTTCGACACAGCAACCTCCTAGAGCTACGGGCGGTAGTGTTAGTCCTCCAGCATTTCATGCCCCTAATTCAAGGGAGACATGTAATGGTCAGGAGCGACAACAGCACCACAGTGGCTTATATCAACAGGCAGAGCGGAGTCCGCTCCGCCGCCTTGTTGACCACAGCGGAGAGGCTGTGGATATGGGCTTCAGAGGTGGTGTTAGCCCTGAGAGCCCTCCATATCCCGGGACTGGAGAACAGGGGGGCCCACCTCATGTCGAGGGGCGGCCCCCTGCCAGGCGAATGGACGCCTCACCCGGAGGTGGTGAAGCAGATCTGGGCCCAGTTCGAGAGAGCGGAAGTGGATCTGTTCGTAAGCCGGCGCAACAACCACTGTGCCCTGTGGTTCTCCATGGCCCTGGGCGACGACCCGCCCTTGGGGGTGGACGCATTTGCACACGAGCCATGGCCAAGGAAGCTGCTATACGCCTTTCCACCGCTGCTTCTCATTCTCCCTCTCCTGGGGAGAGTGAGGCGAGAACGTCTGTCAGTCATCCTAGTGGCTCCGGACCGCGTCGGGGCTCCGTGGTACTCAGAGATGACACAGATGAAGGTGGGCCAGCCCTTGGCGGTTCCCCAGTTCTGGGGGGCGATGTCTCAAGAGGCAGGTGCAATCGTGGCATTACCCACTCTGGGCCGTCCTCTCCAGGCTTGGCTCCTGAGAGGGACAGGCTGAGACAGGGTGGATTGTCTGACAGTGTTATTCAGTCTATCCAGGCAGCTAGAGCTGGATCCACCACAGCCTGTTACAGGCCAAGGTGGCTAGGATTCCAGCGATGGTGTGAGGAGCGGAGAATAGAGCCCCTATCTTGTGAGTTTTTTCCTTCTTACAGTTACTGGTGGACAGAGGGCTTGCGCATTCAACAGTGAAAGTGTATGCAGCAGCCATCTCGTCCTGCCATGAGGGATTTGGCGGCAGGTCAGCCTTTAGTCAACCACTGATGTCGCGGTTTTTACAGGGGGTCAGGAGGCTGCGCCCAGTAGTGCACGCCTCCACCCAACAGTGGGACCTGCCCCTAGTGCTCGAGGCTCTGGCCTCGGGGGCCGTTTGAGCCTCAGGAGCTCTCCTCTCTGAAAGCATTGTCGTGGAAAACAGCTTTGCTTCTTGCCTTAACGTCAGCCAAAAGGGTGTCCGAGTTAACTGCTCTGTCGGTGCACCCGAGCTGTTTACTGATTCGGGGTTACCGGAGCAGCGCGACACTCAGACCGAACCCCTCCTTTGTGCCCATAACCTAAGGAGTGCGTTCAGGTCGAGGGCTATTCAGTTAGGGGGTTTTAGTCTTCCCCCCCCATGGTGTGGCCAGGGAAGCCACTTCCTCTGCCCGGTGCGTGCGCTAGCATGTTATGTGGAGCACACGGCTGCCCTTAGACGCACCGAACAGCTGTCCATGTGTGTGGGGGGCGGTGTGATCGGGAAAGCTCTGTCCAAGAAACGCCTGGCAGGCTGGTTCTGCGAGTGCATTGCACATGCCTACGGACAGGCAGGGAGAGCCTGCCCTACGGGGGTTCGTGTGCACTCCACACGGGCTGTGGCTGCGTCGACAGCCTTATTCAACGGTGTGAGTGTGGAGGATATATGCACAGCGGCGTCTTGGTCGACGCCAGGTCTTGGACATGTCGGGCTCTTTCTCCTCGTCTGTGCTTGCGGGGGAACACAGGACTGGTAGGGGTGGGGGGGGTTGTGGGTCAGTTGGCATCTGACCCCCTCCCCGGACGTAATGCGCCTTCGCTGTTCTCGGGCCCTCTGAGGGTCCCGGGATGGGCGAGGGGCGCGCTGGGCCCTTACAGCCCTTCACACTTTAGTCCACACACTCTGCACGGGGTCAGTGTTTGAGTGTGGGGCATGGGCTCTGGCGCTCTCCCTGTTATCCTTAGGGATTCAGAGAAGCAGTCGTGTAGTAAGCCCATTCGGGGCCGAGGGGGCTCTCCCCATCCGTCTGTGGGCGGGGGTCCCCCGGCACTGTTTTTTGAGCACACTTTCTGCGAGGTAAGCGCAGCAGGGTGTGCTCTGCCAGCCACAGCCCAGATTTCTCCTCGGTCACAACCGGGTTAAAGGAGAATGTGGGGCAGCAGCTGCTGACCATAAAAGCCGGTCAGGGGCAGTACGGTGGAATGTTGTTTTTGGACGACAGTGCGCGTATATATATCGCGGCTCCACCCACTGTACCCATAGAGTCCAGTAGAGGGCGGAGCCTGTGAGAGATATAACGTTGGGTTACGTATTGTAATCCTTGTTATATTAGCACAGGCGGAGCCCTCTACTCAGGGCACTGTCTGTCCTATTCCGCTCGCTGAAGAGACGTGTAGGATGATAGTCAGGAGGCGAGGCCTCCTTTTATACGGTGTGATGCGCGCTCATTCAGGTAGGCCCGCCCAAGGCTGGCTAAGTCTATAGAAGTCTCAGTGGGAGAATGCTTGCATAGAGGGTAGTACCCATAGAGTCCAGTAGAGGGCTCCGCCTGTGCTAATATAAAAAGGGTTACAATACGTAACTCAACGTTTCTGTCTGTCTATGGAGCACATGGGTTGTTTCCTGCCAACAAAATCCTTGCTCAAATCCTAGGGTCTTTATGTCTGTAAGTACCATTCCATATATTGTCTGTGTATACTTAGTTGCACATTTAAATTGATTATATGCAAACATGAAGAACAATGAATGATGCTAAACTTGTTAGCCTGTGAACAGCAGTGGAAATGTTTGTAGCATTTATGCTAACAGGTACTCTGTTGTTTGGAATGTTTGTTTTAGTCTAGTTTCTTTGTTTATTTAGTGTTTAATGTGACAACGTCTCATGACTTTGGGTTTGTTTGTATTTCAGTTTTACAAAAATGGAAATGAAAAATGAAATGGAAAGGAAAATGGAACTTAATCAGTAAACATCCAAAACTGAGCTGCTGTCTCCTGGGTGTTTATTTTCCTGTTAATCTGCCAAGCCTGCAATCCGAAAAGTATTCTTGCGAGGGCAGAATACTGTGATTAAAATCATCAAAACCACAAAGCAAGTGTTGTATTCACAGACATCTGAATCAATCAGCTTATGTGCATATGACATTAAAACCTTTGAATCTTGAACCTATTATTGTGTTGTGTTCAGGAAGACAAAAAACAATTAGTTATTGATACAAAATACATATAGACAAAACATCACAGATGACCCGTCATGCCTGCGTGTCGAGAGCAAAAGTACCTGTACGCGTAGAGCATGCCAGTTAAATGAATGGAGAGAGGAAATAACTCTAGATTGTGCTTTTAGCGCATTTTACCACTTGTAAACTTAATGACAAACAAACAAGTGCTATAAGAGTTCAAACTCGGTAGTTGATTTAGCTATAAAAAAATCTGGTGATTTACAGACGTCTCTTTACCAATGTAAGTCAATGGAAGAAAGTGTTTTTAGCCCAACTTCACAGACTTACACAAATTTGTAGTACCGTCGTTTGGCCACTAGTCAAATTAGCTTCAAAGTCCGGCAAACTTGGTCCATCCGGGGGGCTTGGTGATAGTCAGCGGCCATGAACCCTAAGCGAAAAAAAATGCTAATGCACTTAACACAGAACTCTAGGTATAAATCGATCGATATACTTATCGGATCTGCACAAACAAGCGTAGCTAGCAAGCTGAGATTCCACAGATTCTAGACATTTAACATTATCACTGAGCGATTAGAACTGGCGACAGGGGAAGCAAATACAGACAACACACGACGTAGCTTTAGGTAGCAAAACATGGAGATATGCGTTGGAAGCTTTGAATGGGGTGACGTCACTTTTCGCCAAACTGCATTGTGGGAAGCAGAGCGTAGCTTTCCTTTCGTTTCAGAGTGCAAAAGTTGAGCAATGTTCACATTTTGAAGTCTCGGGAGAAGCGTCAGCCAATCAAATCCGTTTATGCAAATCCGCCAGTACAAGCACTAGCAAATCAAACCGCGTGTATGCTGGGAGTGACATACCGCAGTTCATTTCCATATTCCAAAGAAAATCGAGGAGAAATTAGTTATTGCGGTAGCAAATCACCCGGTTCTTTACGACCAGTCCCTATTTAATTACCGGGATACAAACCGGAGGAACCAGGCATGGAGGGAGGTGGCAGAGACAGTGGGTGAGACTGGTAGATTTTCGCCTGTTTGGGGAGTTTATATCCAGTTTACTTCGTTTTAACATTGAATGGCAAGCAAGCATATACAGTATATTTAGCCAGCATGGAATGTAGCATAAAATAGCACCATAAACATTCATCTCATAAATGTTCTGCTTTGTATGTCGGGGGCGGGAGATTCATGTGATTGGTTGTTGGTCGCGTTGCTCGCATAAAGTCCCCCAAGCTTCAGACACGCCCACCTCCAAGCTTTTTCCAAAGCCGCTGTTTGGACGGGCCGTCACTCCACCCTAACTCCGCGGCTCGTATGGGTCTTCCCATCCCAGTGCGATCAGCCGGCTTCCCGGCTGACATCGTCTCTCCCTGCCACCTACAGCCGGTGGCTATCAAGCTAGCTAACAAGCTAGTAGGCTGGTCACCCGGCTCCCACTCTGCACCAGGCTGTCAGCCCCTCCTACGATTCTCCTCCGGAAACCACTGGAATTATACTCCTGATATGCTGTGGATTATCCTTCTGATTTTACCTGGACTCACACCGCTCCTTCTTCCACGGTCATCCGGCTCCTGGTGCCCGGGTCCCCAGCATTAGCTAGCTCCGTGCTAGCGCCAATTATCCGGATCATGCCGCCGCTCTACTCCCTGTCAGATCTCCACTCCTTTAATAACCGCCTGCGTCCGGACTGCATGGACATCCTCGCAGATTATGAAATACTCCGCAAACGCCGTCCTCCAGTCCACACAGAGGCTCTCGCCGTAAGTTTTTCTTTCATTCCACGTCTCCACACTCCATCCCGTCCATTCGGTTCTGTCGCACGCCCACACTACGCCATCACAACAAACAACACGTGAATCTGACCAATCTCCTTCCACTCCCCCCGCCCACACAACCCCCCCCCCCCCCCCCCCCCCCCAATGCAAAGTCACCTCAGAGCAGCCCTGCTCACACACGTTCCATCCACAATGAAAGCCACATTCTGAATGAATTCATTAAAGACAATAACCTGGACTTTCTGTATCTGACCGAAACGTGGCAAAACCCCCAGAACTATTTTTCTTTAAATCAAATCACCCCAGCAGGATTCACATACAAAACCTCGCCCACAAGGGCGGTGGTATAGCTGCTATTATCAGAAAGGAAATAAAAGCTACCATAATCCCCATCCCTGATGTTTCTTCATTTGAACACCTAATCTTCAAACTCTCTGGTCCCACTCCCCTGGTCACAGCCATCATCTACCATCCTCCGAAGCCAAACCCCTCCTTTCTCTCCGACCTCTCTGAAATTCTCACTCAGCTTTCTGCCATATCCCCATCTGTTCTCCTCTTAGGTGATTTTAACATTCATGTTGACGACCCAACCTGCAAATATGCCTCTGAATTTAAGGAAACCCTTCACTGCTGCAACTTCTCTCAACACATCAACTTCCCAACACACAGCCGTGGTCACATCCTGGACTTGGTCTGCTCCACTTGGCTCACCATCCATCATCTGTCCAGCCTCAATCTCCACATCTCTGATCACCTGGCCATCATCATAGACATCAACATCCCCATCCTCGCCCAAAAGCAAAAACGCACAATAACCTACAGAAATCTCAAATCCATCTCACCTTCAGCAATCACTGCCTCCATTACCTGCAAGATGTCTGTCTCCCCCCCCCCCCCCCCCCCCCCCCCCACTTTCTGAAAATCCATTTGAACTTGTGGACTATTATAACAGCACCCTCTCCTGTCTCAATTAACTGGCCCCCACAAAAACTAAAAATGTCTCTTTCATACACTCCGCCCCCTGGTATACTCCCGAACTCCGCCAAATGAAATCAAGGAAACGTCAACTGGAACGCCAACACAAGAAAACCACACTTATGGCGCGTTTCCACTGCAGGCCTCGCTCGGCCTAGCTCGGTTTGGTTAGGCCTTATTAGGCCTGGCTCACTTTAATGCTGCGCTTCCATTACAGTTTAGGAACTGGGGCAGTTACTATAGTAACGCAGTGTAGGCGGAGCCGTGACGTCATCTTCAATGAGAGCCCCAGAAAAACAACACAGCCTTTATAGAAACTTTACAAAATTGATTGACCACTGAGGGGACGCTGGCGTGTTTTTCGCCGCTCTTCATGCCAACGCTTACTTCTCGTGTCTACCACTCCCTGCCAACAATCTATTTAATTCCCATACACAGGAGAAATATTGTTCTCCTCTGGTTTTGTGTTTCTGCCATCTCCGTTGCTCAGCCGACTATGTTTGGCTGCTGTTTAGCTCTTAGCCTCTGCCATCCTGCTATTAGCAATACGAGCTCACCATCACGCTCTGCTATCAGTGTAGTCCCCGTTCCGGAATTCTCCTACTGGACTCCTCTCTGCCAAACTCCCAGGACTATCCACGAACCCTCCCTCAGTCCGGCCACTCCAACTGGGCTGTTTTCCATCACCGCTGCCGAGGTTCGAGGTCTGGTTTCTGCCGGGCTAATGGTGCTAGCTGCTAGCTGGCTCGCCGCTCTTCTCGTGATGCTGCTCCAATACTCCTCGCTGGAACTTCGTAACTTTTTGTACCACACTATTCCCGACTGCCTTGCCGTCATCAAATCCCTTGGGCTTCTGCGTCGTCCCCGCTACATACACCGGGCATCCAGATGCAAGTTTTTCTACTCCGAAACTCCTATTCCCGCAGTTGTTTCTGACAGACGGTCTGTCGCACGCCGATGTCGTCATCACAACAAACAACGTCATCTGACCAAACCTCCCGTTCGCTCTATCTACCTGAGGTCCCTGGCCTGTGCTGACAATGTGCTGGTTTCTCCCTCCCTGTTCCCCCCAGCAGAGCTGAACAACTATGTGACATTTATGCTGCAGAATACCCCGCTCCCTCAACAACAAAGCACTACTCATCCACGACATTATCACTGACAGAAGCATTGACATCCTATGCTTAACAGAGACATGGCAAAATCAACAGGACTTTGTGACACTCAATCAAGCTACACCTCCAGGCTATTTGTACATCCAGAAGCCCCGCTCCCTGGGTCGTGGCGGTGGATTGGCTGTTATCCACCAAGCTGGCATCCTGGTTAAAGAACTCCCAGTACCTAATACCACCTCATTTGAGTGTGTTGTCTTCAAACTGGCTGGGTCTGCTCCGCTCCAGGTTGCCCTCATTTACCGCCCACCTAAAGCTTCCACTACCTTCCTGTCTGAGCTGTCTGAGTTACTCACCTCTCTCTGCTCCATGTCTCCATCAACTCTTCTGCTCGGTGATTTTAACATTCACGTGGACTCCAGTAACTGCACATTCGCTGCTGAATTCCTCTCACTTTTGGACTGCTTCAGCATAAAGCAACATGTCCAGGGCCCCACCCACATCAAAGGCCACACGCTGGATCTGGTGTGCTCTACCGGCTCTCCGCCTCCTGACCTACAGCGCCTCGACCTGGCTGTATCTGACCATCACACCATCCTCTTCACTGTTCCGGTCTCGCTGCCCAGGCAGCATCCTAAACGCACCATTATGTTTAGGAACATTAAGACTGTGAGTGCACCGGCCCTATCCGACCTGATAGCTACCCACATGGCCTCGGGTCCCTCCGACTCCACCGTGGACGGCCTGGTAGCCCACTACAACACCGTCCTATCCCTCAGTCTCAACTCTCTCGCCCCCATTAAAACCCGGACTGTTTCCTTCACCCGCCCTGCCCCCTGGTTCACCGCTGAACTCCGCCGTTTGAAGGCCTCTGGCCGCCAGCTGGAGAGGCTCTCCAAAAAAACTGGCCTCACGGTCCTGGCCTTTCGTGAGCATATCAAAATGTATAAGGAAGCTCTCTCCCATGCCAAGACTCACTACTACTCCTGTCTCATTGGTGCTCAGCAAAGCAACCCCAGAAGACTGTTCTCCACCATCAACCACCTATTACGGCCCCCTGATGCCCCCCAGCCCTCAGGGGCTCCCGATCTATGCTCCAAATTCCTCGACTTCTTCCAGGCGAAAGTCGAGGCCATCCATCAGCAGCTCCTGGTGACTGGCCCTTCCCCCCTACCTGCACCTCAGCCACCTGGTAACGCACCCCAAGCGCCGCGCCTCTCCCACTCCAACCTCTCCTCCTTCTCCCCTGTGGATGCTCTCCAAGTGGCCAAACTGGTCAGCTCGGCCAAGACCTCCACCTGCTCCCTGGACCCCATGCCCACAGCCCTGGTCAAGGACTGCCTACCCACCCTCTGTCCCTACATGGTGGTCATCATCAACGCTTCTCTGGCTTCTGGTATAGTCCCCACCAGCTTCAAACTGGCCTCAGTCACCCCCATACTCAAAAAACCTGGCCTGGACCCCGACGACCTCCAGAACCACCGGCCGATCTCCAACCTTCCCTTCCTCAGCAAAACTCTGGAAAGAGTGGTCGCCGGCCAACTCCATCTGTACATGTCCAACCATGAGCTCTATGAGCCCTTCCAATCCGGCTTCAGACAGCAACACAGCACTGAGACCGCCCTCATCAAGATCACCAACGATCTCCTCATTGCTGCTGACTCTGGCAGCCTCAGCATCCTCATCATCCTCATCCTCCTGGACCTCTCTGCAGCATTTGACACCATCTCTCACAACATCCTCCTCACCCGCCTCTCAGACCTCCTGGGTGTCACTGGCACAGCGCTGTCCTGGTTGACTTCCTACCTTCACAACAGGAAACAGTTTGTCTCCATCAGTGGCTCAAACTCACCCCCGGCCCCAGTCCACCACGGTGTACCCCAGGGCTCTGTGCTTGGCCCCCTCCTGTTCACCATTTACATGCTCCCCCTCGGTCAGATCATCCGACATCATGGACTCAATTTCCACTGCTACGCTGATGATACCCAATTGTATCTCAGCACCACTCCATCCTCCCAGCTCCCCCCTCAGTCTCTCATCAACTGCCTGCATGACATCAAAACATGGATGTCTTCCAACTATCTCAAACTGAACAGCAGGAAAACAGAGCTCATGGTTGTGGCACCCAAGGCCCTGCTCCAGAAGGTTGGTGACTTCGTCCTTGAGGTTGACGGCTGCTCCATCTCCCCATCTCCTGAAGCCCGCAACCTGGGTGTCATCCTTGATTCCACCCTTTCCTTCCATTCCCACGTCAAGTCTGTGACCAAGTCGGCATTTTTCCACCTGAGGAACATTGCCAGACTCCGACCGTCACTCTCGGAGTCGGTTGCCGAAACCCTGGTGCATGCATTTGTCACCACACGCTTGGACTACTGCAATGGTGTCCTGTTCGG
Source organism: Harpagifer antarcticus (assembly GCA_902827135.1). NCBI lineage: Eukaryota > Metazoa > Chordata > Actinopteri > Perciformes > Harpagiferidae > Harpagifer > Harpagifer antarcticus. Next base: position 2,769,605 of record CADEHL010001093.1, on the reverse strand, counting down.
GGTTCCCAACAAAACCCTGGACAGGCTCCAGTATGTCCAAAACTGTGCTGCTAGGGTCCTCACACACACAAAGCCGTGGCAGCACATCACTCCCACCCTCATCCACCTACACTGGTTGCCGGTCAAGTCCCGCATCACCTACAAAATCCTCCTCCTAACCTACAAGTCCCTCCATGCCCTTGCCCCCCAGTACCTATCGGTCATCCTTCACCCACATGCCCCACCCCGGAACCTGCGGTCCTCAGACTCCGGCCTGCTTACCACCCCCCGCACCAAACTGCGAACCTTTGGGGACAGAGCCTTCAGCGTGGCAGCCCCCACCCTCTGGAACGCTCTCCCTGCGGAGATTCGCAACATCCACACACTCGATGCCTTCAAAGGGGCCCTCAAGACCCATCTGTTTGCCAAGGCTTTCGGCCCCTAAATCGATCTGTTGTTTTGTCTTTCTGCCTTTTGTTTTGTTATGTTTGTTTTTTGCCTATTACTTGTAAAGCGACCTTGGGTCCCTTGAAAGGCGCTATATAAATTCAAGTTATTATTATTATTATTATTATTATAGCTCTTAGCACTCAGAGCTCACAGCTCCTCATATCTGTTCAGAAACTAGACAAAAGTTAAACAAGTACAAACCACAGACTGCCTGTGTCATGGCGAATACAGTCGCTGGTTTATTTATGTCTGTATAGGCCGTTGTTGTGAGTGTGGACGGTCGGAGCATATATAACGTTAGCTTAGCCAAGCTACATTTAGAAAACACGCATTTTAAAAGGGTTTTTCGCCTGCCGTCTGTCTGTGCTATCTGTCTGCAGACTTGTCAAAGCATTAATTCATGGTTTTTACTAACCGGTATCAGTATGTTGTTACTTCGGCATCATTTTGAAACGTGTATTACAATTAAATCACGGTCAAATATGTTCATCTTGTTGTAGTTGTAGCCCCCTTGCCAGCGATTCTCTCTCTAGTTTAGCATACTCAGCCCGACTCAGCCTGGTTGTTCCTGGCCCTAGAACCACGATTTAGTCGGGCCAGAAAAAAGGTGAAAAAGTAGCCCCGGGCCAAAACTAGGCCAAGTGGAAACGCAACCAAAAACGGGCCCTGCACGGCTCGGCACGCTTAAAGCGAAGTACCCGCTGCAGTGGAAACGCACCATAACAGTCCATCTTCACATCTACAAAGACTATCTCCAGCAGTACAGTAATGCACTCAAAGCAGCCCGGTCTAATTACTACTCACAACTCATTCAGTCTGGCTCCAGCAACCCCAAGCGTCTGTTCTCCACCATCAGCAAACTTCTCAAACCCTGTGACAACTCCACCTCGTCCTTCACCACCGAACAGTGCAACTCCTTCCTCTCGTTTTTCCAAACCAAAATCAGCAACATTTACAGCAATCTGACACCCTCATCACACCATCCTGCTATCCCTCCTCGAACCATCACTCAACATCACCGACACTGCACTTTCCTGGCTGAAATCCTACCTCACCGACAGACATCAGTTTATCAATATCAACAACTGCACCTCCTCCACTGCTCCTCTGTCCCAAGGCGTCCCCCAGTGTCCCTACATCAGTGTTTCCGCCAGACCAGGGCTGAGAGGGGGGGTTGTTTTGAATTTTGACTTGAGCCGTCCCTTATAGATACTGTCTTTTTACATTAGTGAGTTGATCATTTGGCTTGGCTCTCTTAAAGCGCCGGCTGTTTCGGCTCCCAAACGGCTCTTCATGTTACCACAGTTTACCACGGAGCCTCAGTTTCGCAGCTGCGAGGCTCTGGTGCTCACAGCTCACGCGTGTGCTCCACTAAAAACCCCCCGCTCATCGCGTCCAAATTGCGCACGTTCCGTGTTGTCCTGTAGCAGGTACCTTCGATGTCGGGGAAATGATCTTCAATACTCCGAAAATAATCCCACCAGACTCCTTTGCCCCTCCAACAGAGGGATGTTCTTGTCCTTTTTCCCTTTCGTCATTTCAAGCGATAAAAACTCTCGATCTTCTCTCGAATTATTAATATTTTTTGGACGCCCTCGGCTCGAGTTCAGGGCGTCCAGAGCTGAAAAAGGGCGTCAAATAACGGCAAGACGGCCCCCTGGCGGAAACGCTGCTCTACATGCTCCCCCTTGGCAAAATCATTCGTCGCCACAACCTTCAATTTCACTGCTACGCCGATGACATCCAACTTTATATCTCAACAAAAACCACAACACACTCCACTCTCACCAACTGTCTCTCAAAAATAAAAGCATGGATGCAAACAAACTATCTCCAACTGAACAATGCCAAATCAGACATCATCATCATCGGCCCACCATCCAGTACCAAAGCCATCCAGAATTTCAACTTCACCATTGACAGCCACACTCTATCCCGTCCCCTCAAATCCGCAACCTCGGAGTCATCTTCGACAGTCAGCTCAAATTCAATCACCACATCAATCACATCACCAGGACCTCCTTTTTCCACCACAAAAACATTGCCCGTCTCCGCCCATCACTCTCCTCCTCTGCTGCTGAAACCCTGATTCATGCATTCATCACAACACGACTCGACTACTGCAATAGCATCCTCTACTACGGCATACCATCCAACCTCCTCAATAAACTCCAACATATCCAGAACTCTGCTGCCCGCCTCCAAAGAATCAACTTCAAAGTCCTCCTGATTACTTACAAATCCCCAGGGACGCGGGAAGTCAGTCAGAGTTGGGGGTGTGGCATGCACACCCCCAATTAAATATTGAAGTTAAATATTGAAGTTAAAAGCATCAATCTGGTGCATTTAGAGCAAAATTAAGAGATCTATGGATAACTGTTTTTCATGTATTCTCTCTGGCTGTTCATCTCATAATGTTCACATAGAAACTAGCTGTCAATAGGAATATAATTCCGAAGAATTATAATTTCATGCAAAAATCTGTCTCAAAAAGAGGTTGCACATTTAAATTCAGGTGTTGTTATGGCAACGTCAGTGGCCAAACAGCCACATTTACTGCTGCAAATACGTTCAAACATGCTGTCGACACAGCATGTTTGAACGTAGCAGTGGCAACTATGCCACCATTCCGCTGACTTTTTCTCAGAAATACTGTCACAGAACATCCATATATTTCAGTGCTAGGTTGATGCTTAGCTAAGCTAACTACAGGGTATATGCAGGAATCCTGAAGTCAAATTTAATACCTTTTTAAGACCTTTTTTATGACCCTTTCCATACATTTTAAGACCTCATCGCAACTTCGAGTTCTAACCGGTTACATTGGCGACACACTTTACCTCACATTTACTATATTGATTGTAAGATAGCACAACTAAACAGAGTGCAGACAGACTACTGAAGCCTCCTCTCCACATGAACTTCAACCTCTCTGTGAAGGTCAGGTTTAATGTGGTATGCTGCTTTGTTGCTTCTGTACTCTGTGCTCTTTCATTCCAGTAAAACTCCTCAGAAACCATTAGAAACAAGTATTTGACCAATAAACAAAACAATTGACAAAACTTTGAACTATGAAATATGTTAAACTTTGGTGAGCTTCAGCGGGGTAATGCCATATAGGAGCTCCCTCACAAATACCCAGGGGTTAAATTGGGCTGGGGCTGTCCGGGGCTAAGCCCGGCACATAGGACGATGCTCTGACGTCATCACCCTCACACATTTGTCATATGTTTACAAAAAACGATATATATGTTAAGACTTTTCTCGTTCTTAGTATAGACTATATTTAGGGTCGATATGTGTTGATCTTACTTTAAAATAGCAGATCTCTGTGACCGGATATGGTTTGGCTTAGACCCCGGCCCCACGAGGACGCATACAGTAAAACGCATACGCAAACGCAAAAAAGTCTTCCGTTCACACGCATTCGATTCATTAACGTGTCCGTTCACACTAGTCCGCTGGAAATGCTGGAAACGCTGTAGTACATATGCCAGGCCTGTAAGTGGCGCTGCTGCCGCCACCAAATACACCAAAAGTAGCGAAGAAGACCCCGGAGCATGGTTGTCATGGTTGCCCTTCTGTTTATTCTCCGCGGTGGACGGCGTGTTCTCCTGCTGTATATCTCTCAGGTAGTCCACCAGCAGATACACCCCCCCCCCCCCACAGAGCGGAGCAAGGCAACGAAACTTAAAATAAGAAGCAGCATTTTATGGCACGCTATGCATGGGGCCACCTTGAGGGGGTTTCCCGACATGTTGTTTCAGTAAATTAAAGGGTCTTTCATGTTGTCGTTGCTGTGGACCTTCTTAATACCTTGGAAAATGCCGTTTAATACTTTTCAATAGCCTTAATTTTTGCTAAATTGATTTATCAACTTTTAATACTTTTTAAGACCCCGCGGATACCCTGAACTATGAAACACTTTAACCGACAGGACTCCGGATCAACGGTGTACTCAGTGGCGGCCCCACCTCTTCCCACATACAAAAAAATATATAAAAAAACATATTAAATTAAAAAAAAATATTTAAAAAAAACATTATATTTTATATTTTTATTTTTAATGAACAAAGTAAATATCATACAATTGATATCAGTAAAATGTATAATCTACAATAAAATCTTGTTTAAAATTGTGTTACGATGTCTAAAGTTACTGATAAGTCACATGTTCCCTGCCTGGCCTTGCCCATGGCATTAGTTTATCATTACCGGGCGGAGCCACCGAGCCAAACAGCAGCAACCAGCACGTTGCAAAAGTCTCAATAGTAAACTGTGCCGCCGAAACATAATTTCAGCCAATCAGCGCTGTCAAATATTTTGGTCACGAGGGCGCTCACGTTGGCGCTCACGTTGGCGCTCACGTTGGCGCCCACGTTGGCGCCCACGTTGGCGCCCACGTTGGCGCCCACGTTGGCGCCCACGTTGCTTACGTGCGTTGACGTGAGTTGTTTTTTAGACTCGTGATTGACCAAGGTGACGCAGTAGTTGGATGAGGATGGTGTGCAGGTGGAGTCGCCGGACCTCGGTCCGCACCATAGACTGTATATATAAATGGACGTAGGGTCCGTGACGTCACCCATAGGATTCTGCAGAGTTGCCGTGAAGCCCTAAGTAGGCGGAGTCGGCTACTAATGGCTCGACAGTGACGTCAGAGTCTAACTCCCGCCTTCTCCAGCCTGCTCCAAATAAGGGCAAAGAGGCGGAGCTGAGGCGGGACAGGGTGGGACCTGCTGCCAACGAGCATGACGTTCCAGACCTAGCTCAGGCTAAGAAGCTAAGCTAACATGCTCTCAGTATTAAGCTAACAACCTATGCTAACAACACAGTCTATGCTAACAACCCAGCTTACAGGAGGGTTAATGCCATATTCACTTAGTAACAAACAACTTTTACAAATATTTCTATATAGTCTGTGTTGGTAAATGTCATCTAGGTTGCACATTTCCTGCTGAAATACATGCATACCAAGTCACTGCGTGGCACTTTAGTTTTTGATAAAACAGTGTAGTTCCACTATATAAATGTTACTTTCATAATCAAACGAGACAATCTGCAAGATAATTAGCTATTTGGTATTATTCTTAATGCTTGTCATTCACACGTTAATAAAATAAAATAAGTACCGATACATAGCAGAATAATTGTGGCGGTGTTCAGCTTAATAAACCTTGCTCAACATCATTTATTTAGCTAATACTACAGCGGGCTACAGGCGAACCAAGTCCGCGTTTCGATGCATTCCTTGATCTCCAGTTATAACGCCGGACTCCGCCGCTGGCCGAAGCTAACGGAGCCCCAGGGGGCTAGCTACGGCCGCCGGGACCTATGGCCGGGACGCGCTAGCGAGCTAGCCCCCCGCAGCCCCGTTAGCTTTGGCGGCGTGGACTACGGCGGCCCCACTGGGATAATTGGGTCACCTTTTCACATTTGCTCCCGTTTAGCATTATGGGCGTCATAGCCATATAGTATAAAAGTCCTACCCAAGGCTGAATCATAAACTAAACTGTATATATGTATAAAGGGTTACGTCCTGTTGCAGAAGGAGGGGGGTTTTTTTAGAACCCACCTTGTCTCTGCATGTCTTTTGGCGAAAGGAGCACAATCATAACAGGAGGGAAATCATAAAAACACACCAAGATGCCAGGTTAAACAATAATCTGTTTTAATTAAACAAGGTAATAATAGAATGCAATACAATATAATTATAGGAAGTACTTCCTGCTCTTGTTCTCGTGCCGTTGAGATCCTTCGGTCGTTCACAGCCAGAGAAGAGAGATCGAACTTAATGCAAAACTAACTTATATAGCCCAAAACACAAAAGGGGCTGACTCGAATGCTCCTTTTCCCCAGGTCATCTCATTGGGAGATTCAAAAAAGATGACTTCTCTTAGCGAATCAGCGCGTGCCAGCGGGGGTAATAAACTTTTGTTTCTGAGCTGAAAATAAAAAACATCTGGTGTCCGTTATCTCATTCTTCCTGCATAGGTTTTCACCCCCACACCTTTCTACACATTCCAAAGGCTTAAGTTCTGTTCAACTTCTACCCTCTTTGCTTGTACAAAGATAATCTTTACATTTCTCCTATTTCCAGCTTTTGTTTACACACTGCTATTATTAATACAACGTAATTAAACACACATATATAAAGTAATTAAACACACATATATCATTCAAGATATGTAGACTTACTGGAGATCTTAAACAGAATATGTTCTCCTTCCCCCACCCCGTGTCTTCTCCTGCCTGGTGTATCCATCCCCCATAGGGCAATAAAACCTGTTATTTGGCAGAATTTCTGAAAAACACTCAGTGGGTAATCTTTTCACTCCAAACAGAACTCACAAATAGCCAAAAAAACCACCCTTTTGATTATATGTAAAGTGGAAGAAAAAGACTATTGCGCTACGCTACTTTTAAGAAAAAAAGAACTTTGTTTGAATATATAAAAAACCTCTCTATATTTAAGAGGAAAAATGTACTTTGTTCCTTCAACTATGAACACACAGGAATGTATACAACCACACATATATTAGTGATAACTTGATGTAACACACCTCTTATATGGGTGACATAAAAATGAATATACCAACAATACGCTGTATCAAACTTTCTGAATCACACAGTCCTTAGCTGACTAATAAGCTACATAACAAGCTAAGCTAACAAGCACACAAACACCTGCTAACGGGGTTAATATGTATAATATTATCATTTTACTCACCGAAAAAAGCTGAAAGTAGACTTCTTGGAAGTTCTGTTTGTACATTCAAGCGCACAGCACGACATTTTAATTTTCTGGTATTTGTAACAATATTCCCTAACAGACACGATCACCACGAACACAGCTAAAGGGTCAAGTACAGTAACTACAACTAACTAACGTTGTAGCCTCTATGGTTGTAGCCTAGCAGAGTGGACAAGTTGCTGTTAGCTGACAGTGAGGCACGTATCTGTCAATCAACGTGACCACGCCCTAATGTGTGCACAAACTTTAAGACCTAATATAAATAAAAGGGTCGCGTTAGAAAACAATTCACTCACAGATCCATAATCATGAAGGTGGAATCTAACTGTATAAAAATGTATGGAGCCAGGGGTAGAAACATGTTTTTTTCTGCTGTAAAGTTGGGCATTTTAACATGGGGGTCTATGGAAATTGCTCCTTTCTGCAGCCATCGCCTATCGGCCAATATATGAACTGCAGTGTGTGGCACTTCCGTATTGGCTTCACGGCTCTACCCCACAGTTTGCCGCTTGGTCCGCACCCAATTCCGTGCGAGAGCTACTCTCCAATCCTTTCGAAAGGAGAAGTTTGGGAGATAAATTGATACTTAAAAACCTTGGACTGGACCAACCCGATTTGTATATATCACAGCAAGCTCGTGAAAAAGACAAAACGTATCAACGAGGCTTCTCACGTAGCTGGTACACCAGAAAGGCATGGCTAGCTGGATGCAAACAGGTAAATGCTATCTTTTGTTTCCCATGCTTGCTCTTCAAACAGCCGGGGACAGATACGATCTGTTCAGAAACTAGACAAAAGTTAAACAAGTACAAACCACAGACTGTCTGTGTCATGGAGAATACAGTCGCTGGTTTATTTATGTCTGTATAGGCCGTTGTTGTGAGTGTGGACGGTCGGAGCATATATAACGTTAGCTTAGCCAAGCTCCATTCAGAAAACAAGCATTCTAAAAGGTTTTTCGCCTGCCGTCTGTCTGCAGACTTGTCAAAGCATTAATTCATGGTTTTTACTAACCGGTATCAGTATGTTGTTACGTCGGCATCATTTAGAAACGTGTATTACAATTTAATCACGGTAAAATATGTTCATTCTCTCGCGGTGCTCGCTGCAAAAGTAGAGCAATGTTCTACTTTTGCCGCCTCGACGGAGGCGTCAGCCAATCGAATCATATGCCAGTGCAAGCTCTAGCCAATCAAACCGCATGCTTGTGTGTCTGGGGCGGGAGATTCATGTGATTGGTTGTTGGTCGAGTTTCAGCCCCCCCCGCCGGCAAGCGACAACGCACGCCGCCGTGTGTAGGGGCCGTTAGAGCGAAGCAAATATTCGCATCGCGTCCGGTCTGAACGCAGCATTAAAGCGAGCTCCGCGCTGCACTGGAAACGCGCCATTACATCACCAGAAGTCCTAATTTAAGGGGTCATTTCTCCCAAAAAAATGTTTTTACTCACTATATCAGCCCCACCACAAATATTTTCCACCAGCCACCACTGGGTGTACTGTAAGGTAGCTTCTAGCTTCATGTTGAACAGTAAGTCAACATTTCTTTTAAATCACCGGGTAATGCTAAAAAACATTGTAACAAACTGTATGGTGCGCACCAGAAAAAGGACTATTAGGTGTGAATGCACCCTGACCCCTAGATTCCACCGGGTCCGTCTGCGGCGGGTTACGGTTGCGCCGCGGTTTTGGTCCGGCCTCCTCCGGTGTCATACCCTACCGGGCGCGTTTCAGAAGCATTCCAGTTGTTACATTTAAGTTTAGATTGACTGTATTTCGTTTTCTGCATGCGCTGGTTCTTCTGACATGTTTGCAAGTGTATCTATTCTTTCTATCTGGTTAACGGCTGACACACACAGAACAACGTAACAAATAAAGTAAACAACCTAACAAATAAACAAATCTAAGCTTTTTTTATTGGTTGTAATTTACATGGATACATTTGAATGGTGTGACAATGTCCTATTTGATTGGGTTAAAATGTACATATTCTTCCTGTTATGTCTGCCTGCTTTATTTTACCTAATGCAAAGTGACCGACCTGCTCCATCGAAATCAGTCGCATTGACCCGAAGACACATTTTGAGTTGTTTACACTGTTGTAAAGAGGAGATTCCTAGCTTTCTAATGATATCAGGATTGTTTTTGTACTCCAAATATTAAGCAAAATATGTCACATTATATAATGACTGTCACCGAGTCATGATTTTGAGAAAAAGGCCTTCAAAGTTTCCTCTTCTCTGGAATCCATCGATCTGATTGATTATTAGCGGAGCAAATGATCAAAATAGTACGGGGGGGAAGATATTTTCGTTTGGATTACTGGTCTGGGGGAAGCCCGCGAGTGTGTGTGTATATACGTGTTTGTGTATTTTTGCGTTTGTGTGTATTGTGTTTGTTTCCCGGGGAAAACACTCACGATAAACACCAGAGGCCTGCTGGATTTTCGCTTAGGGAAAACTCCGGCTTTCCGATCCTACGACGCTGGTTCTCTTTTTAGCGGGCTAGATCTCCATGGTAACTTAGCTGTGCGGCTAACTTGCTCCGGAGCAGGTTAGGTTGCAGGCTAAGAGATCAACTCAGTGAAAGCACTGCCTGCTGACCAATCAGAGCTCAGTGTGCGGAGTTTAAAGCGATCAAGTCATATTACAGGAGAAAGGAAATACAGAAAAACTGCCTTTGCAGGAAAGACGGCCGGCAAAAATCACCGACTGTGTGAACGTGAAAACGAATAGAATATCACCTCCCATCTTCAGAGCAATCCGACTATAACATTAGCGTTGAGAAAGCTTACTTAAATATCTGCTACAACATAAGTACACTGAGTGCACACGTCGATGTGTCCCATTATCATTCATATCACATCATAATGTATCATATATCTCCTTATCTGAGTCAGCTTCTTGAGCCGTATCTGGCCGTGCAACACTCAGTGTCACATGCTGTATGAAGAAGTATTATTTTAAGCAACACATTAAAGGTAGGTAAGTTTCAGAAACCGGCTCGAGTGCACTAAAATTTGAAAGTACACAGCCGAAAAGAATCCGCCCCTTCCTTCAGACTTCCATACAGAGCACCTCCTCCAACACACATGAACGCGCACATGATGTCAGCAGACTGGTGAAAGTGGCCGCCTGTTGCTGGCGAGTCATTGAAGTACTGCTGCAATGCACGCCCAATGACGGCACGCCCAATGAGGGCACGAGATACATTTGTACGTGCACAAGAATTGGTTGTACTTTTTACAGTATTACGGCTTCCACAGATGACGTTTTTTAATGGATTTTTTGTCAAAGCACTAAGATATTCATTGCTATCGGGATGTTAAGAGCATTCCATGGAATATAACAAAAAGTGTATCTCGAGCCGGTTTCTCAAACTTACCTACCCCACCTTTAAGTTGACGAAACACTCGAGTCAAATGTAATTAAAGTCAGATCGTGTCTTAGACGGGGGCAGTGATATCATAAACCTGTTAATGTACGCATTCAAACACTTTTCGTTTACCAGCTGTATTCACCTTGCAGGTGCAGCTATGTGGCTGTTATCCTGGATAAAGTGTTTAAGTCATGGATGTTTAAAGTTTAACTTCTTCATATTTGACTAGTATTAAAGTTCACTTTTCATTCAGGAAGTATGACGCTGCGCTGTCAGTGCGCTTCTCCATGTTTGTGATTGGTCGAATGCTCCAAATACCACCCCTTTCATGTGAACACGCACCTAACTAGATAGGACACGGCTGGCTTGAGCGATCCACTTGATAACCAGCGTCGTAATACAGCTTAGCGACAGCACATATGTTTTGGATTAGGCCAACTGGCTAACTCAAACATATCCAGGTTAGGAAAATCCAACTTCGTAGTACAGGCCTCGGCTGTTGTTATGCCTGCTGTGACGTAAAGTTACTCCGTTCCCTGCTTGTAATTATGCCGTTACAAGATTCAAAGTTGTATTTATGATCTGAATTTGCCGAAACAAGTTTAATATTCTGAAAGCCAATACTTTGTTTATTTAAAATCAGATAAAAACAAACTGTAACGGACCCTGCCGTGTTATCTATTACTATACGCCTTACATTCATAATTTCAGCCGGAAGGGAGGGGAAGCGGCGCTGTGGAAGAGCAGAGTGGCGAGTGAGCGCTGTCATCTTCCCTTTACAAGCTTAAAAAATGTCTGTAGCTAATGAGATTGAATATAACAATCAAAAATAACAAAATATACACAGCTAGATCAAATATTTTTTCGGGGTTTAGGATGGCCGAAGACACTACACTACCCAGAATCCTCAGCTATAGTTTTGGACTACACCATGTGCTTTGCTTGACAAACCCTGCGATTAGTCCTCAAGCTCTGTGATTGAATGTTGGAGTGGCAGTGCGCAAAGTTTACACGGAGTGTCAAACAGCACTTTGAAATGGAATGAATCCCATCGACGGCACACTATCCAACACAGGAATCGAATGTGTCCTACTATTTATCAGATACCCCCAAAGCTTTTTGCTTACATCTATTTAAAAGAAGACTTAAAGTATTATTTAATGTTTAAATAAAGCCTAATTAGTTTGTGTTTGTTTTGCACATCCTCCTATTAATATCTTTGTACATCCGGCACTAAACTGTTTTATTCTAGATATCATTTACAGCAGGGGTAGGCAAGTAAGTTTGGCCGTGGGCCAATTTTTTTCTGAGCCACAAGATGGCAGGTCAGAACATAATCAAAGCCTAATTCAAGGAATTTATTTTGGTAAGAGGGCGCAGCGCCCCTGTTCAGAAAAAACTCTGATATCGCTGATGACCCTCCCCATCAACACTCTGATGCACAGTCAGATCCGCTGATTGGTTCACTGATGATATAGGCGCCCAATCCAGAGCCTCTGGCTAGACCCGCCCACAGGGAGGCTCGTCCTCTCTAGCCCCATTTCAGTCCCATGTTAAAAGCCAGGTCTATTATCTGTATTTTAACAGACTTATCTTCTAAATTGAGGTGTATTTATTGTTCTCTTCAAAGTTTATTTTTCACTGAAATCTTAGGGAGGATGGTCCTACCTTTCCTCAATGGACGAGCCTCCACTGAGTAAAGTAGAGTTATTAACTAGGTAGCAGTGTTATTTAACATACTTTTATTGTCAAGTATTGTCAAGTTCTCTGGGTTTTTGGCATTTATTTGAGTGTTTGCCCACATTTGAGAGGCTTGAGGGGCAACAGAGGACGCATGGACAACCGGAATCCTTTTTCCTTTTCTTTATTTCAACTTTTCAAGGACACATTAGGATTCTTTCAGGTTGAAAACCTTTAAAAACAATAAAGAATTACAGTATGTTTTGCTTTGCAATTTAATACATTATAACCTAAATGAATCAGTAACCAAGTATTTTACTCAAACTCAATGTATTTAATAATTAAATAAGTACTTTAATTGACCTGGTTCCCCACAACCACACATTTGCCTTATGTGACCCGCTCTATCGAAATCAGTCGGAAGTCGCAACAGCTCATTTAAAAATAAACGTGGATTTGCGTAAAAAAATAGTATTTCTGGGTTTGGGTGTTTAGTTTGATTTAAATAAACAAAGTCTTGGCTTTCAGAATATGAAACTTGTATTTCCAAAATCACACGATAAATACATGTTTGAAGCTTGTAAAGGGAAGATGACAGCTCTCCCTCGCGCTCTGCTCTTCCGCAGCGCTGCCCCCCCTCCCTCCGCTGACATTATGAATGTAGGCATATAGTAATCATTGATAACATGGCAGGGTATGTTACAGTTTGTTTTCATCTGATTTCAAATAAAAAAAGTATTGGCTTTCAGAATATAAAACTTGTTATTTTTTAATTTTTTATTCTCACAAATCCAAGCCAAATATTATTGTTTGCGGGCCAACAATGGCCCGCGGGCCGCTTGTTGACGACCCATGATTTACAGTATCTTCTTGATATTTTCTATTCTATATTTGTATCATTGACCTTCTACTTTCCTCCTATTTTGTAGGTACTCTTAATATTTAAATGTTTTCATAAAATATAACACATTCAAAAGTGCTTTAAAAAATGAAAGATATTACAGTAAGAAAAAGGCATTTTAAACAGTCATTAAAAAGCAACACAATCTACCTGCATTGTAATTACTCTAAACGTGTAATAACGTGCTTTAACCAGTAGGTGGTTTGGGTTAAAAAGCTGTCAAGTTTACAGTGTTAACCTGTTAAGCACTGAGCCTGTTTTTCAGGTCTCCGCCTCGAAAATGACATTTCCAGAACAAATGACCATAACTACACTTCTAAAAGGGGAAAATTAATAATCTTTTTTCTCAAAGTAATGATAAACCTGTGAGTTGGATGTAGAAAAGTCAAAATCAATATATGTTTTTTATTTTAAAGTAAATTCAGATTTAACATTGTAAAAAACTGTAAATTATAGTGTCCGTCTGTGACGGGGCTCTATTTGTCCGTCCGAAAACACTGGCCTAGTCGGTTGGGTTAAGCTCCAAAACTTTATTCTCAGCAGCAAAAAAATAAATAGCGAACCAGCACAACTTAAACAAACAAAAAAACGTCCAAATCAGACCGTCCATCACTCACGGAGAGTAAACGTGTTCAGCTGTTGCCTTCTCTGCAACGATCTCTCGAACACGTCCTAGCTGTTGCCTTCTCTGCAACATTCCCCGAGTTCCCCTCCCAGGGCCAACCCCGTCCCTTATTAACCCACAGCCCCTCCCACCAGGCCTACCGTCAACAGGTGACAACAATCAAACTCCAAACCACATTGTCAACACAAAAATCCGACCCCAAACATAAACAGGCCAACCACCTCAACATAATCATTCCCCATAATTAACAAACACAAAAATAAATAAGAAATTGCATGATTCATAGCAGGAATTTAAAACACGGAAGTGATGCGCCTCTGTCTTTTCTCCGAAATGTTTGGTATGTGTGTGTGCGTGTGTGTGTCGGCTGTTAGTGGCGGAGTCAGTCACTCATGTGATCCGCTCCGTCACACCGTCCAAAAATTATTTTTTACTTATAGTGAAAACCACCCTTGGATGATGGTAAGGTACAACATATAATAAGTACCCTGTATCAAGATTGATGCAAAACAAGTGACATTTGACCATTTTAGAGAGGTTTAGCAAAATAAACTCCACCTCTGAGGTGATTTGGGTGGAAATGGCCATTTTTACCGTTTCTCTGGAACCCATTGGTCGATTTTGGTGATTGACATCTCTTTTTGACTGTTAAAGCCAATAGAATCAAAGGGGAATTTCCACATACACACACACCTTACTGTTGGGGAAATATTTTCCAAGGCCCATAACTTTGACCCAGTTTATCAGTTCAAACTGTCCTGACTGAGCACACGCACCTCGTAACCTTGGCTGCTGTGCTCTCAGTGTTCTATCTCCCTGTTCCTGCCTGTTGGCGTCAGCTGATAGAGGTGTTATGATTCTATGTTCCTGCCTGTTGGCGTCAGCTGATAGAGGTGTTATGATTCTATCTTGTTATGCAGCATGTTGATGATTCTCTCTGAACTAGCTAAATACATGGGTCTGGGGTGGAGTTCTTCAGATTTGACGTGGCAACTCTACCGTGAAGTCAGAACCTCTGGCTCTTGGACTTGTGATGTGAATTTTCCGGCCGAAGCTCCAAATAAACCACCAGTGTTTGACATCAAAGCTCCTGCTCTTCCCGTGTCTCTTTCCTGAGTCGGTGACTCCCACTGCATTGCTACACAGAAGTTTCCTCTACACTTACCTTTGAGAAATGAGAGCTATGCGCACACAGTTTTGTATAAGAGCGAACCTATCTCTCACTCTGACATCTGAAAACCGAAAAGCAGGTTTATTGCTCATGGGTTATCATAAATCATTTCAAAGGGACACAGACACATTGGATTAACCTATGGATTACCTTCAGCAGCGTTTTTATCGTTTTAATGCCATTGAAGACCACGTTTGACCAGACAACGACAAAGGTGAGCCATTTTGCCGTTTTTAGCTACCTAGCCACGCATGTTTTGATGTCTGTTCTTGTTAATATCTTCGTGAGTTCTTATCATGGAGTGATGATGTATGTACCGATCGATTCTTTGTCATCTCACGATGCGAAACGATGGGTTGGGGGTGCAGCTACGATAAGAAATAATGGTGTTATGAATGAGTTTCTGTGCAAAACGCCATTAGCATTTTTTCGCCCGTGGCTAATACACTGAACAAAAATATAAACGCAACACTTTTGTTTTTGCTCCCATTTTTCATGAGAGGAACTCAAAGATCTAAAACATTTTTTATATACACAAAATAACCATTTCTCTCAAATATTGTTCACAAATTTGAAAAAAATCTGTGATAGTGAGCACTTCTCCTTTGCCGAGATAATCCATCCCACCTCACAGGTGTGGCATATCAAGATGCTGATTAGACAGCATGATTATTGCACAGGTGTGCCTTAGAATGGCCACAATAAAAGGCCACTCTGAAACGTGCATTCTTGCTTTATTGGGGGGGTCTGGGGGGGTCCGAAAACCAGGCAGTATCTGGT
The DNA here is from genome assembly GCA_902827135.1 of Harpagifer antarcticus. Lineage (NCBI taxonomy): Eukaryota > Metazoa > Chordata > Actinopteri > Perciformes > Harpagiferidae > Harpagifer > Harpagifer antarcticus. Next base: position 2,753,893 of record CADEHL010001093.1, on the reverse strand, counting down.
TTGACGGGTAGGGGTAGGGTTAGGGTAAGGTTGTGAATTGAGTGGCCCATGGTAGTAGTAGTACCCATGCTGCATCAATCTCATTAGTATGCATGAAAAGTGACGAAATCTATTCAGAGTACTTCATTGTGGTGGTCAGCTTTTAAATACAAAAGTGTATCTTTCAGTAACAATTTGAGAGAATTAAGCATAAATCTGTAAAATGTTCAAAACAGCTTTGTTTCACTGAAATTGTCACGGTTATCATGTCAGGTCACAGGTCTATGTCTAGGTTTGGGCGTTTTCACTGTTCTCTATGTCATGTTTTCCTCCTGTCGTTAGTTTCCCTGGTGTCCCTGTGTTTTCTCCTCCCTCCTCACCTGTGTCTCGTTAGCTGATTGTGTTCACCTGTGGCCCTTGTGTTTTCTCCTCCCTCCTCACCTGTGTCTCGTTAGCTGATTGTGTTCACCTGTGGCCCTTGTGTTTCTCCTCCCCTGCCCGGCTGTTTCTTGTCTTGTAATTATCCCTCCCTGTATTTAGTCTTGTCTCGTGCTGTGTTCAGTGTTGGTGCTTCTTTTGTTGGTGACTGAATTCACCCCGGTGAGTGTTCTGTTTGTCTGTATTAGTTTCATATTCCTTGAAATAAAGGATTATCAGAGTTATCTGCATTTGGGTCCTGCTTCCTTCACTCAACCGTGACAGAAGGATTATCAGAGTTATCTGCATTTGGGTCCTGCTTCCTTCACTCAACCGTGACAGAAAGCACCAACCAGAAATGGACCCAGCAGATGATCCATTTGAGGTGGAACTACAGCATTTTTCCTTTGCTTTGGCTTGCTGCTATGATTGGTGGAGGGGAGCGTCCAGTGTTCTGCAGAGGGAGGCCGCTCTGGTAGAGGCGCACCGGTTGGCTATGGAGAAACCAGACTTGGTGAAATTCTTACCTGGCTGGATTTTGAACTTCATCTGGGTGTGTGATTTCCAGCCTGCTGACTATAAACGTCTCGGTGTGTTCCGTCTGGAGTCAACCAGTGCTTCCGCCCCAGTTCCTGCTCCTGTCCAAGAGTCGTTTTCTGGAACTCGGCTGGCTTTTGGAGGTCCACGGAGCCTTCAGGCGGCTTCTAAGAGAAGGAGTCGCAAGTCCAGGCTAGCAATCCGAGCCCCAAGAGCCATGGTTCCGGCTACAGAACCGGCCCACACAGCCATGGTTCCAGCCCCAGTTCTGGCCCCAGCAGCCATGGTTCCAGCCCCAGTTCTGGCCCCAGCAGCCATCATTCCGGCTCCAGTTCTGGCCCCAGCAGCCATCATTCCGGCCCCAGTTCTGGCCCCAGCAGCCATTGTTCCAGCCCCAGTTCTGGCCCCAGCAGCCATCATTCCGGCCCCAGTTCTGGCCCCAGCAGCCATGGTTCCAGCCTTAGCTCTGGCCCCAGCTGCCATAGTCCCATCTCTGGTCCCTTCTCTAGTCTCTTCTCGAGTCCCTCCTCTTGTCCCTTCCCTAGTCCCTCCTCAGGTCACTTTCCTAGTCCCTTCTCTAGTCCCTTCTCCAGTCCCACCTCTAGTCACTTCTCTAGTCCCATCTCAAGTCCCTACTCAATTCCTTTCTCAAGTCCCTCCTCTAGTCACTTCCCTAGTCCCTTCTCCAGTCCCTCCTTTAGTCACCTCTCTGGCCCCTTCCCGAGCCCCTTCTCTAGTCCCACCTCGAGTCACTTCTCTAGTCCCTTCCCTCATCCCATCTCAAGTTCCCTCTCGAGTCCCCTCTCTAGTTCCCTCTCAAGTCTCCTCTCGAGCTACCTCTCGAGTCCCCTTTCTAGATCCCTCTCAAGTCTCCTCTCAAGTCATCTCTCGAGTCTCCTCTCGAGTTCCCTCTCGAGTCCCCTCTCCAGTCACCTCTCGAGTTCCTTCTCGAGTCCCCTCTCGAGCCCTCTCTCGAGTCCCCACTCAAGCCCCTACTCATGTCCCGTTGGAGGTCCCGCAGACTAGTCTTCTGCCGGGGGTCCTGCCAACCCCATGTCCTGTGCCGTTGGAGGTCCCGCCGACTACTCTCCTGCCGGGGGTCCTGCCAACCCTTTGTCCTGTCTCGTTGGAGGCCCCGCCGACTACTCTCCTGCCGGGGGTCCTGCCAACCCCATGTCCTGTCCCGTTGGAGGTCCCGCAGACTAGTCTTCTGCCGGGGGTCCTGCCAACCCCATGTCCTGTCCCGTTGGAGGTCCCGCAGACTAGTCTTCTGCCGGGGGTCCTGCCAACCCCATGTCCTGTCCCGTTGGAGGTCCCGCAGACTAGTCTTCTGCCGGGGGTCCTGCCAACCCCATGTCCTGTACCGTTGGAGGTTCCGCTGGGGGTCCTGCCAACCCCATGTCCTGTCTCGTTGGAGGCCCCGCCGACTACTCTCCTGCCGGGGGTCCTGCCAACCCTGTGTCCTGTCCCGTTGGAGGCCCCGCCGACTACTCTCCTGCCGGGGGTCCTGCCAACCCTGGGTCCTGTCCCGTTGGAGGCCCCGCCGACTACTCTCCTGCCGGGGGTCCTGCCAATCCTGTGTCCTGTCCCGTTGGAGGCCCCGCCGACTACTCTCCTGCCGGGGGTCCTGCCAACCCCATGTCCTGTGCCGTTGGAGGTCCCGCCGACTACTCTCCTGCCGGGGGTCCTGCCAACCCTTTGTCCTGTCTCGTTGGAGGCCCCGCCGACTACTCTCCTGCCGGGGGTCCTGCCAACCCTGTGTCCTGTCCCGTTGGAGGCCCCGCCGACTACTCTCCTGCCGGGGGTCCTGCCAACCCTATGTCCTGTCCCGTTGGAGGCCCCGCCGACTACTCTCCTGCCGGGGGTCCTGCCAACCCCATGTCCTGTCCCGTTGGAGGCCCCGCCGACTACTCTCCTGCCGGGGTTCCTGCCAACCCCACCTCCTGTCCCGTTGGAGGTCCCGCCGACTACTCTCCTGCCGGGGGTCCTGCCAACCCTATGTCCTGTCCCGTTGGAGGTCCCGCCGTCTACTCACCTGCCGGGGGTCCTGCCAACCCTGTGTCCTGTCCCGTTGGAGATCCCGCCGACTACTCTCCTGCCGGGGGTCCTGCCAACCCTATGTCCTGTCCCGTTGGAGGCCCCGCCGACTACTCTCCTGCCGGGGGTACTGCCAACCCTGTGTCCTGTGCCGTTGGAGGTCCCGCCGTCTACTCTCCTGCCGGGGGTACTGCCAACCCTTTGTCCTGTCTCGTCGGAGGTCCCGCCAACCGCTCTCCTGCTGGGGGTCCTGCCAACTCCTGGTCCTCTTCCGTGGGGGATCCTGCCGAAGCCTGTCCCGCCGGCTCCGGTTCCTGTCCGGCCGACACCGGGTCCTGCCCGGCCTCCGGAGCTGTCTGGTCTTCGCCCTCGATCCCGACCCTCTGTGAGCCGCGGTCTTCGTCCGCGGGCCCGGCCCCCTGACTCTTCCTGCCGCTGCCTTCGCACTCGATCCCGACCCTCTGTGAGCCACGGTCTTCGCCCGCGGGCCCGGCCTCCTGACTCTTCCTGCCGCTGCCCTCGTCCTCGGGCCCGACCCCCTGACTCTTCCTGCCGCTGCCCTCGTCCTCGAGCCCGGCCCCCTGACTCTTCCTGCCGCTGCCTTCGCCCTCATGCTTGGCCCCCTGAGTTCGCCCGCTGTGGCCTTCGCCCCACCATGGACTCTGCCTTGCCCCCGGGCCGTCCGCCTGAGACCCCCACCTTGGACTCTGCCTTGCCCCCGGGCCGTCCGCCCGAGTTCCCCACCTTAGACTCTGCCTTGCCCCCGGGCCGTCCGCCCGAGTCCCCCTTCTCAGCTTCTGCCGTGCCCCCGGGCCGTCCGCCCGAGATCCCTTCCTGGTCCCTTACTGGGCTCCTGGGCGGTCAGCTTAGTTCCCTCCTCCGGACCCCCTCCACCCACCCTGCTGGACTGTGTTGGATTTTTGTTTTGGGGTTTAGGGACGTCTGGAATCCGTCCCTTGAGGGGGGGGTTCTGTCACGGTTATCATGTCAGGTCACAGGTCTATGTCTAGGTTTGGGTGTTTTCACTGTTCTCTATGTCATGTTTTCCTCCTGTCGTTAGTTTCCCTGGTGTCCCTGTGTTTTCTCCTCCCTCCTCACCTGTGTCTCGTTAGCTGATTGTGTTCACCTGTGGCCCTTGTGTTTTCTCCTCCCTCCTCACCTGTGTCTCGTTAGCTGATTGTGTTCACCTGTGGCCCTTGTGTTTCTCCTCCCCTGCCCGGCTGTTTCTTGTCTTGTAATTATCCCTCCCTGTATTTAGTCTTGTCTCGTGCTGTGTTCAGTGTTGGTGCTTCTTTTGTTGGTGACTGAATTCACCCCGGTGAGTGTTCTGTTTGTCTGTATTAGTTTCATATTCCTTGAAATAAAGGATTATCAGAGTTATCTGCATTTGGGTCCTGCTTCCTTCACTCAACCGTGACAGAAGGATTATCAGAGTTATCTGCATTTGGGTCCTGCTTCCTTCACTCAACCGTGACAGAAATAGCCTAAAAATCACAAACTGGCTGAAACTGCACAGTGAATTGGAGAAATTACAGCACAGAGTTTTCTACTACGACACAGATAGTATAATCTATGTGACAAGACAGGGGCAGTCTCCAGTACTTTCATGGTAGTGGTCAGCTTTTTTTAAAAAGGAAAGTGTATCTTTCGGTAACTTTTTGAGAGAATTAAGCATAAATCTGTCAAATTTTCAAAACAGCCTTGTTTCACTGAAATAACCTCAAAATCACACACTGCCATTAAGAGTCAGAATCCTAACGAAATCTACTCAGAGTACTTCATGGTAGTGGTCAGCTTTTATACACAAAAGTGCATCTGTTTTTGACACAAAGATGCATTGCATCTAAAAAAACAGAGCGTACAATGAGAGCACATGATACACTTTAAATGTTTCGTTTACAATACTATTACTGTATATGAAAGCAAAAATAAAAACACATTTTCGTTTTGTAATGGTTGTTTAATTGAAAACACATCAATCAACACATTTTCATAAAAACACACATTTTACCAAGTTAATGTCGTAGTGCATACAAGGTAATAGACTTAACGATTTGCACTGCTGCTTCTCTCCGAGTTTCATTTACAGTGATCGGTTTATCGTTCAATTCACACTGCCCAAGTAGATGTTTAGGAGTCTCTTGGAAGTATACGAGTATACGCATTAACATCACATGCAAATTCTCTATCCTTTCACCCGCAACGATTATAATCTGCTTTGCTTCTTCTTCGGTTTCACCATTATTAGCTCTGAATGTAATCCTTTCTGGGGCTTCTTGTGCTTCTTGTAGTCTGTTGAATACCTGGCATAGGATTTGTTTAGCTGTAAGGGTAGGTACCATATAATTGTCTTCAAAAGCTTTGTCTATGTCGTCACACGTTTTGGCATATCCTTCGATGTAATTTCGTCAAGCATCTGACTCTTAATGGCAGTTTGTGATTTTGAGGCTATTTCAGTGAAGGCTGTTTTGAACATTTGACAGATTTATGCTTAATTCTCTCAAAAATGTTACCGAAAGATACACTTTTCTTTTTAAAAAAAGCTGACCACTACCATGAAAGTACTCTGTTTTTATTAGATTTCGTCAAGCATCTGACTCTTAATGGCAGTTTGTGATTTTGAGGCTATTTCAGTGAAGGCTGTTTTGAACATTTGACAGATTTATGCTTAATTCTCTCAAAAAGTTACTGAAAGATACACTTTTGTGTATAAAAGCTGACCACTACCATGAAAGTACTGGAGACTGCCCCTGTCTTGTCACATAGATTATACTATCTGTGTCGTAGTAGAAAACTCTGTGCTGTAATTTCTCCAATTCACTGTACGGTTTCAGCCAGTTTGTGATTTTTACGCTATTTCAGTGAAACAAAGCTGTTTTGAACATTTGACAGATTTATGCTTAATTCTCTCAAATTGTTACTGAAAGATACACATTTGTATTTAAAAGCTGACCACTACAATGAAGTACTCTGAGTAGATTTCATTAGGATTCTGACTCTTAATGGCAGTGTGTGATTTTGAGGTCATTTCAGTGAACCAAGGCTGTTTTGAACATTTTACAGATTTATGTTTAAATTCTCTGAGAAAGTTACTGAAAGATACACTTTTGTGTTTAAAAGCTGACCACTACCATGAAGTACTCTGTTTGAGTAGATTTCGTCAAGCATCTGACTCTTAATGGCAGTTTGTGATTTTGAGGCTATTTCATTGAAGGCTGTTTTGAACATTTGACAGATTTATGCTTAATTCTCTCAAAAATGTGACCGAAAGATACACTTTTGTATTTAAAAAAGCTGACCACTACCATGAAAGTACTGGAGACTGCCCCTGTCTTGTCACACAGATTATACTATCTGTGTCGTAGTAGAAAACTCTGTGCTGTAATTTCTCCAATTCACTGTACAGTTTCAGCCAGTTTGTGATTTTTACGCTATTTCAGTGAAACAAGAACATTTTTTTGAACATTTGACAGATTTATGCTTAATTCTCTCAAAGAGTTACGGAAAGATACACTTTTGTATTTAAAAGCTGATCACTACCATGAAAGTACTCTGAGTAGATTTCGTCAGGCATCTGACTCTTAATGGCAGTTTGTGATTTTGAGGCTATTTAATTGAAACAAGGCTGTTTTGAACATTTGACAGATTTATGCTTAAATTCTCTGAGAAAGTTACTGAAAGATACACTTTTGTGTTTAAAAGCTGACCACTACCATGAAGTACTCGATTTGAGTAGATTTCAGCACACAGGGTCTCTACTGTAAACAGAAAAAACATAACATTTTTAAGTATCTAATAATATACTATCCACATAATATACTAGTTTAACCCCTACCAAAAAAACAACATTTAATAATTACATGATATTATAAAATAAAATAAAAAAAGTACTTACCAGAGTTTTTCAAGATCAGATACAGGTCAAGAAAATGCATAGAGGAGGTATGGTGCTGGCTCATTAGCCCTCTCACTCTTCTTAGAATGATCCTGTGCAATTTTTAAAAGTTGAACTCCTATCCCCTTATAAACCAAAATAACAATAGCCCTTAATTAACACTAATCATGTACAAACCCTTACATCTAATTTAGAGAGGACAACTAAAAAGTGTAAGGTGACTGTTTTAAACTAATTCCACCACATATATATCTTATTTTAACCCTATAATGTATTTACTTAAAAGAGTCCTCTCCTGCTGATAATTAGGTATGCTGGTCGCCATGTCTCTGCTTTAAAGAGTCCTTTATCCAGGTGCTTAACGATGCGTCTTTTGCCCCCCACAGAGTGAAACTTAGTTATCACTATTAAAACCTAAATAAGATCTTCTTTAAATGAATATGAATACCCTCTTTGCAAACAGATACTTCCTTTTAGTTAACAGTTTCACAAAAACTTGAGAAGAAACATCCTTAGCAAGCACAAATCATTTAAAACAAAACCCTGAATCAAATCTAGAGAGGACAATAATGTTTTTAGGTGTCTTAGTGAGTGAAAATGAATGGCTGTTTTATTTAGTTTGAGCGTATTTCTTTTTTAAAAACTAACTGCCCCTGTCTTGTCAAATAGATTATACTATCTATGTCGTAGTAGAAAACTCTGTGCTGTAATTTATCCAATTCACTGTATAGTTTCAGCCAGTTTGTGATTTTGACGCTATTTCAGTGAAACAAGGCTGTTTTGAACATTTGACATATTTATGCTTACATTCTCTGAGAAAGTTACTGAAAGATACACTTTTGTGTTTAAAAGCTGACCACTACCATGAAGTACTCGATTTGAGTAGATTTCAGCACACAGGGTCTCTACTGTAAACAGAAAAAACATAACATTTTTAAGTATCTAATAATATACTATCCACATAATATACTAGTTTAACCCCTACCAAAAAAACAACATTTAATAATTACATGATATTATAAAATAAAATAAAAAAAGTACTTACCAGAGTTTTTCAAGATCAGATACAGGTCAAGAAAATGCATAGAGGAGGTATGGTGCTGGCTCATTAGCCCTCTCACTCTTCTTAGAATGATCCTGTGCAATTTTTAAAAGTTGAACTCCTATCCCCTTATAAACCAAAATAACAATAGCCCTTAATTAACACTAATCATGTACAAACCCTTACATCTAATTTAGAGAGGACAACTAAAAAGTGTAAGGTGACTGTTTTAAACTAATTCCACCACATATATATCTTATTTTAACCCTATAATGTATTTACTTAAAAGAGTCCTCTCCTGCTGATAATCAGGTATGCTGGTCGCCATGTCTCTGCTTTAAAGAGTCCTTTATCCAGGTGCTTAACGATGCGTCTTTTGCCCCCCACAGAGTGAAACTTAGTTATCACTATTAAAACCTAAATAAGATCTTCTTTAAATGAATATGAATACCCTCTTTGCAAACAGATACTTCCTTTTAGTTAACAGTTTCACAAAAACTTGAGAAGAAACATCCTTAGCAAGCACAAATCATTTAAAACAAAACCCTGAATCAAATCTAGAGAGGACAATAATGTTTTTAGGTGTCTTAGTGAGTGAAAATGAATGGCTGTTTTATTTAGTTTGAGCGTATTTCTTTTTTAAAAACTAACTGCCCCTGTCTTGTCAAATAGATTATACTATCTATGTCGTAGTAGAAAACTCTGTGCTGTAATTTATCCAATTCACTGTATAGTTTCAGCCAGTTTGTGATTTTGACGCTATTTCAGTGAAACAAGGCTGTTTTGAACATTTGACATATTTATGCTTAAATTCTCTGAGAAAGTTACTGAAAGATACACTTTTGTGTTTAAAAGCTGACCACTACCATGAAGTACTCTGTTTGAGTAGATTTCAGCACACAAGGTCTCTACTTTAAACAGAAAAAACACAACAATTTTAAGTATCTAATAATATACTATCCACATAATATACTAGTTTAACCCCTACCAAAAAAACAACATTTAATAATTACATGATATTATAAAATAAAATAAAAAAAAGTACATACCAGAGTTTTTTCAAGATCAGATACAGGTCAAGAAAATGCATAGAGGAGGTATGGTGCTGGCTCATTAGCCCTCTCACTCTTCTTAGAATGATCCTGTGCAATTTTTAAAAGTTGAACTCCTATCCCCTTATAAACCAAAATAACAATAGCCCTTAATTAACACTAATCATTTAAAAACCCTTACATCTAATTTAGAGAGGACAACTAAAAAATGTAAGGTGGCTGTTTTAAACTAATTCCACCACATATATATCTTATTTTAACCCTATAATGTATTTACTTAAAAGAGTCCTCTCCTGCTGATAATCAGGTATGCTGGTCGCCATGTCTCTGCTTTAAAGAGTCCTTTATCCAGGTGCTTAACGATGCGTCTTTTGCCCCCCACAGAGTGAAACTTAGTTATCACTATTAAAACCTAAATAAGATATTTTTTAAATGAATATGAATACCCTCTTTGCAAACAGATACTTCCTTTTAAAAACATCCTTAGCAAGCACAAATCATTTAAAACAAAAGCCTGAATCAAATCTAGAGAGGACAATAACGTTTTTAGATGTCTTAGTGAGTGAAAATTAATGGCTGTTTTATTTAGTTTGAGCGTATTTCTTTTTTAAAAAACTAACTCCATCCCCTCGCTTCTCACCTCACAGAGAGTGTCTTAATCAACATATAGATTAATATCCCAGGCTTATCTCTAACCCTCACATCAAAGGCCAACTCCAATGTGTGTGTGTGTGTGTGTGTGTGTGTGTGTGTGTGTGTGTGTGTGTGTGTGTGTGTGTGTGTGTGTGTGTGTTAATTGTTCTTAAAGGTAGGGGGAGGTCATTTTGGAGAAACTAGCTCGAGTGAGCTAGAATTAGAAAATACACAACCGGGAAAAATCTGTTACTTCCTCACAGAGCCCCTCCTCCAGCACACATGAACGCGCACATGACCAAAAGAGGGCACGAGATAAGTTTGTGCACAGATCCTCGGCTGTAGACGTCTGAACCCCGCGCAGCTGCGGCATTCGTTTCTTGACTGTCTCTCCGAACGGATGGCGGTAAGTTGTCACAGGCATCTCTTGGTAATTTTTTCGTTTTGAAAGGTGACTTGGTAAGTGGAAATTACTGTCTTTTATTTAGTTTTGAGCATATTTCTATTTTCATCTAATTCCACCCCCCACAATCTGCCAGCCTCATAGCCAGAGGAAGGGGGTGGAGAAAGGGGGGAGAGGCCGGGGCTGGGAGGCGGCGGGGGGCTAGGCCGTCTCACTCATAGAGACACCTAGATTAACATCATAGGCTTATAACACACCACATCAAAGGGCAAAACATCAAAGGCTAATTAGATTAGATAATCCTGAGGGGACAGGGACCAGACAGCATAACTTCAAAGAACACATCAAAGAATTAGACAACAAGAGCACTCCACAGGGGGGCTTTTCACACCTACCCGTTATAACACCTCACCCCTCACATCAAAGGGTCTCGAACAATGGGAGGCGGGACTTAGCTCTGATCAACGGATCTCGACCAATGGGAGGCGGGACTTAGCTCATTTGCATAATTGGGGGCGTGTCATCTGTCACTTTTCATGCATACTAATGAGATTGATGCGGCATGGGTACTACTACTCATGGTGGTGGTGGGGTTATGGTATGGGCAGGAGTATGTAATGGACGACGAACACAGGCCACTCGATTCACAACATTACCTTAACCCTAACCCTACCCCTACCCCTCACACCAGATACTGCCTGGTTTTCGGACCCCCCCAGACCCCCCCAATAAAGCAAAACTGCACGTTTCAGAGTGGCCTTTTATTGTGGCCATTCTAAGGCACACCTGTGCAATAATCATGCTGTCTAATCAGCATCTTGATATGCCACACCTGTGAGGTGGGATGGATTATCTCGGCAAAGGAGAAGTGCTCACTATCACAGATTTTTTCAGATTTTTGAACAATATTTGAGAGAAATGGTTATTTTGTGTATATAGAAAATGTTTTAGATCTTTGAGTTCATCTCATAAAAAATGGGAGCAAAAACAAAAGTGTTGCGTTTATATTTTTGTTCAGTGTACATAGGCTCAGCGCTAGCTTTGTGGGTTTTTAAAAAATAAATAAATTAAGAAAAGATAAGTTAGCTGAGTTTCTTCCCGTTACATGGATATAAAACATTCATAGTTTATTGTATATTAAGATGCCCTCAGACGCTGTTTCCTGCAGATGACGCGTTTTTTCCCCCCGTTATCGGGGGGGGAGCGGCGGGGGGGGGGGGGGGCGGTGTAGAACAGGTTAACAAAATAAAATTAGCAACGAGCGTAAAAAGCTAACTGCACAGAAATTCACTCACAAAACCTTATTATTTATCTTTGCTGCACATCTCAACCCATCGTTTCACATCGTGAGGGGGCACAGAATCGATGGGTACCCTCATTATCACTCAAGTATACGAATTCTCGGAGATAATGACAAGAACACACATCAAAACATATGGAGCTAGTTAGCCAAAAACGGCAAAATGGCTCACCTGTGTGGTAGTCTGATCAAATGTGGTCTTCAATGGCATTAAAACGATAACAACGATGCTGAAGTTAATCCATAGGTTAATCCAATGTGTCTGTGTCACATGATCAATGATTTCTGATAATCCATGAGCAATAAATCTGTTTTTCGGTTTTGAGATGTCAGACCTAGAGACAGCTTCACTCTGGAGCAAAACTGCATGAGCGAAGACGCCATCTTTTCGTTTTACCATGTGTGTATGTGGGGAGATTCCCCTTCGATTCTATTGGCTCTAACGGTCAGAAAGAGATGTCACATGTCAAAATCGAAGAAGGGGGGTGTAACGGAGGTGATCTCTGGGCCCATAGATCTCGGCCTCCGTTACGGGTAATATAGCACTAAAAACATTGCACAGGAAGCATGGGAATATATGTAATTGATGTAATTAGTTTGTCTGTCTCTGTTGCCTGGTTTCATGTTAAAAGTGTTCCCCTGCCCCCATGTCTGTGGCTGTTGATTGTGTGCACCTGGTGCCCTGCGTTGTCTCCTCCCCCCCCCCACCTGTGTCGAATTGCTGATTAGTGTGTGTATTTAGGGTTTGTTGCCCTGTCTGTTTGGAGGCTGGGAGGCTGGGAGGCTGGGAGGCTGGGAGGCTGGGAGGCTGGGAGGCTGGGAGGCTGGGAGGCTGGGAGGCTGGGAGGCTGGGAGGCTGGGAGGCTGGGAGGCTGGGGTGACTGTGTGCACAGGAACAGCAAGATTGAGGCTGTGTCCTGTGCTCAAGTTTAATAAATGCCCACACCGGGTTATATTTTTGGACGTTCTGCCTCTGCCTCCTTGCTTGGTCGGGCCGCTCAATTGTCATCTTCGCAGGGGGCCAGAGATAAGGAAAATGGCCCCAGAAGAGGTTTTTTTGTGCAAAATCTATCTAAAAGGGTCAAATATCACGTGTTTTGCATCAATCTTGATACAGGGTACTTATTATATGTTGTACTTTAGATTCCTAAAGCTTTTAGTCTACTAACCCATCATTCAAGGTTAGTTTTCACTATAAGTACAAAATATATTTTGGACGGACACTATAATTTACAGTTTTTTACCATGTTCAATTTCTTTAAAATAAAAAACACCTATATTGATTCTGACTTTTCTACATCCAACTCACAGGTTTATCATTACTTTGAGAAAAAAGATTATTAATTTAACCCTTTTAGAAGGGAAGATATGGTCATTTGTTCTGGGAATGTCATTTTCGAGCCTGAGACCTGAAAAACAGGCTCAGGGCTTAACAGGTTAATACAAAACAATAATATCAAAACAAAATACTACTAACTTTATTGTGGAATTAAAACAGAACGGTAAAATAATAGTTTCCTGTCTATTCTGAGGCCCGATCTCTGTAGATAAATAAATAACTACGACAGATGTGTAATATTTAATGCAGCTGAACCATTTATTACAATGCATTCATGTGATGACTTTCAAAGAGTAAAGCAAGCACTGCTGAATAAAGTATGATTTTATCTTTTACGAAACGTTTTTTTTCATATGGAATGCAGTTGGAGGTCAACCAATCACAGAGCTTGAGGACTAATCATGGAGTTTGTGAAGCAAAGCACATGGTGTAGTCCCAAACGATAGCTGAGGATTCTGGGTAGTGTAGTGTCTTCGGCCATCCTAAACTCTGAAAAAACATTTGTTTCTCCGAATTGAGGTGGAAAAATACAAAAGCATTGTACACCATCTAAACCAATCAATGTCGTTTAATTAACAAGGATAATCGGGTGTTTTTGAGTTGATGAGTAGTGCAGATATCACTGTAAATCAATCGACAGAAAAGAGAATATTTACTTCCGGGTGTAAAACATTGCCTTTAACTGCCGCTGACATGGACCGATGCGGTGCTTTCCTGAGCGTCAAATACCGCCACCGATGGGAATACATTGCAATCAGTTGAAAGCTCTTTGCGTCCGTTTATGAAACTGAAGGAGACTCGGCGAGTCCCAACTGCACGCCATAGGACCCTGACCAAGCGTCGCTCCTGGACTTTCAGGGAGTGAGACTGTGTTGTTTTAACATGAATAAGGAACTCTATTTAAAAAGATAGAGTCTGGGTTTCCGTGAGAAGTGCAGACAGCGTTAATAGCAATAATAGTTAATAATAGTTTGTTGTGCAGACAGGGGCGGACTGGGACGGACTGGGACTAAAATTCAGCCCTGGAAACTGACCTAGTCCGGCCACATGAAATGTCAAATGTTAGGAATCCGCTATTTATTATTTAAAGTTTTATATCCGATTCGCTCCTTTTTTCCTCTCTGTACACAGCTCCAGTTTGGGCATGGCCTGTCATCAGGTTTCATTTTTAGTTGCTGCTGTAGTGGAAGTTTAGTACAATTATTTTTGATGAAATACTCCAAATCTCCACCCTCCATAATTGCAATTGCTTCAGTTGCTTGCTACTTTTTAAGGCGGTGATGACAGTCACAGTACGAACTGAAGTTGATGCGATTTGATTGGATTGTGAGGCATGACGTAAATCTCATCTGATTGGTCATTCCCTCCATTTTTTTTCACCAAGGGAAGCCAATTTCGGCTAGCCTCCTCTTGCAACAGAGAGTGCAATCTACTGTTTCACCATAGCATCCAGAGGGGCGCTGTTTCACTCTTTGTAAAATACTCAATGAGAATGGGGGAGAGATGGGCCGGCAGAATAATTACCGAAACTAAACAAAGTGTTTTTATTTATTTATTAAAATTATAACTACAATCCAAAAAAACAGGGGAAGCCTGGCTTCCCTTGGCCTCCAGGAGAAAACGCCACTGAGTTCAAGGGATAATTCTCACCCACCTCTTGCTCTTGCCCTGCACTTGTATGTGCCAGTTGAGCTGGTTCTTCCAGCAGCTCAACTCTGTCCCTCATCATGAACGCAGGAGGCTGGCTGTATATCTGAACTTGTACCCTCATCATTCTTTTCATCATCTTGCACTTGTTCTAAGCTGCTGCTGATAGTGCTTGTAGCAGCGCTGCTGCCAACAAGGTCTGTCAATTTGTGACATTTATATGCTTCATCTGCGAGTGGTTCTCCAGATTCTACAGATGGCCAGTCCGCCCCTGTGTGCAGATAAAAAGTGAAGAAGAAGATTTACACCCTGAAGAGGAGTAGGAATCCATGCCTATTATCTTAGTTATATATCAAATTGTAATGAATGTTTAAGGAATGTTATCTGATCTTTAACAGAAACCTGCTGCTGTAATTAACCTAATTACATATTTAGGGTTCTTAGGGAAAATATGCTGCTTTTTCGTCTATTTTACTGTAAATTGAACAATAATGTATTAAATTAACATCATGCTGTATTGAAGGAAAATGTAAAATAAAGATTGAGACAAAAGTGTATCAATGAGATAAATCAAGACCGAAGTATGCAAATGTCCTCATAGATTTCTATACAATTTGAAAAAAAATGCTGCTACAGGTTGTGGCTATGGACAGTCATGAGAATGGTTGATCGCCACACAATGTTGCCAATGTTGCGACTATCTCACCAGATATATAAATGTTTAGATATTGCCAGATATTGCTTATGCTGTTTAATAATATAACTAAAGCAACATTCCTACCACAATACATTTGGCTTCTGTATCTCTGCACCCTTAAATAATATTAACAGGATATTTTCTTGTTAATAAGATAATAAGATAGGATAATAATAATAATAAGGTACTACGTTAAGAGATACATGCACAAAATAAGGATGTCCAAAAATATAATGAACCTACACTTAGACAGGTAATTTTGTAACTTAGCTTTTCCTCTGCTTCTTTTGGCCTCCATACACAACCAATTGGTGTTTAAGGTCACTCAAAACTGAGATTTTGCAAAACCTTGGGTGGAGATGTTGGGAAACTCAGTGTTGATGTTAAGGGTGTGTTTTTGGCTTTGCTAACATCAGAATTATTCCTTTTAAGTTATCAATAATAAGGCGACTTATCGTGCAAATGTGACAAATTAAACATGAGTGACAAGTGGCAAGATAAAGCTATTTTTATAAACAAACAATGAATATAATAAAAATCATCTTTAATTGCGGTCCTGAAACAAACAGAAGACCCTGTGCGATACTTCTGACCAGCATCCACCAACCGACATTATCTGAGCATTTAAGAAAGAACAACCTAATCTTTCTTTTCATCTTCTAATTCATTTCCTAATGAAATTAATCGTTAGTCACAGCCCTAATGGTTCTACTTTGAGTTCCTTTTGAGTTCTGCAGGTTATTAAAGATGACAGAGACACACCTGGGTTTGCCTCTTATGTAAGGTTGGTGCTGCAGGCTGATAGTTCATGAATGGGGGAGGGATAGCGAACTGGAGCAGGTTGAGTGGGCCGGGCAGGTTTCCCTGAGGCGTAGGAGGAAAGGAATTGTGTGTGTGTGTGTGTGTGTGTGTGTGTGTGTGTGTGTGTGTGAATGAATCAACATGTCCATTATAATTACAGGTATTTCCAAAAGAGCCTGTTGGAACAGAGCCTGTGAAGTATTGAAGGAGGTAAAACAAACAGAAAGTGCTCCTTGTGTCACACACAAGTGAACCTGGAGATTTGTTTTTCGCCACCTACGTTCAGCTTTTCGTCACTCTTTTTTCTGTTTTCACGGTCATGACCTTTCTCCATGGAGATATTTTCTTCCCAGTCACTTCCTTTACCTTAGTTGGAGCAATGGCATCTATCACATTTTTTATTTTTTAATTGAAATGATCTACTAGCTCATTTACTGAGATGTTAGCAGGGGCAAGTGTGGAAGAAGAATTCTGAGTAAACATTTCCCTACTATTTTCAGTTAAATATCGCTTTGTGGTTACCTCTTTCTCAACATTTTTGTGAACAGAAATAGAGCTCTCAAAGAAAACACAGTAATGGTCAGAGAGTGCAACATCAGTCACCACAACCTTAGAGATATTCAGACCCTTTGAGATAATTAAGTCCAGAATGTGCCCCTTATTGTGCGTGGGCTCCGTCACATGCTGAGTCAGTCCATAGTTGTCAAGAACACAAAACAGTTCTTTAGCCCCTCTGTCCTGGGGGTTGTCAACATGGATGTTAAAATCACCAACAATGACTAGACGGTCAAAGTCAATACACACTATAGACAGCAGTTCGGTAAAATCATCAAAAAAGCTTGCACAGTATTTGGGTGGTCTATAGATATTTAGGAACAGAGCTCGAGAGGAGCATTTCAGCTGAAGGGCCACATATTCAAAAGAAGCAAAGTTCCCATAAGATGTCTTCCTCCACTCCCTTTCTTATGCATTCTTTCCTGACTCATAAAACTAAAGTTGGGAGGGGTTGATTCAATAAGAACAGCTGCACTGTTATTTTGTTCAATCCAAGTTTACGTTAAAAACATAAAATCAAGATTTTGCTCAGTGATAAAATCATTGATTCAAAATGTTTTTCCTGCCAGAGTCCTGACATTTAATAAAGCTAGTTTAAGTTTGTTAGATACACTATCAGTAAGATTTTTTGTGACAAGCTGTGGCTGACATGGAATCACTGCTAAATTTGATAAACTCACACAAACGTTTGAGCGCTTCCTGTATCTAAGCTGATTCACCGCTTTTAATCTATTACCTATCAACCCATATATCGGCAAAGCTACTGGCAGGCAGGGCCCCGGCATGTCCTGGAAATATTTGAGAGTGCCATACGCCCTTGAGCCTGGACCCAGGACATATCAGTAAGAGTTTGTTGCGTTTTGTACACACACACACATCCTTATCAGGCTTCGGAGACTGCAGATGCTTTCTTGAAGGGAGGGGAGGTGGTTGACATAGGCACGGTGATGGAGACGGGGGAGATGGTGCGGGGGTAAAGGACATGCTGCCAGGGGGGGGAGGTGGTTGACGTAGGCACGGTGATGAAGACGTGGGAGATGGTGCGCGTCAGTAAAGGGAACACAGAGCATCTCCTTCTCCACATGGCTAAGCTGCCAATAACAGCTGAAACAGAGCAATATTTGGCAATTTGTTTGGCTTTTCTCTTTGCTATAGCATCTCCTTCTCGGTAACACTTTACGGTAAGGGTACATGAATCATCATGAATTCATGCATGACTTAATGCATGAAAAAGCATGAATTCATTCATGTAGTACTTCATGAACTATCAGTAATGTACAGGTATTAATAGTATCTCATGCATGACTTAATGCAGGAACAAATACCTTAATCAATGCATCAACTAAGGTATCTCAATCATCATGACTTCTGAGTTATTAATGATGTTCATGTCTTCTTCATATAGATCTGCAGTTAAAGTGACAGGCAAAAACTAAGCATGACTTTGTCATTACTTCATCATGATTGTGCCCCTTCAAATAAAGTGGTGGCCCGGTCGGTCGGTCGGTCATAGCAGTGCATGTATTCTGTTGAATTCAAAGTGTTGACCCCAACCCTGTTCAGTGTGTTGACCATTAATCATATGTTAGTTATCAGTGTAACAGGTCACAACTGTATTTGAAGGGGCACAAACATGATGAAGTAATGACAAAGTCATGCTTAGTTAATCATGATTACAACACTTGGAATTGCTGTGACTGGTCAGCTTTTTTGCCTGTCACTTTAACTGCAGATCTATATGAAGAAGACATGAACATCATTAATAACTCAGAAGTCATGATGATTGAGATACCTTAGTAGATGCATTGATTAAGGTATTGTTCCTGCATTAAGTCATGCATGAGATACTATTAATCCTTGTACATTACTGATAATTCATGAGTACTACATGAATGAATTCATGTTTTTCATGCATTAAGTCATGCATGAATCCATGATGATTCATGTACCCTTACCGTAAAGTGTTACCTCCTTCTCCACACGGCTAAGCTGCAGTTTTAAGGGAACACATAGCATCTCCTTCTCCACACGGCTAAGCAGCAGCCTTAAGGGAACACATAGGAGATGCTATGTGTTCCCTTAAAGCTGCTGCTTAGCCGTGTGGAGAAGAAGATGCTATGTGTTCCCCTAAGTGTTCTGTGCTGCTTATCTCCGATATATTTGATTCCCTGTCTTATGTAATATAATTTGTGGAACCAAATAAAGTGTGTGTGTGTGTGTGTGTGTGTGTGTGTGTGTGTGTGTGTGTGTGTGTGTGTGTGTGTGTGTGTGTGTGATGTTACAAAAGCTGTCATTTATTGAGGTGGGCGGATGTCATATTCCTGTCACTGTATGTTCAGAAACTGCCGATGATGTGTGTGTGAACATGTCCATTATAATCACACGTATTTCCAAAAGAGCCTGTTGGAACAGAGCCTGTGAAGTATGGAAGGAGGTAAAACAAACAGAGAAAGTGCTCCTTGTGTCACACGCATTCACACACTACCAAATAAGTATTAAGTGACAACGCCTAGACCTGGACGTGAATCAAACACAATATGAACCACTTAAAACTCATTAACCTGTCATTTATCCAAATGATCTATTCTGTGAGATTATCACAAGCGGTTCAATCAGTTTAGTGGCCTTTTATTATAGAAACCTTCTGAGCAGGGTTACAAGTCTTATAAAGTTTGTATTTGAGATTCACTGAAATGTGGTTAAGAATGTATATAGTTTGATGCCAAATAATAAAAAGAGCATTATTTTTGGATAAACTACTTATTTTAAGAATGAGGAATAAAGCTGTAATTATGTCAATGCTTATCATAATTACGTTTTATTCATTTAAAGATAAGATAAGTTTATTTTGTATATGCTCAAATTTACATTTAAAAAATATAAATAAATAATCCTAAGCAGACAGTAGATCTAGTTAAGTCCCATGTGTCACTTGCCTATTATATAAACGTTCTATTCGTGGTTACTTTAAAAGAGTTATGCAATGATTAGAAATGAAATGTCAGTAACCTCTAAGAATGATTTTGAAGTTACTTGATCATTTTCATTACTATTTGATAACCTCTGTTCCAAATATGCAAATAAAGACAAGAGAAAAAGAAAGTTGTGTGAGTAGTAAAGTTGCAAAAAAGAAGTTGAAGAGGAAAAACGTTTCCATCTTGTGACGACCCCTCCACACCACGTGGGGTGCCGTCTGGTTGTGGGTGTGCTTTGTGGGTGTTCACAGGTTCATGGCTGATGAGTCGCACCTGTGGGAGGATACCTGCCTGATGAGCTGCACCTGGAAGGAAAGGAATATAGGAGGAGCCCAGCCGTTACGTCGGGGGATCTCCTCTGGGCACTTTTCCTGTGCCAGCTTCAGGGACCTGTTGCTAGTTCCTTTGTTTGTTTGTTGGTTGGAATAAACAAACATTATATCATACCCCTCGTCTCGCCTCCCTGCTTTATGTTGCAGCCCAGGAGCCGGGTTGTAACAATCTTCGTTGTTGTTTGAGATGAACTAGAATCTCTTTCAGTCTGGTGCAGCTGTAGTGGTTGGGAAGGCCCTTGGAGAACATATTATGTTGAAGAATGAAAAAAACACAAACTGCACCTTTTTAAAAGTAAGAATTACACTGATAATGCTCGAACACTTCGATTAAGAAACAGGGTGCAAATCCAAAGCTCATACAACTTAGCCATTTTATTTTTACTTTTGATGTGGTTACACAACAGCGTTAGCAATCAGGTTTAATTTTGTACAATTTATAGTTTAATAGAAGTTTGGCAATAAAAAGAAAACGGTGTTTTGAACTGTTACGTTTTAAATGTTAGCCAGTCTGCAGGATAACTACATAAGTGTGTATTTCAATAGAGGTGAAAAACACTCACAGAAATATTGGAAGAACCGGACCATGTTGGCACATTTAGTCAATAACAGGTTCATCAAATAGATCTGATGACAATCTTTAGGTGTATTCATTGTGAGACAGTTCTGAGAATTACACGGTGTTTCTTACATAGTATTCAGTCAGTGTGCGTTGAACTAGTTGACTGATTAAAATCATCAAAACCACAATGCAAGTGTTGTATTCACAGAAATCAGCTTATGTGCATATGACATTAAAACCTTTGAATCTTGAATCTTGAAGCTATTATTGTGTTGTGTTCAGGAAGACAAAAAACAATTAGTTATTGATACAAAATACATATAGACAAAACATCACAGATGACCCGTCATGCCTGCTTGTCGAGAGCAAAAGTACCTGTACGCGTAGAGCATGCCAGTTAAATGAATGGAGAGAGAAAATAACTCTCGATTGTGCTTTTAGCGCATTTTACCACTTGTAAAGTTAATGACAAACAAACTGTGCTATAATAGTGTTCAAACTCGGTAGTTGATTTAGCTATAAAAAAAGACCTGGTGATTTACAGACGTCTCTTACCAATGTAAGTCAATGGGAGAAAGTATTTTTAGCCCAACTTCTTACACAAATTTGTAGTACCGTCGTATGGCCACTAGTAAAATTAGCTTCAACGTAGAGGTTAGAGTAGTAGATAGTGTTTAGAGTAGTAGTAGAAATTGAGTTTTCATAATAGCTGCTAATGATGGCTTCCAGAGTGTATGACTATCCACTCCTTATTTGGTTACGTATGTGTGTATGCTGAACTTCCTCTCGATTCCATTGGCTCAAACGGTTAAAAAGAGATGTCAATCATCCAAATTGACCAAGGGGGGCCAGAGACAGGTCAAATCCACCCAAATTACCCCAGAAGTGTTTTTGTTTTGGCTAAATCTCTCTAAAAATGTCAAATTTCACTTGTTTTGCATCAATCTTGATACAGGGTACTTATTATGTTATAATTTGGATTCCTAAAGCTTTTAGTCTAATATCCCATCATTCAAGGGTGGTTTTTGTGGGGGAAACGTCTGTGTAGCAATGCAGTGGGAGTCACCAACTCATGAAGGAGACACGGGATGAGCAGGAGCTTTGATGTCAATCACTGATGGTTTATTTAGGAGCTTCGGCCGGAGGATTCACATCACAATTCACAGTCACGATCTGACTGCACGGGAGAGTTGCCACGTCAATTCAGAAGCGCCTCTCTCTTGCTAGACCTTTTAACTGGTTTCACAGAGAGTAATCAACATATTTGAGGAGATAGCCTAAACCAGGGGTGCTCACACTTTTTTGGCTGGTGAGATATCTTTGAAATGATCAGCTCACCGAGGTCTACCAACCAAAAATAAAATCCCAAATTGCAAGGGTTGTGAATAACACGTTTTATTTATACATGGGATAACCACAATAGGGCTGCAACAAACGACTAATTTGATAATCGATTAATCTATCGATTAATGAAACGATTAATCGACTATTCGGACTATTACTGTATGCCTTGCACAATTTCTCAAGCGCTCTTATTTAGCCATCAACTTTTAGATTTAGCTTGAGGTTGTTTTAGGCATGTGGAAACTAACAATGAAGACAATAAAGATGAATACTTGATTCAAAAATACATATATTATTAAATGAACTTAACAAATTGTGAACAAAATTAACATTGCTTTTTATTTAAATAAAATTAATATTTCACATCAAAAGAAACAACAATGTTTTAACAAATCGTATTAAATAATCTGATGACAGAACTGTAAACAGAATAGCTGAAACTTTAACAAAATAAAGAGTAACTCTGTTACCTCTAATCATTAACCCATGTTTGTATAATTGAGTTAACTCTGTGTGTTGCTGCTAGCATACCACCTGACATGGAAACGCTACTCGTGGATGGGGCTACAGAGCTACTAGAAAGACAGTCGAGCCCGGTGCATTTCTCCGTCTGGATGTGGTGCACTTTTGATAAATGTTTGGACAAATTGCACATGTTACCACCCTTACATGCTAAACACTCTGGGCAACGAGCATTGTCCACCTCAAGACGGGTAACATTTAACCATTTAACCACACCTTGGAGCGCTTCTCTCCGCCATCCCCTCCGTGTGTAGCAGCCGTGTGTGTAAACTGCCCCGCCCCCTCGCACACAGACGGGGGAGAGAGAGATCTCGTCTGGATTGGAAAGGTCGAAAATACACCGACCATAGATGCATTTGTTTGTCTTTTTGCATGTTAGAAACGAGTACAGTCGACTAAGACTGCAAGATAATGTTTTTGTAGCAATAATACATGATCTTTCTCTTTCTCAACTCGCTACTCGGAAAGTCGTTGTCATATGCCTTGTGAACACTCCGATAATGCCTCTCCACGTTACCTTTTTTTGGCAGAGCGACGCTTGCTTTACAAATAATAACCTTTGAATGTGACATAACAAAAAAATATTCTTCCTCCCATACTGGGTGGAAGTGGTATGTATTTAGCTTTTTGCTCGGTCCCGCACTCATTTTGTTGTTTGTCTCTTGTCTCTTTAACTTAATTTGAGTTTTCCCGGCGCTTGACTGATTTTGTATCGCTTTACAGACTGGAAAGCGATAGGTCGCTTTTTCTGTCAATCAAGTAAACTCCTGAATTAAGTGGCAGGGAGGCCAAGGGAGGAGGGATCAAAACCTGTTTTGTCTATTTTAACGGAGCTGGATTTTTTTTAATGAATGACTCGCGATCTACCAGCATTGCCCCCGCGGTCGACGTACTGGGCACCTCTGGCATAAACAGTTGGGAACACTGAATTACTTGCGTCTGACACTTATGACCTCGAAGATTTCACACCTTGGAGTCCACAAACACCGAGAAGGAAGTGTTCCAGTGTACCCACAACAATAAACCATCTGTGACCGAGAGTTGCCCGGTCATAAAATGGGAACAACAACATATGGCTGAAGCAACCCATTTCCTTAAGGGAGATAACAGACGTCAGGGTTGGTCATAAACGTCAAAGGGCAAAAAGGTTAGATATCTAGGAGTCCAAGATAATTATTCCCTAACAGTTTTCACTATAAGTAATGTTTTTTTTTTGGACGGACACAATAATTTACATTTTCTTACTATGTTCAATCTGAACTTACTTTAAAATTAAATGAAATCTATATTGATTCTGACTCTTTTACATCCAACTCACAGGTTTATCATTGCTTTGAGAAAAAACATTATTCATTTACCCCTTTTTAGGAGTGAAGTTATGGTCATTTGTTCTGGGAATGTCATTTTCGAGCCTGAGACCTGGAAAACATATATTTAGTGTGCCCTATGTTTGTGCAGGTTGGACGGGGCAAAGGTTGAATCGTGGTGGTCTTTTGGGGAGGAGACCTGACACCTTCAAAATAAGCCACTTTGTTGTCTAACCAGATGTTACAGCCTTTCCCCAAAAACACTAGCACTCCACATAAATGTAGAACTTTCATCGTCTAAAATAAACAAAAAAAGTTAACTTTTTTTACTGCTTTATTTAGGTCTTGAGTATATTGTATGTTGCACTTCTGGAGAAGAATAGGCGTAATATTTTAATTGAAAAAAAAACTATGCTGTAACTGTAGTGCATACGACAAAAAAGCCTTTCATTTACTATTATGTGATGTTTTAAGTTAACATGAATAAGGAACTCTATTTAAAAAAGTAGAGTCTGGGTTTCCGTGAGAAGTGCCGACGGCGTTTGACGAGCGATAATAGTTTGATGTGCAGATAAAAAGTGAAGAAGAAGATTTACAAGGAAGAGAAAGCCCTTAGGCTCTCAAGGGGAAAAAACTAATAATTCAGGTGCTGCCTCACCCTGAAGAGGAGTAGGAATCCATGCCTATTATCTTAGTTATATATCAAATTGTAATGAATGTTTAAGGAATGTTATCTGATCTTTAACAGAAACCTGCTGCTGTAATTAACCTAATTACATATTTAGGGTACTTAGGGAAAATATGCTGCTTTATCGTCTATTTTACTGTAAATTGAACAATAATGTATTAAATGAACATCATGCTGTATTGAAGGAAAATGTAAAATAAAGATTGAGACAAAAGTGTATCAATGAGATAAATCAAGACGGAAGTATGCCAATTTCTTCATAGACTTCTATACAATTTTCAAAATTCTGCTACAGGTTGTAGCTATGGACGGTCATGAGAATGGTTGATCGCCACACGATGTTGCCAATGTTGCGACTATCTTGCCAGATATATAAATTATTAGATATTGCCAGATATTGCTTATGCTGTTTAATAATATAACTAAAGCAACATTCCTACCACAATTTGGCTTCTGTATCTCTGCACCCTTGAATCATATTAACAGGATATTTTCTTGTTAATAAGATAATAATAATAATAATAATAAGGTACTACGTTAAGAGATACATGCACAAAATAAGTATGTGCAAAAATATAATGAACCTACACTTAGACAGGTAATTTTGTAACTTTGCTTTTCCTCTGCTTCTTTTGGCCTCCATACACAACCAATTGGTGTTTAAGGTCACTCAAAACTGAGATTTTGCAAAACCTTTTCAAGGGTGGAGATGTTGGGAAACTCAGTGTTGATGTTAGGGGTGTGTTTTTGGCTTTGCTAATATCAGAATTCTTCCTTTTAAGTTATCAATAAAAAGGCGACTTATCGTGCAAATGTGACAAATTAAACATGAGTGACAAGTGGCAAGATAAAGGTATTTTTATGAAAATAATCGTTAGTCACAGTTCTGCGGGGGGGGGGGGCGTGTGCGTGTGATGTTACAAAAGCTGTCATCTATTGAGGTGGGCGGATGTCATATTCTCGTCACAGTATGTTCACTCTCCCATGAGGTGATGCTAAAAGCATTAGAGGAAATACACCTGCCTCAGTCTTTCGTGAGTATTGTATTCAATGTGCACCAAGGTTCATTTCTCCAGGTTATCTGTGGGCAGCAGCTCACATAGCCGGTTGCACTGAAGGTGGGAATAAAAACTAGCTGTCCCTGAAGTGCCGTGAACTTCATCCTAGCACTCAACCACTGGATGAAGTGGATTTACCAGTGCGCCCCTTTGCATGTAAAATCCCCAAATCCTGTTCAGGGATACGCTGACGACGTGCAGGTGTCATCACGACAAGAGGATGTCATCATTAACATGCTGGCACACACTGATGAGTTCCTCCAATGGTCAGGGCTGGAGGTGAAGCAAGCTAAGTGTGCCGTACTCCATGAGCACCGCAGTGGAGGCAACCGCTGGTATAAGGCCAAGAACGACAAGCCCCCCTCCTTTCTTGTAATGGGCCAACCTATTAAGGTGTATTCCCGTAATGAAACCTACCCATACCTTGGCCACAGGTTTAACATCGCTGGCGAGTGGGGGGAGCAGCTCGAGGAGCTCACTACAGAGTTTCTCCATCATCTCCACCTGATTGACTTGTCCCCCCTCCCCATCCTCATGAAGTTCCAGGCTATGAGAGGGGTGGCTTTGGCAAAAATTCAACATCTCTTTGCCAATGTACACATCCCTCTCAAGGCACTGAGAGAAATTACAAACAAAACTGTCCAGCTGGTCAGAAAGTGGGTGGGCCTCAACACACACTCCATACGGGGCATCATCTTTCTCTCATGTGGAGAGGGGGGGCTGGGAGTCCCCAATGTCAAGTGGACCTACATGGCCACCAGCCTAGCCCACTTGATCCACATGCGTAACAATGATGATGTCAACGTAAGAGAACTAGCCAGGGCCTCTCTCCTGCTGGATCTACAAAGAATGAAGATCCCCCTGGCCAGCGCAGACCAGAACAACTTCCTCGGCTTCAGGAGGAAAGACTATGGGAAACGGGACTCTCAGGCCAAGGGCTTCGGGGTCTGGTCTGGCTGGCCAGATCTCAATGACCTCTGCAATCGGACTGGAGTCCAGCTGAAATGGACAAGACTCAACACACAGACTGAAGTCCCCGTCTCTGATGAACTGATCACAGACCCCAGTGTGGTTGTGAAGGCCGACATCACAACACCTCAGGAAGAGACTGTGGAACTGCACAGAGACTCTGCAAGGAGGGTTCTGCTCAGCATGAAGCAGTTTGAGATCAGGCAGCACTGGTGTGTTTTAAGAACGCCACTGTTGGTAAGGATGTTCCAGCCTGTCCTCCTACAAAAAACGACCATATAGGCCGATTGTTCATGCCCTTATTACGACCCAGAGACACGTTTTAAAGTGTATGTTGTTTCTTACACGACCACTAGAGGTGCTCTAGTGGTCGTGTAAGAAACAACATTCTCCCGGCCCGTTCATTGCAAACGCTCTGAAGGGACGTTTATTCACAAATAACCCTCTCTGTAAAATCCTAAATTCTGGAATAGTTTGGATATTAAAATGCTTTTTGATTCGATTTCTGGCGAGAAGTGTATATTGTACTCTTAGAATCCACGTCCAATCGATGTGTAGGATCAATAGTTTGATAGATATTACGAAAATGATTTGAGGTCTCGCCAGGATAACGTGTATGCAGCTTCCATGTAAAGTTAGAAAACAGTTTTTCCGGTCTCGAAGTTTTCATAATAAAACCGGATATATTCCTCTCACTGTCAAATGATTACACAGTGATATCTGCATTACTCATCCACTAAAAAACATCAGTTTATCCTTGTTAATTACACAATATTGATTGGTTTAAATTGTGTACAATGCTTTTGTGTTTTTAACCTTCGATTCAGAGAAACAAATAGTTTTTTCGAAAGTTAAGAAACTACAGTTTCCGAAGACACTACACTACCTAGAATCCCCAGCTATCGTTTGGGACTACAACATCCACCTTGCTTTACAAACCCTGTGATTAGTCATCAAGCCCTGTGATTGGATGTTGGAGTGGCAGTGCGACAAGGTTACGCTGAGCGTCAACAGCTCTTTGAAATGGAATGGAACCACGGCAGACTTTCCAAACTGGAATTGGACGGGTCCAGTGTCGATAACCTGTCAATAACAGATTCATCAAATAGATCTGATGACAATCTTTAGGTGTATTCATTGTGAGACAGTTCGGAGAATTACACGGTGTCTCTTACATTGTATTCAGTCAGTGTGCGTTGAACTAGTTGACTGTGATTAAAATCATGAATCATCCTCATCCCCACACTCGATGCCTTCAAAGGGGCCCTCAAGACCCATCTGTTTGCCAAGGCTTTCGGCCCCTAAATCGATCTGTTGTTTTGTCTGTCTGACTTTTGTTTTGTTATGTTTGTTTTTTGCCCTATTACTTGTAAAGCGACCTTGGGTCCCTTGAAAGGCGCTATATAAATCCAAGCTATTATTATTATTATTATTATGAAAACCACAAAGCAAGTGTTGTATTCACAGAAATCTAAATCAATCAGCTTATGTGCATATGACATTAAAACCTTTGAATCTTGAACCTACTATTGTGTTGTGTTCAGGAAGACAAAAAACAATTAGTTATTTATACAAAATACATATAGACAAAACATCACATGTATGTTCAGAAACTGCCGATGATTTGTGGGTTTTGTATTCTTTGCATGTTGATCTGACAGTAAAAGAGTGAAGAGAACAGAAAAAGCTCCTGAGAACACAGAGAGTGTGCGAACCCTATACTCTCAGAAAGCAATCACTTTATCCTTTCACTCTCTCCTTTCCCATGGCATAGGTCTACGTCAGGGGTCGGCAACAGGTGGACCGCGGCCCGGATCCGGACCCAGACGCTGACCTATACGGACCCGGACCTATAATCAATACATTACTAGGGGATTTCAATTTTGACGGGGCGATTCTATTTTAACCGCCGCCGACAGGGGGCGAAAGAGACGAGAGAGCAATACAGGGAGAGAAACACAGAAGAAGAGACGAGACAGCGGCAGAGAGAAGCGGAGAGGAAAGTGAGTGAAGAGAATAATTAGCGATACAGGGAGAGAAGCGGAGAGGAAAGTGAGTGAAGAGAATAATTAGCGATACAGGGAGCGAAGCGGAGAGGAAAGTGAGTGAAGAGAATAATTAGCGATACAGGGAGAGAAACACAGAAGAAGAGATGAGAGCGCGGCAGAGAGGAGTGGAGAGGAAAGTGAGTGAAGAGAATAATTAGCGATACAGGGAGAGAAGCGGAGAGGAGAGTGAACAGGCGTGTTAGCGGCAGACAGGGAGAGATAAATAATTACACATGGCTCTCTCCAAGAAGAGGAAAGTGGACAGTGAGAACAGAGCTTTTAACCCTGAGTGGACGGACTCATTCATGTTCCTCCTGCCCACTGGGAGCACAGAACCAGTGTGTCTCATTTGTTCAGAGACCGTGGCGCTCATTAAAAGTGCGAAAACGACACTATGAGACAAAACACAAAGTGTTTGACCAAATATTCCCTCTCAAGTCAGAACTGAGGTCACAAAAAATAAGCAGTCTCAGAGCCGAATATGATCAGTCCACCAGGATCAAAACTAAAACTAAATATCGTTCCAGGCCAGGCAGGCTAACCGAGGCTAACCAATGAGCACCTGCATGTGTGTATGAGAATGGCCTTGACACCATTTCAGCCCAGATTTAAACTCCTGGCAGGACAAGCTCGAGCTCAATTCTCACACTGAACAGAACAAAGTGAGTGAGGGACTGCAATATAAAAGGGAAAGAAAGAGAAACTTTAAAACTGTTCAATTGTTATGATGTGTAAAGACTGATATTGTTCTATAATCGTCTGAAACTGTTAAGTCATGATGTGAAACGGTTAACAAAGAAAAAGAGAAACTCAAGCTGCTGCTACACTTTATTTTATTTATCTAAAATTAAGCACTTTTAAGGTGCACATATTTTCAAAGCTTTTTTATTTATTTTCTCTATTTTATTTATTAAATGCAGCCCGAGAGGAACATTACACATATCCACAGTATTTACTGTATATCTGTATAGTTCAATGTTAATTGACAATAAATATTGTTGTTTTGGAATTGTACTTTCTTTATTTGATTGGCAGTCAGTTGTTGATTACATGCAGACGTTGATAAAGCTACAGGCTACTTCAATATATATCACACTAATTCATAAAGCAAGTTAGACATTTTGATGTTCCGGACCTTTGCATGAGGACATTTTCTCTAACTGGACCTCGTTGAATTTTAGTTGACCACCATGGTCTACGTCCTTGGGGTATTGCTTCTATCTCTCTTAAGGAGGGGCAGCTCTGGCTCCTTGTTGTTCCTGACAAGCTGACCTGAGATAGTATATTGTATGTGGACATCTGGGAGTCTTTATCTGGTGTGTAGGTCCCACTAGCATACATTATTGGGCCATGGACGACAGTTTTAGTTACATTTAGTGCCCTGTTTTTTAAGTCTTGTTAATGAAGAATGTTGATTATACACTCTGAACTGGTTAAAACCTCTGTCTACGGAAGAGATCTTCAGAATTTGTCACTTTCTTGTGGGAGAGAAACTTCCGCTGGAGGGAACACATGGCTTTTAGCCTTTGCAGACCATTTAAATGCACAAATATAAAAGGAACACACAGGGAAAACCCCAACAAACATAAAAGGGCTTCTTTACATGTCTCGAGGAAAACTAAAATGAAGCACATAAAGCTTAATTTTTTAGATGCCCATTATTGACCTGTGAACAGGCTATCGATGCGCTTGTTACTGAATACAAAGATCCCGGAGCCAAAACATTTAACAAAACATCTAAAGTGTCAAATCAGTTGATAATTGTTAAGAATATCAATGTGTTTGCCTTTTCTCAAGATGTGATTTGTTTCCTTAATTTACAAACAAAAACTCACCATATTGTAGTCAAGATGGTCAGGGTTCCGTTTTTCACTTACTCGGGTTGCTAAGATAAGTAACCTTTAGCGATTCTTTAAGTATGATTCCAAGAAAAGCGGAAATCCAAACTAAAGTAAATATTTCAATAAAACCTTAAGGGGAAGATTTTTCTGGCAGCAGCAGCCAGTTTTATTTTTTGGAAAACTTAACACACTAGGAGACATCCCAAAAAATACAAATGATATAAGAACAATACATGCCGCAGAGTTTTTCTTAATAAGGTCCTCTGGTGGTCAACATGAAGGTCCGGGACTTATTCATTCTATAAAGAGCTGCACTAAGTTCTTACATTTTGAAATGAGTCTCCGACAATCAGAATGAGTTTTTGGTTATATTCCAAAAACAATGTAAGACAAGCTCAAAAGATTGTAATGTTTTGTTTGACATAAAATACGTCAGTTAATACCCCAAGGCTGAAAAGCTGTGGTTGCATTAAGTGCCTTAATGAGACTAACCTCTTCAGACTGTACATTAAAGGTCACCTATTATTCAAAATACACTTTTTGAAGTACTTTATACATAAATACAGTGGAGGAAATAAGTATTCGTTCCCCTGCAGATTTTGTAAGTTTGCCCACTTACAAATAAATTAACAGTCTATAATTGTAATGGTAGGTTTAATTTAACAGTGAGAGTAAGAATATCAAAAAGAAAATCCAGAAATGTACATTATATAAAAGAAAACCCCCTCTTGTAGTTGGTCTACAGGTTTGTGCACATCTCAGGAAGGATGTTGGTCCACTCCTCTCTGAAGGTCCTCTCCAAATCCTTCAGGTTGAGGCTGATGCTTGACCTCTGGAAGTAGTATTATTCATACCCCTTTCATCTGATTAGTATGCATGAAAAGTGACAGGTGACACGCCCCAATTATGCAAATGAGCTAAGTCCCGCCTCCCATTGTTCGAGTTCCTTTGATGTGAGTGGGTACAATTATGTTAATGAGCTAAGTCCCGCCTCCCTTTGTTCAAGATCCTTTGATGTGAGGGGGTGAGGTGTTATAACAGGTAGGTGTGAAAAGCCCCCCTGTGTAGTGCCTTTGTTGTCTAATCCTTTGATGTGTTGATTAAGGCAGTCTCTTTGAAGTTATATTGTCTGGGCCCTTGCCCCTCACACCCCTTTGTAGTCTAATCCTTTTGATGTGAGGTGTTATAACAGGTAGGTGTGATAAAAGACTCTGATGTTAATCTAGGTGTTGATTAAGGCAGTCTCTTTGAAGTTATGTTGTCTGGGCCCCTGCCCCTCACACCCCTTTGTAGTCTAATCCTTTTGATGTGAGGTGTTATAACAGGTAGGTGTGATAAAAGACTCTGATGTTAATCTAGGTGTTGATTAAGGCAGTCTCTTTGAAGTTATGCTGTCTGTCCCCTGTCCCCTCAGAGTTGTCTAATCTAATTAGCCTTTGATGTTTGCCCTTTGATGTGAGGGTTGAGGTGTTATAACAGGCAGGTGTGATTTCACACCGGTGTGTTATAAACCTTTGATGTTAATCTAGGTGTCTCTTTGAAGTTATGCGTGAGACTGTCTAGCCCCCGCCCCTTCCCCGCCCAGGCCTCTCCCCCTTTCTCCACCCCTTCCTTTGGCTATGAGGCCAGCAGATAGTGGGGCGTGGAATTAGGTGAAAATAGAAATACGCTCAAACTAAATAACACATTTACACTCATCAAGTCACCTTTCAAAAAGAAAAATGGCCAAGAGACGCCTCGATATGGGTTTAATCAGCGAGACACCTGTGACAACTTATCGCCATCCGTCCGGAGCGCCAGTCAAGAACTGAATGCAGCATCTGTGCCGGGGTCAGACGCCTACAGCCGAAGATCTGTGTGCATATCGACCGGGTGACGACACGACCTGTTGACGCAGCAACCACTGTAAGTTATATTCTTGTTTAATTAGACTTCTCTGTTTCATTTATTCTACTCTGTATAATTGTTCTGCAGTTATTGTAGCTAAAACGGCGCTTTTGAGAGATTTTACATCTCAGATCTGCTCAAGGGAACCTGTAACACAGGTCTCAGTCGGGCACTCAAGCCTGCATTACAATATAGGCAGGGCCACTCTGCTGTCGCCCATCAGCTGTAGAGAGTTAACTAATTAGAGGGGCGTGGCCCCACAGCTGTGAAAACTCAGCAATTAGGCTCCATTTTAGGTAGCTATTTCCTGGAGCGTCAGCTTCAGCGTCAGACAGCCGAAGACCAACAAAGACAATAGAGTCCTGCGGGAGTCACGAGGGAGGCAAAGAGGAGGCAAATCCTACTTTGATTGAGCTAAGTATCGCTGGTGTTTTATTTCATTTGGTTGTTTAGCCCCTCATGCTATAATCATGTGTATTTTGTAATCATGTGTCCTCTCGCAATTATCACTGGCCCTGTGTATCTCGTAATCGATAACTCTCGTCTATCCCACATGCTACACTGACATCCAACATCTAGTTTCAGGTGGCCTGTGGAACTGCCAGTCAGCTGTTCCTAAGGCTGACTTCATCTCTGGCTAGTCTTCCCTGCAGTCTCTGGATTTCCTTGCTCTCACTGAGACCTGGATTACTCCATCCAACACATCTACCCCAGCAGCTCTCTCCACAGCATATTCCTTCTCCCATACACCTCCTCTGCCATACACTGGCAGAGGAGGTGGCACTGGTCTCCTGCTCTCTCCCAAATGGAGCTTTTCCCTCTTCAAACTACCTAACTTCACTCCTTCCACCTTTGAATTCCATGCCGTCACAGTAACCCATCCTATAGAATTAACCATTGTTGTTCTCTACCGTCCGCCAGGCGCCTTGTGGGACTTCTTGGAGGAATTAGATAATCTCCTCTCACACATCCCTGAAACTGGCCCTCCGGCTGTACTTCTCGGAGACTTCAACCTCCAGACGGGGAAGATAGACGAACAAACATCTCTGTTAACCGCCTTTGCTTTCTCACTGTCTCCATCCCCACCAACTCATAAAGCTGGCAATGTCCTTGATCTCATATTCTCAAGGAACTGCACTACTTCTAACCTCTCTGTAAACCCGCTCCACACATCCGATCACTTCTTCCTTTCATTCTCTCTACCCCTTTCCAAACATAACAAACTAATCTCTTCTCATCCTGCACCTGTCAGCCGTAACCTTCGTTCCCTCTCCCCCTCTACCTTTGCCTCATCGGTGCTCTCAGCCCTCCCTTCCTCTGACTCGTTCCAACTCCTGCCTCCAAACTCTGCTGCAGAAACTCTCCTCTCTTCTCTCTCATCCTCTCTGGACTCTCTCTGTCCTCTCACATCTCGGCAGGCTCGTCAGTCCCCTCCTGCTCCCTGGCTAAATTACGCACTGCCTGCTAATAGAACCGTCCTTCGGGCAGCAGAGCAGAAACAGTGGAAATCCAAACACCGTGACGACCTCCTAACCTATCAGGCTCTCCTCTCTTCTTTCTCTGCTTCGATCTCTCAGGCAAAAAGCACTTTCTTTCAAGATAAGATCCAATCTTCCTATTCCAATCCCCAAAAACGATTTAACATCTTCTCCACGCTCTTGGACCCTCCCAAAGCCCCTCCCCCCTCCTCACTTCTGTCAAGCGACTTTGTTAACCATTTTGAAAAAAAGGTTGATGATATTCGCTCTTCTTTTTCTGACTCACCTTTACTCACCGCTGGGTCACCAGACCCTCCTTTCACACACACACTAACCTCCTTTTCCCCTCTCTCTCCAAGTGAGGTTCTTACCCTCATTTCCTCTGCCTGCCCTACCACCTGTCCTCTGGACCCTATCCCTTCAAACCTCCTTCAGACTATCGCTCCTGATATTCTACCGTTTCTCACCCATTTCATCAACACTTCTCTAACTTCTGGTCACTTTCCAAATAGTCTTAAGGAGGCAAGAGTAAACCCTCTCCTAAAGAAACCCACTCTCAACCCGTCTGATGTTATAAACTACAGGCCTGTCTCTCTCCTCCCGTTCCTGTCTAAAACACTTGAACGCGCTGTCTTTAAACAACTCTCCTGTTATCTCCATCAGAACAATCTTCTGGATCCGCACCAGTCTGGTTTCAAGGCAGGTCACTCCACATAAACTGCTCTCATTGCTGTCACTGAGGAACTGCACACTGCCAAAGCAGCATCCCTCTCCTCTGTCATCATCCTGTTGGACCTGTCAGCTGCATTCGACACGGTGAACCATCAGATCCTCCTTCGCACTCTCCAAGAACTTGGAGTTTCAGGCTCTGCACTTTCCCTCCTCACCTCATACCTCAAAGACCATACCTACAGGGTAACTTGGAGAGGGTCAGAGTCCGACCCTTGTCAATTAACTACAGGGGTCCCCCAGGGCTCTGTTCTTGGTCCCCTCCTGTTCTCCCTGTACACAAACTCGCTTGGATCAGTCATTAGCCCGCATGGTTTTTCATACCACTGCTATGATGACGACACCCAATTAATTCTGTCCTTTCCCCGCTCAGAGACCCAGGTCGTCGCACGCATCTCTGCTTGTCTAGCTGACATCTCTCAGTGGATGTCTGCTCATCACCTCAAGCTCAACCTTGACAAGACTGAACTGCTTTTCCTTCCGGGAAAAGATTGTCCCACTCTTGACCTGACAATCAACATCGGCACCTCTGTTGTTTCCCCGACTCAGACTGCAAGGAATCTGGGAGTAATCCTAGATAACAACCTGTCCTTCACTGCAAACATCGCTGCTACAACCCGTTGCTGCAGATATACGCTGTACAACATCAGGAAGATTAGTCCCCTGCTGACCCAGAAAGCCACGCAGGTTCTGGTCCAGGCTCTCGTCACCTCATGCCTAGACTACTGCAACTCCCTCCTGGCTGGTCTAGCTGCATGTGCCATCCGACCTCTGCAGCTCATCCAGAATGCAGCGGCTCGTCTGGTCTTCAACCTTCCAAAATGTTCCCACACCACTCCGCTCCTCCGCTCCCTTCACTGGCTCCCCGTAACTGCTAGAATCCACTTCAAGACACTGGTACTTGCATACCATGCTGCGAATGGATCTGGCCCTTCCTACATCCAGGACATGGTTAAACTGTACACCCCAGCGTGTGCACTACGCTCTGCGTCAGCCAAACGACTCGCTGCACCCTCGCTGCGAGGGGGACCCAAGTTCCCATCAGCAAAAACACGTGGGTTTGCTATTCTGGCTCCAAAATGGCGGAATGAGCTCCCCATTGACATCAGGACAGCAGAAAGCCTGCACATCTTCCGGCGCAGACTGAAAACTCATCTCTTTCGACTCCACTTCGAGCGATAGAATTACTAACAAGGCACTTATATACTAATAAAGGACTGGCTTATCTATAGCCAGTTGAGTAGCACTTGAAATGTTTGGCTCTATGATACCTGATGTACTTATTTGATTCTGTTTTCTTCAGGGTTGTGTCTTCCTGGTCGTATGTACTTATTGTAAGTCGCTTTGGATAAAAGCGTCAGCTACATGCAATGTAATGTAATGTAATGACACCATGCTTCATGGCCAGATCTAGGTACGCATTTGTGATGGTACAACATCGATTTTGATAGCCGCAGCCATCACTCCAGACTATGACCTTTTCGATGTTTCTGTTGGCGTCTAGGACTGACTCAAAGTGCTTGCACTGCAGATGGGCAAAAACCTCGCTGCTGAGGGAACCTTATATGATTCTGTTTTCTTCAAGGTTGTGTCTTCCTGGTAGAATGTACTTATTGTAAGTCGCTTTGGATAACAGCGTCAGCTAAATGCAATGTAATGTAATGTAATCTGTGCACAAACTTATCTTGTGCCCTCTTTTGGTCATGTGAGCGCGTTCATGTGTGCTGGAGGAGGGGCTCTGTGAGGAAGTGCCAGATTTTCCCCCGGTTGTGTACTTTTCAAATACGTAAAGAGGGAAATAATAAAATATCCTATTCCCCCCATGATCTTTGTCTTTTTTATAATTACTTCACACAACTATAAGGAAACCTAATATGAAGTTATATGAGGTTGTATGGGTGTAATATTAGATTTTATTGTATGCAACAAAAAAGGATTTGACTGCAAAAGACTCTCACATTTTACAGAGGGCCCCTCATGTTTCTTTTTAAGTTTTTGTGAAACTGTTAACTACAAGGAAGTATCTGTTTGCAAAGAGGGTATACATATTCATTTAAAAAGATCTTATTTAGGTTTTTAATAGTGATACCTATACCTATTCTCTTTAGTTGTATGTATTGTGAACTAATGTGGAATTACTTTATTAACTATAAGAAATTCTCTCTGAAGAGGGAAATAATATTTTAAAATATCCTATTGCCCCCCATGATCTTTGTCTTTTTTATAATTACTTCACACAACTATAAGGAAACCCAATATTTTCCCTCCTTCTGCTTCTCTTTTTGTTTCATGTTTGTTTGTATCTGTCTGTCTTCCTGGCTGGGCGTGGCTGACCTACTTTCAGTTCCCGTCAATTCACCTCTGCAGCTGCTACTCATCTTCCTGATTCATCTACTCACCCACACCTGCTTATATACCCGGCTTCCTCATCCAGTATCCACCAGTTCATCGTCAAAGATACACTGAATCTGTCAACTACTCTGCCTGCCACGTCCAGCCAACACCACCTCGTCAGCGAACCTCGGATTATCTTCACTACCAGCTCCAGCCTGCTCACTCTATTCAACTCTGATTCCCCGGCTCATCTCACCCGTGTTCCGCTGCGAATCTCCGAACCCCGGCTTCAGCCTGCGCTCTCCGACATCCTGCGGATCTTCATCTACGGACCTCCACTCTCCCCCCCCCGGAGTTATTCCCAGATCAGGATTATTAATTCCACATCAGTATTGTTTGAATTTTGAGTTGGAAATTAAATTATTTTTACTTCCATATTCACGTCTCCTCCCTTCCGTGTTTGTATTGAGGGTTCAGCCTGTAAGCGCTCTTTGAGCTTAACAAATATGAAGTTATGTGAGGTTGTATGGGTGTAATATTATAATTTGCTGTATGCAACAAAAAAGGTTTGACTGGTGAAAAAGACTCTCACTTTTACAGAGGGCTCCGCCTCCCACTCAACATAACAAGTCCCGCCCTCCTCACCAGATCATTTAAAAGTAAGGGGGTGGAAATAGATGAAAAAATAAATACGCTCAAACTAAATAACAAGCCAGTCATTTACACTCACCAAGTCACCTTTCAAAAAAGAAAAATGGCCAAGAGACGCCTCAATATGGGTTTAATCAGCGAGACGCCTGTGACAACTTACCGCCATCCGTCCGGAGCACCAATCAAGAACCTGTGCCGGGTTCAGACGCCTCCAGCCGAAGAACTTCATGAAGAATGGACTCTGAAAAATGGCGATGTTTGGGGAGATGTATTCAACTATATGGCGAATGCATTTCTACAATCTGAAGAATGGAGAAACGTATGGACCCCGTAGTGTTAAAGCGACACTGACTTCAACAGATTGGGCTGTGTTAACTCTGGTGTCTTCCAGAGATCTCCACGCAACCGCTGTATCGGAAGAAGTAGTGCATCAATAAACCATAGTGGAACCAGCGGTGTACAAGATATTTGCAAAGAAAAGCAAAGAAATGCAGACAGCATGCAAGATCAAAGAAGAGTTTTCACCGCTGCCCATCAATGTGGAGGAAGAATAAGGAGATATCCCCCCGCTGCCAGAAGTGAGAAGAGTCCTGACAAGCACCGTCTGGGAAACTAAAAGCTGACCATCGGGCCGATGGTATTACCACGCAAGCCGTTTGGTGACGCTGGGGAAGGAACCCTCTGATGATTTTGTTTTGGAATATTTCAACTCTACATGCGGGGTTTTTCAGACATCCTTGCAGGTGCCTCTGACTGCTTGGCTGAAAATGATTGATGGAAAAGCTACAAAGCTTAAAGAATTTTTTTAACAGAGTCAGACATCGATGGACATTATACTGGCGAAAAAGACTATCACTTTTGCAGAGGACTCCACCTCCCACTCAACATAACAAGTCACACCCTCCTCACCAGATCATTTAAAACTAAGGACGCCTCAAAGAAAAGCATTGTGTTTTCTACCTATGTAAAAGGTCTTACGAAAATGTGTTATCTCTGTATCAAGATGATGTGTTTAAAAATGAATTTTGTGAAAAATACCAACGGTGTGAGAGACGTCATAAAGACACTCATTTTAACCACAGTGTTTGTTCTCTACAAATGTTTAAAGATTGTTACAAAATGTAAAAAAAAATAAAAAAAATTTATGGAGACAAAATTAATTCAGGTGACTCTGTCTTTTATTAGGAAAACAAAAATATAATACAAATGGTTTAGGGGGTAAAATGTAACCATCTTGGACTTAATATTCTAACAAAATACTTTATCTTAATACATTTTCTTTTAAACGCACTTTTTTGAAATGATTTATTTATTATTTCAGTGGAACAATACAGTTTTTGTTAACATCAATGCTTTTTTCTCTTTTCTTGTGTTACTAAGATACTTTTAGACACACTTTGGCGTATGCAACACTTAACAACTGGTAGAATAAGAAGTACTTTGTAAGGAATTTGGTTTCTTTTAATGGCAGGTTTTTTTTTTTTTAAAAACACTTGTTCAGTTAAACAAGGTTTTTTTCTTTTCTGATAACCTTACATATTTTAGTTATTTTCTGCAACCAAGATACTTTAAGATACACCTTGATGTACGCAACACTTAACAAAGGGTATAATATGAAGTACTTGGTAAGGAATGGGGTTTTCTTTAAGGGGTGCAAAACTTTAGAACTGGGTAAAATATTCATTAATTTGTAATGAATTGAGTTTTCTTTCTTTTGATTTTCAACATACTATTTGTACACAATGACTTTTTCCATATTTCTGACAAACTACTTTTTGACTTTTTCCGTAAAATCTTGACAAAACTATTACTTATTCTTAAATTTGAGCTATTGCTGCTTGGTTGGAAATGATAGATGAATAAGCTACAACGCTTAAAGAACTTTTTTAAAAACTCTCAATTCTATAAATGACTCCCCCGATTCAACGCAATAAGTCCCACCCTCCACTCGGCAAATCATCTAAAACGAAGGACCCCACTCAGATGACCTTTGTAAACTAGCCATGGATCTGAGAAAAACCAAGACTCCCCCCGCGAGTTGCAGCCAGGAACAGACTCCTGGACTACCATCATCACCACCATTTTGGACACCCGAATCTTGCAATACTACTGCTGCTGATTTTGCTCCTTGGGGTCAAGACGTCTCTGTTTATGGACACAGTGCAATCGGTGTTGGTTGATATTGTGGAGAGGGTGATACATCGGTACAGAGAAGAAATCTGCAACGGGTGCCGAGACAGTCACCCCGGCCAGAGGCAACACGATTTTCTGAATGGCATGCCCGATTTTTTCTTCAGAAACAATTACAACGCGTTAATGAAAAGACTCTGGCTCACCGACTTCATTACTGAGATCGACCAGACTCTTATTGATAAAGACATTTTTACGGATGATTGGAGGATCCAAGGCACTTCGGAGGCTTTTCTTCACAATCTCAACAATTGCAGACGCCTCAAGGAGAGACTTGAAAAGATCCATGCTGAGTTGGATGGAGAAGAA
The DNA here is from genome assembly GCA_902827135.1 of Harpagifer antarcticus. Taxonomy (NCBI): domain Eukaryota; kingdom Metazoa; phylum Chordata; class Actinopteri; order Perciformes; family Harpagiferidae; genus Harpagifer; species Harpagifer antarcticus. The sequence continues at coordinate 2,714,335 of CADEHL010001093.1, read as the reverse complement.
GAAGACTAATAACCAGAACAAAACAGAATGAGTAGTGACCCCTGTGTAAAAAGAATGGCTGAAGTTTGTAAACTGGAAGACATTTTGGATATCGTTCGTTCTGGCAGTACTATTCCGGGTCATTGGGAAACAATTGTAAACGAAACATTTAAAGTGGTCCTGGAATCTTCATTTTCCGAAACATTCTGTAACATTACCAAAGAAATGAAACAAACATCAAAAGTGTATCATGTGCTCTCATTGTATGCTCTGTTTGTAGATGTAATGCATCTTTGTGTCGAAAACAGCATACACATGAATATTTTGACTGAAGTAAAAAAACTCCACCATGATATTTCCAGTAATATGGGGAATTCTAAGCTGGAGACGGTCCTGGGGATGTTACAATCAGTATAACTATTGATTTTTGTGTGTGAAAAAATAAAAATGTGAATAGGACATTTTTAAAAAATAAAAAAAGTGTTTTTTTACATTTAAAAACTGTTGTCTTCATTATAGCAAGGGGAGCGTGTCTGATACATGTGTATTACAGTCCTTCACATGCACTGCTGTCTTCATTATAACAAGGGGAGGATAACAGGGAAGATGTAGGATAAATGTGTATTGAAACGTGCGTATTATACACAGAAACACACAGAAACGCAGAAACACAGACACACAGAAAACACTAGTATGGTTTTTGTGTTTTTAGTGTTTTCTGTGTGTCTGTACACACAAAGCACAAATCATTTAAAACAAACCCTGAATCAAATTTAGAGAGGACCATTAAGAGTCAGATGCTTGACGAAATCTACTAAAAACAAAGTACTTCATTATCTACTTTTCAGTATTTATACACAAAAGTGTATCTTTCAGTAATGTTTTTTAAGCATAAATCTGTCAAATGTTCAAAACAGCCTTGTTTCACTGAAATAGCCTCAAAATCACAAACTGCCATTAAGAGTCAGATTCTTAACAAAATCTACTGACACAAAGTACTTCATTATCTAATTTTCAGCTTTTAAATACAAAAGTGTATCTTTCAGTATCTTTTTGAGAGAAATAAGCATACATTTTCAAAACAGCCTTGTTTCACTGAAATAGCCTCAAAATCACAAACTGCCATTAAGAGTCAGATGCTTTACGAAATCTAATCAAACAGAGTACTTTCATGGCAGTGGTCAGCTTTTAAACACAAAAGTGTATCTTTCGGTAACCTTTTGAGAGAATTAAGCATAAATCTGTCAAATGTTCAAAACAGCCTTGTTTCACTGAAATAGCCTCGAAATGACAAACTGCCATTAAGAGTCAGATTCTTAGCGAATTCTACTGACACAAAGTACTTAATTATCTACTTTTTCAGCTTTTAAATACAAAAGTGTATCTTTCAGTATCTTTTTGAGAGTATTAAGCATACATTTGTCAAATGTTCAAAACAGCCTTGTTTCACTGAAATAGCCTCAAAATCACAAACTGCCATTAAGAGTCAGATGCTTTAGGAAATCTAATAAAACAGAGTACTTTCATGGTAGTGGTCAGCTTTTAAAAAGAAAAGTGTATCTTTCGGTAACTTTTTGAGAGAATTAAGCATACATCTGTCAAATGTTCAAAACAGCCTTGTTTCACTGAAATAGCCTCAAAATGACAAACTGCCATTAAGAGTAAGATGCTTGACGAAATCTCCTGACACAGAGTACTTTCATGGTAGTGGTCAGCTTTTAAACACAAAAGTGTATCTTTCGGTAACTTTTTGAGAGTATTAAGCATACATTTGTCAAATGTTCAAAACAGCCTTGTTTCACTGAAATAGCCTCAAAATCACAAACTGCCATTAAGAGTCAGATGCTTTAGGAAATCTAATAAAACAGAGTACTTTCATGGTAGTGGTCAGCTTTTAAAAAGAAAAGTGTATCTTTCGGTAACTTTTTGAGAGAATTAAGCATACATCTGTCAAATGTTCAAAACAGCCTTGTTTCACTGAAATAGCCTCAAAATGACAAACTGCCATTAAGAGTAAGATGCTTGACGAAATCTCCTGACACAGAGTACTTTCATGGTAGTGGTCAGCTTTTAAACACAAAAGTGTATCTTTCTGTAACTTTTTGAGAGAATTAAGCATAAATCTGTCAAATGTTCCAAACAGCCTTGTTTTCACTGAAATAGCATCAAAATCACAAACTGGCTGAAACTGTACAGTGAATTGGAGAAATTACAGCACAGAGTTTTCTACTACGACACATATATTATAATCTATGTGACAAGACAGGGGGGAGACTCCACTGCTCATGGAGGTTTATCTGGGGGATCCCTACAAGTTATGCTTACCAGACCAAAAATCAATAAAGGTTGTGATGCGTGTGAAAGGGGTTACACAAACGCATCACAACCTTTTTGACAGATTTATGCTTAATTCTCTCAAAAAGATACCGAAAGATACACTTTTGTGTTTAAAAGCTGACCACTACCATGAAAGTACTCTGTTTTATTAGATTTCGTAAAGCATCTGACTCTTAATGGCAGTTTGTGATTTTGAGGCTATTTCAGTGAAACAAGGCTGTTTTGAAAAAATTGACAGATTTATGCTTATTTCTCTCAAAAAGATACCGAAAGATACACTTTTGTATTTAAAAGCTGAAAAGTAGATAATGAAGTACTTTGTGTCAGTAGATTTCGTTAAGAATCTGACTCTTAACCTGTTAAGCCCCAAGGTCCCCGCCGGCACGACACTGTGTCTCAGGGCATTTTAATATTTAAAATCCTATTAATGTGTTATACCAGATTAACGAGAAGAATCTCAGCTAACTGACGATACGAACCATTTTTACTGAAACAAAACACAACTCTCACAAGAAGCGTTAGCATTAGCCCTTAGCTAAAACGGGCAGATGCTACTTCCAGTGCTAACTAGCAAAAACGATCTTTAAAACTTAATATTTTCTGCACAAACTACATATCATCTGGAAAGCTGATACTCCACAGATTATTTTGTTATAAGTATCATCCCTGTAGGACACAAACTCACTGATCTAGCAGCCAGAACAGAGAAGAAAAAAAACAACAGTTTTTGAAAACTTAACAATAATTATGTCTTACCGTTGCTGTTTTGTGATCAAAGCTCGTGTTCAAGGGAATAAAAACGCTGCTCAAGGTTAATCCAATGTCTCTTAGTCACTTTAGAATTGTTCCTGATAATCTATCATTACATTCATGGCAGCAGAGTAGGTATAAAGTTTCGCAGTCCCAAGCTAATGCTGTCTCACGTGCTGTTTACGCAAACCTCTCTCTACTTGACGTAAGTGTTTAGCGGGACTTACTAACTGTCACTCGATTCTATTGGCTCTAACGGTTCAGAAAAGGTGTCAATCACCCAAATCGACCAATGGGTTCCAAATATATGATCCTGCGTAGTATAAACTACGCCTGCTCCGGCTCCATTACGCATTACGCAGCAGGAGAGCTTCGCAGCAGCAGAGCACCGCACCGCAGCAGAGCACCGCACCGCAGCAGAGCACCGCACCGCAGCAGCAGAGCACCACAGAGCACCCGCAGCAGGAGAGCACCACAGCACGCAGCGACGATAGCAGGTAACAGGTAACAGAGCACATTTCAAGGACGTTGATTTCTTTGCTTTTAGATCTTTTTCTTGTGTATCCTCTTTCCATTTTAGCAAATAATGGCAGCCAGAAGGGAGAGCTTCACCACCGAGCAGGTGCTAGAGATGCTAGCTGACGATAGTGGGGCTATGATCATACCAGATGACTCTTCTTCGGATGATGAAGATCTCCTCCAGCCAGACCTGGATCTGGACAGTAGTGACTTGGATGTTGAACTTCCACCACGGGAAAGGTATGTAATCTCTCCGTTTTTATATATTACTTATGTGTTTGGTGGAACTGCGTCACAGTGCTAGCTTAGCCAAGAAGATAACTGTTTTGTGTTCTTGATAGCTATGGACTGACTCAGCATGTGACGGAGCCCACGCACAATAAGGGGCACACTCTGGACTTAATTATCTCAAAGGGTCTGAATATCTCTAAGGTTGTGGTGACTGATGTTGCACTCTCTGACCATTCCTGTGTTTTCTTTGAGAGCTCTATTTCTGTTCACAAAAATTTTGAGAAAGAGGTAACCACAAAGCGATATTTGACTGAAAATACTAGGGAAATGTTTACTCAGAATTTTTCTTCCACACTTGCCCCAGCTAACATCTCAGGAAATTAGCTAGTAGATCGTTTTAATTCAAAAATAAAAAATTGTATAGATGCCATTGCTCCAACTAAGGTAAAGGAAGTGACTGGCAAGAAAATATCTCCATGGAGAAAGGCCATGACCGTGAAAACAGAAAAAAGATAATGTCGAAAAGCAGAACGCAGGTGGCGTAAAACAAATCTTCAGGTTCACTTTGAAATCTATAAAGAGAGACTTGGCCTTTATAATTTGGAATTGAAAAATGCACGACAATCGTTCTTGTCTGACATCATTACCAAAAACAAAAACAACGCACGTGCCTTGTTTGCTACCGTCGACAGACTAACTAACAGTGTCAGTAGTCTCTGAATTTCTAACCACCAGGGCGTGCAATGATTTTGCCTCCTTCTTCACTGACAACATTCATAAAATCAGACAAGCAGTCAGTGCCTCTGCATCAGGAACAGCAAATGTGTTATCTCTGTGTCCACTTAACATCAATTCAAACACCATGACACAATTCCATCAGATTAATGATAAAAACCTAGAGGACATTATTCAACTTCTGAAATCCTCATCCTGCTGCCTTGATATTATTCCAACAGGATTTTTCAAAGATGTTTGGCCTTGCATGGCCTCAGATCTACTTCATATAGTAAACAAATCTCTTCACTCAGGTATTTTTCCACAGGCCCTGAAAACTGCAGTCATTAAATCGCTCTTAAAAAAGAATAATCTAATGCTTCAGTAACGAACAATTACGGGCCCAAACCTCCCATTTCTAGGTAAAATCATTGAAAAAGTTGTTTTTCAACCGTTGATTAACTTCTTGCATTTAAATAGTTGTTTCGATGTGTTCCAGTCAGGCTTTCGTCCAAACCACAGCACTGAGACTGCTCTTGTAAAGGTCTTTAATGACATCCACTTAAACACAGACAGTGGCAGAACTTCAGTGTTAGTATTATTAGATCTCAGTGCTGCGTTTGACACTGTTGACCACAGCATATTACTAGACCGACTGGAAAACTGGGTGGGACTTTTGGAAACAGTTCTAAATTGGTATTAATCCTAGTTAAAGGACAGAAACAACTTTGTTTCTATAGGTAAATACACATCTGAGTTGACAAATATGACATGTGGGGTACTTCAAGGCTCCATCTTGGGGCCCCTTCTCTTTAACGTCTACATGCTACCACTGGCTCAGATAATGAAGAACAACAAAATAAGTTACCATAGCTATGCGGATGACACACAAATGTACGTAACAATTTCACCAGGAGACTATGCTCCAATTTAAACACTGAGTAAGTGCATTGAACAAATCAATGACTGGATGTGTCAGAACTTTCTCCAATTAAACAAAGATAAAACTGAGGTAATGGTTTTTGGAGCCAAGGCAGAACGTATAAAAGTTAGCACTGAGCTTCAGTCTGCAATGTTCAAAACAACAGATAAAGCCACAAATCTAGGTGTAGTCATGGACATTTCTTTTTTTTTTTTTCATGGACTGAGTTTCAACAGTCACATTAAAACAGTTACTAAATCAGCCTACTATCACCTAAAGAATATTTCTAGGATTAAAAGACTAATGTCACAGCAAGATTTGGAAAAACTTGTCCATGCTTTTATCTTCAGTAGACTGGACTACTGCAATGGTGTCTTCACAGGTCTCACTAAAAAATCTATTAGAAAGCTGCAGCTGATTCATAACGCCGCTGCTCGAGTCCTCACTAACACTAAGAAAGTCGATCACATCACTCCTGTTCTGAAGTCTTTACACTGGCTTCCTGTGTGTCAAAGAATAGATTTCAAAATACTGCTGCTGGTTTATAAAGCACTGAATGGTTTAGGCCCAAAATACATTTCTGACCTCCTGCTAAATTATGAACCATCCAGATCTCTCAGGTCTTCAGGGACTGGTCAGCTTTCTGTCCCCAGAGTCAGAACTAAACATGGTAAAGCAGCGTTCATTTATTATGCTCCAAATATCTGGAACAAACTCCCAGAAACCTGCAGGTCCGCTGCAACTCTGACTACTTTTAAATCCAGACTGAAGACTTTTCTTTTTGTCGCTGCTTTTAATTGAACTATTTATATCTTAGACTGCACTGTAACTTTTATTTTATTCGCTTTTCTTTTTAATGATTTTAAATGCCATTTTCTTAATGTCTTTCATTTTTTATAAAGCACTTTGAATTGCCTTGTGTTGAAAAGTGCTATATAAATAAACTTGCCTTGCCTTGCGTTGCATGTAGAGTTGAAATACTCCAAAACAAAATCATCAGAGGTGTCCTTCCCCAGCATTACTAAACGGCTTGCGCGGTAATACCATCGCCCCGATGGTCCGCTTTTAGTTTCCCAGACGGTGCTTGTCAGGACTCTTCTCACTTCTGGCGGCGGGGGGATATCTTCTTCTTCTTCCTCCACATTGAGGGGTAGCGGTGAAAACTCTTTGATCTTGCATGCTGTCTGCGTTTCTTTGCTTTTCTTTGCAAATATATTGTACACCGCTGGTTCCACTATGGTTTCTTGATGCACTACTTCTTCCGATACAGTGGTTGCGTGGAGATCTCTGGAAGACACCAGAGCTAACACAGCCCAATCTGTTGAGGTCAGTGTCGCTTTAACACTACGGGGTCCATACGTTTCTCCATTCTTCAGATTGTAGAAATGCAGTTCATTCGCCATATAGTTGAATACATAACCCCAAACATCGCCATTTTTCAGAGTCCATTCTTCATGAAGTTCTTCGGCTGGAGGCGTCTGAACCCGGCACAGATACTGCATTAGTTTCTTGATTGGTGCTCCGGACGGATGGCGGTAAGTTGTCACAGGCGTCTCGCTGATTAAACCCATATCGAGGCGTCTCTTGGCCATTTTTCTTTTTTGAAAGGTGACTTGATGAGTGTAAATGACTGGCTTGTTATTTAGTTTGAGCGTATTTCTATTTTCACCTAATTCCACCCCCCACTATCTGCTGGCCTCATAGCTAAAGGAAGCGGTGGAGAAAGGGGGAGAGGCCTGGGCGGGGAGGGGGCTAGACAGTCTCACGCATAACTTCAAAGAGACACCTAGATTAACATCAAAGGTTTATAACACACCGGTGTGAAATCACACCTGCCTGTTATAACACCTCAACCCTCACATCAAAGGGCAAACATCAAAGGCTAATTAGATTAGACAACTCTGAGGGGACAGGGGCCAGACAGTCTCACGCATAACTTCAAAGAGACTGCCTTAATCAACACATAGATTAACATCAGAGGCTTTTATCACACCTACCTGTTATAACACCTCACATCAAAAGGATTAGACTACAAAGGGGTGTGAGGGGCAGGGGCCCAGAAAACATAACTTCAAAGAGACTGCCTTGATCAACACATCAAAGGATTAGACAACAAAGGCACTACACAGGGGGGCTTTTCACACCTACCTGTTATACACCTCACCCCCTCACATCAAAGGATCTCGAACAAAGGGAGGCGAGACTTAGCTCATTAACATAATTGTACCCACTCACATCAAAGGATCTCGAACAATGGGAGGCGAGACTTAGCTCATTAACATAATTGTACCCACTCACATCAAAGGATCTCGAACAATGGGAGGCGGGACTTAGGTCATTTGCATAATTGGGGGAGTGTCACCTGTCACTTTTCATGCATACTAATGAGACGAAAGGGGTATGAATAATACTACATCTGGAAGCTTCAGCTCCCTCCACAGATTTTCTATGGGATTAAGGTCCGGAGACTGGCTAGGCCCTTCCATCACCTAAATGTGCTTCTTCTTTAGCCGCTCCTGTGTTGCCTTGGCCGTCTGTTGCTGGAAGACCCATCCATGACCCTTTTTCAGTGTCCCAGCTGAGGGAAGGAGGCTATCGGCCAAAATGTTGCGGTACATGGCCCCGTCCATCCTCTCCTCGATGCAGGGAAGTCCTCCTGTCCCCTTAGCAGAGAAACAACCCCAAAGCAGAATGTTTCCACCTGCATGCCTGACGGTGAGGATGGTGTTCTGGGGTTATAGTCGGCATCTCTCTTCCTCCAAACACGGTGTGTCGAGTTGATGCCAAAGATCAACATTTATGTCTCCTCTGACCACATCACCTTCTCCCAAGCCTTCTCAAGCCTGAATCATTCAGATGTTCCATGTCAAATTTCAGACGGGCCTTTCATGAGCCTTCTTGAGCCTTTCTATTCTCATGGTTGACTGCCCCTATTGGACGTATCTAAAGCATCAGTCAGGCGGCGGCTGGCGCTTTACAAACATTTACGAAAACTACAATGGCCTTCTTCTGTAGAAACAAGGTGGTGCAGCATGTCAGACTCTATAGACATGAAGGGACTGCAACAACTCTTAGTTTCCTGTGATTATAGACATGATTATGAATAAAATGTATTCCAAGTAGGGAATGAGTCCTTACCCCAATTGAAGGAGTTCAAGTATCTCAGGGTCTTGTTCTCGAGTGAGGGAACAATGGAGCGTGAGATGGGCTGGAGAATCGGAGCAGCGGGAGCGGTACTGCAGTCGCTTTACCGCACCGTTGTGACGAAAAGGGAGCTGAGCCAGAAGGCAAAGCTCTCAGTCTACCGGGCCATTTTCGTTCCTACCCTCACCTATGGTCATGAAGGATGGGTCATGACCGAAAGAACGAGATCGTGGATACAAGCGGCCGAGATGAGTTTTCTCCGCAGGGTGGCTGGTGTCTCTCTTTGGGATAAGGTGAGAAGTTCGGTCATCCGGGAGGGACTCGGATTTGAGCCGCTCGGATTTCAGCCGCTCCTCCTTTGCGTCGAAAGGAGCCAGTTGAGGTGGTTCGGGCACCTAGTTAGGATGCCACCTGGACGCGTCCCTTGGGAGGTGTTCCAGGCATGTCCAGCTGGGAAGAGACCAAGGGGTAGACCTAGGACCAGGTGGAGGGATTATATCTCTTCGCTGGCCTGGGAGCGCCTTGGGATCCCCCAGTCAGAGCTGGTTGATGTTGCCAGGGAAAATAAAGTTTGGGGCTCTCTGCTGGAACTGCTACCCCCGCGACCCGACCACGGATAAGCGGGAGAAGATGGATGGATGGATGCAGGGGTAGACATTAAGGGTAAAAAGCCACTGGCCCTCCGGGCCGGTGGAATTGTATTGTCACTGGCCCCACCATTGTAACCACTGGCCGGGAGCATTCGTCCAAAAAAAAAATATCGACTAATAATGAAGAAAATTAACACATTTGTTGCTATAGTAATTTATACACTTACTACTTGTACTACAACATTTGAACAATCAGTTCTTCCTCATTTTCCTCAATTGTTCATATTTGGTTTATTAAAATAATGATATTGTGGTCATTGTTAAAAAATGTCTGCTATTATTATGAGTATTATTATTTGTATAATGCACTTTCTGCCTTCCTGTCATTAGGAGTTAGACATGTAATGGCTATAGATTAGATTAGATCCTTCATTATCCTAAACTGCTGGGCCCTCTAGCCAATACCTTTATATGTTCTGCTCTTCACTTGCTTGTCAGCATAGGTCGGCATTGATGTACAGAGCCGACAGAAGACCTTGTTTATATTGGCATCATCATGAGAGGTGCAGTGACGTGTCCTAAAACCAGGAAGTAAGCTGCTGATTCCCTCCACAAAAAGTAATGGGATTTCTCCACAGGGTTTTGGAAAATAGCTGGAAATAAGGTCTGTGGAAAACAAACCTGTTTGATAAATGCACGTTTTGTTCTGCCGGATAATCTCCACATGTCTACCCTACTTTTATAATTTTCGAATCATAAATCTAATCGATAGATTATAAAAGGGTTTTAGGACGCGTCACTGCACCACTAGAAGCCAACTCCATCGATCAAGCTGAAACTTTCTCTCCCTCTTCTTCTCATGCTCCCTGTCACTCTCATTTAACTCCTCCGGTGACTTTCTTTTATTTGAAAATTGTTTTTTGGCCGGCGCTTGGCCGGTTACCGCTGGTATTAAACACATTTTGGCGAATGGTTAGGTGGCGCGATAGTCTGTCGTGAAGGAACGCGCTCACGGGAGCCTGCTCGCGCTGCGCTCCGCAGCAAACAGCTGTTTGCTTTTCTCCCAACAACGACAAGCGACTCACGAAACGCTATGTTGTAGCGTTAATAAACGAAACAATTTAACAAAATTGCTTGTCAAAATACCAATACCACAGGAAACATTTTTTTTTAAACAATATTTGTAGTGGCCCGAGCGGACAAGTGGAAAGTACGTTATGCTGGCCCGGGGTGTATAAATAGTGCTTCCGGGCCAGCGGGCCAATTATAATGGCAAGCCCTGAGATGTATTCCATAAAATGAGTTTCCCCATGCATGTAAAACAAGTATTGAAATAAAGACAAGAGAAGAAAATAAACAATTATACAATATAAACATATCAAAATAGAAGATAAAACAGAACTAAAAGAGTGAACAAATAAAAGTTGACTGTGGAAAAAATATATGTAAATTATCTGAGAAATAAAACACTATTGACTGCCTAAATTACAGCTAACACAATATAGAAGTAGCATATTATTTAAATTTAGTATTTACAATGACATATTAAATTAAATATAGATGTTAAATGTACACTGAGGTATACAATATTTCTCACACAGCTGACTTATTGCAACTATTTCTCTGTGATAATACACTACTCCGTCTGTAAGAGTAATTACATATAATTAAATAACAAGGCTACATCGAGCCCTTTTGATGAGTTTTTGGAGGAATTTTATAAGGTCCGTCTACTGCCTTTGTAAGCCCTTCTTCATCCCCAGTCAGTGAAAGCTCCCCTGCAGTGCCAGTCAGATACTTTAAATCTGTTAATTAGTCTTCTCACATTTTGAAGCCTCAATAGACGCTTTCACACCAAGTCCTTTTCCCAGGAATAATTCCCGGAACTTAGTTCCCCGGAACTATTTATTTCCGGAACTATCTAGTAGATCACGTTCACACCGGAATAAGTCCCTGAGGGAGCCGCTTTCTTCTTCTTCTTCTTCTTCTTCTTCTTCTTCTTCTTCTTCTTCTTCTTCTTCTTCTTCTTCTTCTTCTTCTTCTTCTTCGGTGGAGGTGTGTTTTTGAAGAGGGAAGAGGGATTTTCACTTTTATTTCTTTTTTTTCTGTTAAAATCGTTTCTTTAACTGTATGATCTTACTTGGGGATATTTGTACTCTTTACAAGTACGGTTAATACTTTTTCGTGAGTGTTTTTCCGTGCCTCGTGGCGGGGGTGGCGTCCTTCGGGGCGCCGCCGGTGTCTCTGAGACACGGCGTGCGTTTGGTGGCTCAGGCCGCAAGCACAGTGGAACAGGTGCTGCTGGCTGTGGGGGAGCAGGTCGGTCATGTAAACATCTCCTATGCTTCCCGCATGAACAAAGCGGTCGTGGTCTTTTTGAAAGACCAGAAATATGTGACGGAACTTATTGAGAGCGGATTAATGGTAAACGAGGAATATATTCAAGTTTCGCCGTTGGCGACACCGTCCACGCGGATCACTGTGTCTGGCGTTCCTCCATTCATCCCGAATGAGGCACTGGAACGGGAGCTGAAGCGTTTCGGTAAGTTTGCCAGTAATCTCCGCACTGTTGCTCTGGGGTGTAAGGATGAAAAGCTAAAACATGTCCAATCTCTGCGGAGACAGGTGTTCATGTTTCTGAATTGTCCCACTCAGACACTAGATGTGTCTTTCCGGGTGAGGCACGAAGAAGGTTTTTATATGGTTTATGCGAGCTCAGGGAACGTAAAATGTTTTGAGTGCGGGGAGTCGGGTCACAAACGTGTTGCATGTCCACAGAGACGGCACGCCGCTCCGCCGGGTGCGGCTGAGCCCGGGGTGGCCGAGCCCGGGGCCGCCGAACCCGGGACAGCCGAGCCGGTCGCTGGGGCCGCTGGGTCGGCGGCCGCGGAGGCCGGTGTCGCGGGGGCCGGTGCCGCGGGGGCTGCTGTTGCACCGGCCGGGGCCCCAGGGGCTACGGATGAAGTAGGGATGAATATCGTGAGAGATGAAACAGGGTTTGTAGAGAGTGTGGTGAGTGTGAGAGGAAAACATGTGGAAACAGGTAAATGGGTGGGAGATGATGTAGTAGGACAGGTGAGGACTGGTGCTGTGGCACAGGTGGAGGCTGTTGGCACACAGCAGGAGCTGCCGTCTGGTTCTGGGAGGCAAAAAGAGCTTCAACCGGCTGCAGACAATAATGAGGTGACAGAGATGGACACAGACGGTGAGGAGGATTCTGACTGTGTTTCAGTTGCAGATAGTCTCTCTCAGAACGCAGAGATATATTCTTTGGAAGAGATTAATGTCTTTTTAGAGGAGTCCTTTGGCAAGGCAGTGGAAGTGAGAGACTTTTTCCCTGACACTAACAAGTTTCTTGATACAATGAGCACTCTTCAGAAAGTTGTAGGGTTAGACCTGCTGGATGAAAAGAAACGCTATCGTCTCAGAAAGCATGTAACTACTATGAAAAAAGTTACGAAAGGAAGCAAAAAAGGGGGGAAACTGAAAAGGTCTAAATAATTTCAAAATGATCATACAACACTGGGTGTCTCCTCTCTGCTGTGTGTACCTGTCTGTTCTTTTTCTCTATCTCCTTCCTCTAATGCAGGCTTTAAGGGTTGCTTCTTTAAACATTAACGGGGGTAGAAGTGCACAGAAAAGAGCTCTAGTGTTAGAGGTCTTGAAGATTATTATAATCTGATATTTGGGAAGAGTGTTACATTAGAAATGGCAGAAAGTCTTGTTGCAATTTCCAGATATTGAAGGAGGCCCCTGGAGTTTCTCTGGTAATTATCAATAGTAGCAGTTAAGTGAATACTGTTCGGACGGTACATGTGTTTGTGTTTTGTGTTGATTTCTCTGTTTTATCCTTTCATAAATGTGAGGACTAAACTTGCTTCGAACATTCCTGGGTGCCTGGGTGCCTGGGTGCCTGGGTGCTAAACAGGTTTTATTGCTCTGTGGGGGAGGGGTATTTGAGCAGGACTAGGTGGATGAGAGTTCTTCTGCTTAAGATCTCCAGTATGTCATGTTTCAGAGAAGTCTACATATCTTGAATGGTATATGTGTGTTTAATTACTTTATATATGTGTGTTTAATTACTTTGTATTAGTAATAGCAGTGTGTAAACAAAAGCTGGAAATATGAGAAATGAAAGGATTATCTTTGTGTGAGCAAGGGGGTATTGTTGGGATACAGCTGAGGCCTCTGGAATGTGTAGAGAGGTGGGGGTGTGGAGATCTATGCAGAATGAGACGGCGAACACCAGATGTGGTTGTTTTGCTTCGAACCAAGGGACTGTTTCCGGATCATCTCTGCTGGCACGCGCTGATTCGCTAAGAGAAGCCATCTTTTTTGCATCTCCCAATGAGAAACTGACAACAGCTCCTCCTTTTCTGCATATAAGCTATTCTATTTTTTGGTTGTTTCTCTTTTCCTCCTGCCGACCAGATGAAAGGATCTCCCGGCATCAGAACCAGAGCAGGGAGTGGGGGCCCGCCCCACCCCTTTGAAAGTGTATTGTATTATTACCTTTTATTATTAAAACAGATTATTGTTTAACCCTCATCCTGGCTGTTTTGAGTTTTCCCTCTTTTAAAGCACACTCATATAGGATCGGCGCAGAGCAGAGATATCTGCGCCAACAATTTGGTGACCCGCCCGACGTGATGGCGTCATGACGTGGTGACGTCATGAGTGGGGTTTTTTAGAGGAAAGCACAAGCAGCCAGCGGATGGAGGAAATACCTGGAATAGTCTGACAACTAAGGATCCTAAAACTAAAAGGTAAAACGGACGCCTGTTTCTATCGAAGGTCTGTAAATTGGCTAAGCTAAAAGTTAGAGTTGTCAAGGATATTTCCAGGTGTCATTGACGGTATAATGCAATACATATTTTTAGCATAGATAGGTAAGTTATAAATAAATAAAGCAACGAGGTGTTAAGAGTAAAGTGAAAGGCGCCGTAGATTTTTCAGAATCATACGGCTAAAACTCGTTAGCTGCACGTGAAGCGATGAGGAGTGTGGGTTTTTTCAGAAATCGAGACGGCTAACTCATCGGGATGTTCAGTGGTTTTCTAAAGACTCCATCCAGAACAAAATAGAATAATGCTTTCCAGTTTTCATAGGAATCTGCAGTTGCATTATATGTTTAAATCCAAGAGTAGAAACGCGAACTTCAAAAGCCATTGAAAGTAACGGATTTCTCTTGTTCTGTTGGGTTTAACGCCCATTCTTTTGAAAGAAATATTGCATCTTAAAAGCTGAACAGACAGCATGGAGGATATATTTAGGTGCATATATATATATATATATATTATTGAACACAGGAAAGCCTTAGTCAGATAAAGAAATACGAAGTCATTCTTGTTTCAAGAAAGCCCCCCTTCTCCTGGAATGCCTGACAGCTCTAGCCGGGGTGTCTGTGAGAGTATCCCCCCCCCCCTTCTCTCTCCTGTTTGCTCTCTTCTTTAATGCCTGAAGAAAAAGGAGGTCATTTAAAACAAGGGGTGAATAATCAACAAGTGATCTGAAGTTGGAATGAATAACAGTGAAAACTAATACATCAATGTGTGATTTGATGTAGTAAGATATATTGAAATAAATAACAAACTATAATTTGTTGTTTTTGGCATAGTTTTTGTAGGATACAGTTACGTCACATTGTGGTTTTATGAGAGGTTTGAGAACTGCTTGTTACCATTGCATTGCATTGTGAATTTCGTGGTATTTGTCATTAACTGAGAATTGTACTTAATTAGATTTCAGAGGAACTTAATTGCATACAGTAACGTTGAGGGAAAGTAAAAAGAGGTTTACTGAGTATATGAAGTACATTCAAATTAAATATAATAGTGGATTATTCTACCTAGATTAGATATACAAAGAGGACAATTTGTTAAACATTAAATAACAAACTCACTGTACGAAATATACATTGTAATGTTATTTAGGAGTGGTATTGATCATGCCACAGTGACTCTGAGTTGGTGGTTGTTTAATGTAGATAGGAAACTGAAAACGCAAACAATTCATGACAATTGTGTTTTTAAGTTTGTGAAGAAAGAGTAGAAAGTAAACAGAAGGTTTTTGTAAGCTTGTCAGTCAGAGAGAAGCTGTTAAATGTTTAAACATTACAGAGGTGCTGCACGAGGCTAAAGGCCATCTCACACGGTTGGATAAACACAGAGGTGATTCATGAGAGAAGCTTGTGAGCAGGCAGCCCCAGGGCACAGTGAGGAAAGAGAGAGAGACAAGAGAATTAAGATGTTTGAAAAGATTAGAAAGAGTAAAAGTTATATAAAGTTAACTACTATTCTGGACAATGTCATATTGTTTTATGAGTAAAAACATGAAATAAAATATATTACTAGATATAAGACCTACATGCTTATCTAGGTTGACAGAAAGCTGCTGTTAACCAGTTTCAGCTGCAACTATCCTATCTGTGTTCTAAAGAGAACATACGTTGCATTTACAATTCATATTAAGAAAGTTCACAATTGATACCATTAAAGACCGTTTTGGATTAATAGGGCGTGTCTGTCATAAACATTAGCGCTTAGATGGAATAAAGTGTTGAAATGTTCTCAAGAGTGGGAGTTTTCACAATGCTTTTTAGTTTTTATTGAAACAATTAAGTGGTAAGGACAGAAAACTGTTCCGTGATGATTTCTTTAGGTTTTAGCTTTAGTAATGAAGATTACATTATGTGAGGAAACTTTTCCACCAATACTTCCTTTAAGTGTTAAAAAATATATTCATTAACTGTAATCAGATTACTTGTTTTTCAAATATAGCGCTAAATACAGTTAGTTTTGTATTCTGTTACAAATCTAACCATGCTTGTAACACAACTTAGATAAACAATTGAAAACATAATAGAATAAGGAAGTAGATAAAAGATTAATCTAAGATGGTTAAGGAGGGTTTTCCTGTTTTGCTCATTTGACTTAGAACTGAAGTAAGGAAGGATAGTGTTTTATGAGAACTGTCATTCCTCCTGGTTTTCAAAGATAAATCATCAGTTTTATGGACTTTGATGAAGAAATGGATCATGGTGGAGAATGAAGACCTTTTTTTTTTTGGTTTCAAATTAAAGAAGATTTTAAAGATGAAGTTTATTTTATTTTGCTGACTAGAATTTTAGAAGCAGGACACCAACTAGACAAAAGAGATTTTACAATGTAGTTTTACCACTTTTAATAAAGTAAAAGAATCTGGGTACACTACTACCATTAGTTTGTTTTAACATTCACATGTTTCAGCATTCCTGACCATATAGACACTCAGCCGTTTTATTTTGTAACCCTTTGGGGGAGAGATTTAAATTGAGTTTTTCTCCAGTTGCTGATTTGCTGTGATTACAGCAGCACTGGATAGTTGTGCGCCACCTTTGGGTTGTACTCTGAATCAGTGTGTTAAGTGAAAGGTTGCTCACTACAGAAACAGAAGAACTGTGCAAAGAACGCATCTCTGAGGAGATTTTGACATTTTGCTTGGGCCTCATTGTCAAGGCAACAGTGGTGTGAAGAGGAACTGCAAGTGTTTGGGGATTTCTACTGTCCAGAGTACAACATGTGTCTGCTGGTGGTAGCACATTGATCCAGAGGTTTTTTCCCCCTCAGGACATCCCAGTGCCAAACAAGAGTTTCATTGATCCAACTGACTACAGCTGCAGAGGACAACAAATCACTGACTGTTCTCATTATGACAAGATCTTGAGAAAGGCTTGTCTCAGACTGGTCACACTCTGAAGAAATTATGCAATGATTTGACAGCATAACTGTGCAAGAGTTTTCCAGAGGGTGGTGTACAACATTAGGTTTAGTGTTTTAGATGGGAGGCTGCTTGTTTAAATGATGGTCTGGAATGCTGAAAATATTAAAGTTTATTATTCTTGTTTAGCAAACAAGACATCTGATTATTATGTCACACATAATAATCTTGACATAGAAACTAGCTATGAGTAAAACGTGTGGTTTTTATACCATTGTTATCATGAACTAAAAATAAATAGGGAAATAGTATCTTGTTAAAGATGAATGGATTTCATATCCTAGAGAGGATTAGTTATTGTGAATACCCCACAAGGTATCTACTAATGTATTTTAAAGAAAGAAATTTAAAGAAATTGAATTGACTTGATAAATAAGTAAAGATAAAAAGTTGTATTACCCATGAATTAATCAATTGGTAAATTAAAAATAGCAGTAAAAAGGAAACTATTAAAGTGAAGTGAGAAAATCATCCTAAAACACACTGAGGGATAAAAGGGGACAGAGTAGAACCATATTCTTTAATCTTTTCATCATGTTGACAAATTACTATACGAGGACTTTTTAGGGGGAAGTAACTGTTGTTTGTAGTCCAGTATGTAGTGTTTAAAATAGAGTAAAAGCAGAAACAGCACATTTGATTTTGTAAAAGCCATATAATTGGAAGGAATGTGGGGTCACTGAACCCATCCTACTGTGATTCTTAGGTCTTACTTGCAGCTTCACAGGGAGCGCAAGGCATAATCTTATGAGTTTTAAAGACATGCTTCTCCACCTTCAAAGGGACATCCATTTTCTACCATAGGTGACAATTCCTAAATTCAACTACAAACCATTGATGAAATGACTTCTGTTTTTAAATCCTTGATGAAGTAAGGAGTAGTTGTTGCGTGTTCAGACACCCAGGGTTCCACACACTGCTAAATAATTTAACATTGTTTTTAAGTAGACCAGAATTGAAGATAAATGGGTTTAATGAGCTATGAAATGCAGAGCTACACAGATCCTAGTAATGTTTTGACACAAGATAATAGTTAAGTACAGAAGTTTCTGAAATAGATCTATTAGACATTTTAATATAGATTAGGTGTTAATAAACTGTAGTAGTAGTAGTACTATAAGGAAGTGACATTTTTTGGCTAACACTTTTCAGGGAATGTGCGGAACAGTTGTTCCGATGAAAAGTTAGATATATCTTGAACATTATAGTTGTAATCGTGAATTAATTAATGATGGCGCTCCATATATGACAGATTTTTGTAGACAAAGGATACTGGCCTATGCTGAAATATCAAAGTCTCTGCAGAGCACAACACATGGCCAAAAAGACGGAGACCAACTGACCTTTGACCCTGACCGACAGTGTAACTTGAGAAGACACTGTCAAGGACTGACTCTGGGGTGACTGACCAAACTTGACTTTACAACCTGACAGTGTGAGTGTGAGTGTATGTCTGCATGTGATCAGTGCAACTGCATGATTTAAAACAATGACTAATCAAGCATGCTTTTGGACTAACACATGATTCTGGGGCTCCGTGGGAAATGAGGTTTCCTACAAGTCCACAAAAATTGGAAAACCGTAACAGGTGACCCGTTTCTAATCTACTTGATATTTCACTCCCACAGGAGGTGGCAGTTTGCAGAATGTGAAACTCAAACTAAAACATGAAGATTCTGTTTCTTTTAGGACTGAAGGATGGAGAGAAACACTTAATTTCACTGAAGTGTTTACTGTGGAAATGATGGATGTATATTTGGGAAAAATGTTGGGTATTTTTTATAATCTTTTATTACCTGAAGGTTTTCTTCCCATACAGGATTTTGGTTACACATGAGTTATGTGTAAAAAGGGGGAGTGTAAACTTTACAATGTACATTTTTCATTTAGGGACTGAAGGGAACCTGCTGCCCCAACTCGATTGTTCAATCTGAACATTGATTGACAGTTTTAGAATGGACCTGCTCCATATCTGGGGATAAGATACTGTTTGATGAATGTTGACATGTTTCTAATATTGATTGAGTTATAACAGGTAACACAGATGCAGAATCAGTGGCCAAGGGGCTACTGTGAGAGATGTAATTTCAGAATGGAATGCTGAGGAAGTTGACTGGTGAGTAATGTTTCAACAGGTATTAAAGTAACTGAGGTTTGAAATGTACAAAGAACATATTACAGTTAAAGCTAAAACATTGTAATGTAATGAGACCGAATGTAATTTAGACAACATCATGTAATTAGCCTGGTAAAGAAGTAAAAGCCATAGACTTTATTGTTTAGGTCATTATGGGGATATACATTTCATCTAAATTCATAATAGAAAGACATTTGATGACAGTTTGTTGAAATTTTGTATTCATTTTTTCAGCTTGATAATATCTAAGCACTGACCGGTAGAAGCAGTATCACCAGGAAATCATTCACTTTGTCAGTATCATGATTTTGGTTGTTTCTGAATCCATAACATTAGTGTGTTTCTTTACCAGAAACATTAGCAGTTCATATTATATTTAGATTTTAAATGGGATCTCAGGGATTTCATTAAGAATAACACAGACGCTTGTCAAAAATTCAGAGCTATTGAAATATGTTATTTGGTTCACCTAGAGATGTTGGAGTTTTGTTTTGTTGCCACAGGCCAAGTATTAAGATTCTGAAGCTGCACTGGCAGATAGGAGGTCTACAATTAATTTAGAAAACCTGTTCACAGACGTCTGTTATTTTTAAGAGACCCCACCAACAGGCTCCAAGCTGCTTACGCAATGGTGGGTCAAACAGCGGAGGGCCCCAGAGCCCTGAGCGTAGGCTTGAGGGATTTGTATCAGATTTCTCCACACAGGTTGGTGATGCCAAAGGGGGACAAGAGATGCAGGAGGCGGACACAGCAGAGTTCGTCTGGCTGAAGGTCATCAGGACAAAGTGGCTCAACCCCAGGCTCTCCGACCCCGACCGAGTGACCCAGCGGATCTCTCATGCCGTCCGCGTGGGAGGGAAGGGGGACAGCTCGTACCACGGGAGCCAGTGTGCGGCGAGGAAACCACCTGCTATGACATCAGGATGGACGTGATCCTCGCAGAGGAGGTCGACTCGGAAGCTGTCATCAGTGGACGGGAGGAGCAGGATCCTGAGGACATCCCAACAGCAGACGACTCGGAAGCTGTCATCAGTGGACTGTACGAGAACGACCCTGAAGACATCCTTACAGCAGACTACTTGGAAGCGGTTGTCAGCGGGCTGGGGGACTTGTCGAGGCAGCAGAGGAGTCTACTTCTCTCTGATCAGTTCCACCAGTGAAAGGAAAGCCGCATCTCCCCCTCCCTATCAGCTGCCCTTGTTGGCGTATTCCTCTGAGGGGGGGGCTGATGATTCACCACACAAGGAGACTGCTTGTTTTCTAGCGCTCAGGTTCCACCTCTGATGGATATGTTTCAAAATGCCTTGTGTAAGTTTATCTCTTGAGAGATAAAAAGGGGGAATTGAAGATTATTATAATCTGATATTTGGGAAGAGTGTTACATTAGAAATGGCAGAAAGTCTTGTTGCAATTTCCAGATATTGAAGGAGGCCCCTGGAGTTTCTCTGGTAATTATCAATAGTAGCAGTTAAGTGAATACTGTTCGGACGGTACCTGTGTTTGTGTTTTGTGTTGATTTCTCTGTTTTATCCTTTCATAAATGTGAGGACTAAACTTGCTTCGAACATTCCTGGGTGCCTGGGTGCTAAACAGGTTTTATTGCTCTGTGGGGGAGGGGTATTTGAGCAGGACTAGGTGGATGAGAGTTCTTCTGCTTAAGATCTCCAGTATGTCATGTTTCAGAGTCTACATATCTTGAATGGTATATGTGTGTTTAATTACTTTATATATGTGTGTTTAATTACTTTGTATTAGTAATAGCAGTGTGTAAACAAAAGCTGGAAATATGAGAAATGAAAGGATTATCTTTGTGTGAGCAAGGGGGTATTGTTGGGATACAGCTGAGGCCTCTGGAATGTGTAGAGAGGTGGGGGGTGTGGAGATCTATGCAGAATGAGACGGCGAACACCAGATGTGGTTGTTTTGCTTCGAACCAAGGGACTGTTTCCGGATCATCTCTGCTGGCACGCGCTGATTCGCTAAGAGAAGCCATCTTTTTTGCATCTCCCAATGAGAAACTGACAACAGCTCCTCCTTTTCTGCATATAAGCTATTCTATTTTTTGGTTGTTTCTCTTTTCCTCCTGCCGACCAGATGAAAGGATCTCCCGGCATCAGAACCAGAGCAGGGAGTGGGGGCCCGCCCCACCCCTTTGAAAGTGTATTGTATTATTACCTTTTATTATTAAAACAGATTATTGTTTAACCCTCATCCTGGCTGTTTTGAGTTTTCCCTCTTTTAAAGCACACTCATATAGGATCGGCGCAGAGCAGAGATATCTGCGCCAACAGTCTTTAATCAGAAAAAATTAGATGTGATATTTCTGCAGGAAACGCACAGTGATAGCCTGAATGAGACTGACTGGGGGATGTGGTGGGGAGGTCAGTATGTACTCAGTCATGGCTCAAACCTTAGTGCTGGAGTAGCTGTTTTTTTCTCCCCCTCTCTAAATGTTAAGATTGTATCCAGCACAGAGATAGTGGCAGGTAGAGCCTTGTTGGTGAAAGTGGAACTGTTAGAGTTCTTTTTCACTTTTATTAATGTGTATGCACCCAATCAGGGCCCTGCACGTGTATGTGTGTTTCAGTTATTAAAAGACGAGCTAGACACTAGTGTACAGGGGGAGTGTGTTATACTGGGGGGGGGACTGGAACGTTGCACTAATGTCACTTTAGACAGAATAGGACGGGAGCCTCATCCTCAGTCGTCCTTTTTACTGTCACAGATGATAAGAGAGGCTGATTTAGTGGATGTGTGGAGGACGAAGCACCCCTCTGTTAAACAATACACCTGGATGAGAATGCTAAATGGGGGCGTCAGTGCAGCCAGGCTAGACAGATTTTACACGTCTGCTTCTTCTATTACTCGTGCAGTGAACTGTCACATCCAACCTGTTGGTTTTACAGACCATCAGCTAGTTTCTTTAGATTTGGTTTTATCCAACACAGAGAAACCGAGATCGTTCTGGCAGTTTAATGTTAAAGTTTTACAAGATTTGACTTTTTGTGAGAATTTTAAATTATTTTGGATCAACTGAAAATCAAAGAAAGAGTCTTTTCCTCCCTGAGTCAGTGGTGGGAGGTAGGAAAGGCTCAGATTAGAGTGTTCTGCCAACAGTATACAGCCTACTCCACTGCAAACATTAGGAGAGCTATAGAGCAGTTAGAGAGGGAGATCAGAGAGTTAGAGAGTGTGTCTGCTCGAAATATAGAACAGTCTCTCCTAAAACAACAACAGCTTAACTGTTTTCTTCAGGAGAAAGCCAAGGAGCTCTGATCAGAGCCCGTTTTACTTCCATGAGAGACATTGATGCACCAACCACCTTTTTCTTCAACCTGGAGAGGTCTGTGGGCCAAAGGAAGCAGATGGTATGTCTGCGTCTCCCCGATGGACAGGTAACCTCTGAACCTGCTGAGACAAGGAGGCATGCAGTGTCCTTCTACACAGACCTGTTCAAAGCCGAAGGTTGTGACGTGGAAGCTGCTGATGAACTTCTTCAGGGTCTTCCACAGCGGAGTCCAGCCGAAAGTGACACCCTGGGCTCTGACATTACGCTGGAGGAACTGACCTCTGCAGTGACACAGATGGCCTCCGGCAAGGCTCCGGGCATAGACGGTTTACCTGCAGACTTTTTTAAACATTTCTGGAGTATTCTGGGACATGACTTGCTAGAAGTATTGATAGAGTCCTTTGGGAAAGGGACTCTTCCAGCTTCCTGTAGGCGTGCAGTGATTTCACTGTTGCCTAAGAAAGGAGATCTAACCCTGTTGAAGAATTGGAGACCAGTGGCTCTCTTATGTACGGACTATAAGATACTGTCAAAGGTCTTAGCTAACAGACTGAAGTGTTTTATCGAACTTCTTATCGGTACTTATCAGACATATTGTATCCCTGGCAGATCAATTGTGGACAATTTGTTTTTGATGAGAGACACTTTTGATGTTTGTAAACTGTATAATATAAATGTTGGTATTTTTTCTATTGACCAGGAGAAGGCGTTTGATCGTGTGGATCACACGTTTCTGGCTGCCACATTGCAGGCTTTTGGTGTTGGGGAGCATTTTTTGTCCTGGGTGAAGTGTTTGTACAGTGATGCATGTTATGTTGTGAAGGTGGGGGGAGGGCTGAGCAGACCTGTACCAGTTAAAAGGGGGATCAGGCAGGGCTGCCCTATCTCAGGCCTATTATATAGTATTGCCATCGAGCCGCTTTTGTGCAGACTTAGAAACCGGTTGAGGGGCCTGTGTCTGCCAGAGTCAGCTCAGGCCCCCCCGGTGGTTGTATCAGCTTATGCTGATGATGTCAGTGTTTTTGTCCAGGGTCAGCGAGATATCCAGGAGCTACAGGACAGTTTAGCTTTGTACAGGAAGGCTGCTTCAGCCAAAGTTAACTGGGAGAAGAGTGAGGCAGTTTTGGTAGGTCAGTGGAGTATAGAAAATAGGCCCAGTCTTCCTGGTAACCTTAGCTGGGGAAACAAGGGTTTAAAGGTCCTGGGAGTTTGGTTGGGGTCTGAGGACATGGTGGCACAGAACTGGGAGGGATTGCTGGGAAAGGTGCAAGCAAAATTAGCCAAATGGAAATGGCTGCTACCCCAGCTGTCCTACAGGGGAAGAGTTCTTGTAGCCAACAATCTGGTTGCCTCGTCTCTGTGGCACAGACTCCAGGTGTTAACCCCACCGCCGGGCCTCATGAAACAACTGCAGCGGCTCCTCGTGGATTTCTTCTGGTCGGGTCATCACTGGGTGCCAGCATCGGTCCTGTACCTGCCTGTGGCGGAGGGGGGGCAGGGCCTTGTGGATATTACTGCAAGGACTGCTGCTTTTAGACTGCAGGCAGCTCAGCGGTGCTGTATGGTGCCTCTCCCTGCTGGCTGGCTATGGCCCGGCTGTTGCTCTGGAGGGCAGGGGGCTTTGGTTTTGATAAACACCTGTTTCTGCTGAAGGCCCCTGCGTACAAGATAACTGGACTTACACCTTTTTACTGCTCAGTCATCAATGCCTGGAAGATTCTGAATTTTACCAGACCACCCGACCCCCAGCCTGGGATGTGGCTGTTTGAGGAGCCACTGTTTGACACTGGTTTTCTTTCTGGAACCCTTTTCTCTTCAGCCACCCTAAAAAATGCGTTCATTGAAGCAGGAGTGGTAAAACTTGGCCATTTGACCGGGGTCTGCACAGAAAAACTGGCTGAGGTGCCGGGCATTCGATCAACCCGAGTTCTGGAGAACTTGGTAGATGAGGTGTGGCAGTCACTGTCGCCATCCCACCGGACTTTTGCTATGGATGCAGATCTGGCTGACCAGTGGAGAAAGGGACATGATTATGTCTTTCCTGCCTTGAGTGTGGGTCCTGCGGTGGGGGAATGGAGAGAGGAGGATGGTCTCCTGCTATCACTGGGGACTCTAACACCTGCAAAGTTCACCTCCTGCAATGGGAAGAAGCTATACCTTAGCTGCTTAAAGGTGCTAAACCTCAGCTCGCTCGCAGGCGTCAGAGAGTCGAGGTGGACGGATGTGTTTGGCATGGGCTCTTCCCCTCAGGGCAGCTGGCAGATCCTGTATAAATCTCCGGTTGAGAAAAGGATGGCTGACATCCAATGGAGAATTATACACGGTGCAATAGCCACTAACAAATACAGAGCTCATTTTGACCCAGGCACAAGGGGAGGCTGTCCATTCTGTTTTATGGCAGAAACATTGGAGCATTTAGTGGTGTCCTGTCCCAGATTGGCTGGTCTTAAAAAAATGTTACAGGGGTGGGTGGAAGGGTTCGGGGAGGTTTTCTCCATACCACTTTTTGTCCATGGCCCCAAATACATCCTGAAAAAGAAGGAAACCCTGCTATTGATGAATTTCTTGTTTGCTAATGCAAAATTAGCAATCTGGAAAAGTAGGAAGAACCAACTTGCTGGAGTGGGATGGACGGATGCAGTGCTCTGTCTGAGGGGGCTGGTGGCAGCGCGTCTGAGGGTGGAGCATGCGTACTATACGCTGATCAATCATCTGCAGGAGTTTCTGGATGTGTGGGCTGTTGGGCAGGTTCTGTGCTCGTTGGGGGAGAATGACTCTCTAATATTGAAGTTTTAAAGGATAGGTGTAGTCTTTGTTTTTAAAGTGTGTAAAAGAGGATGTTTTTAAATGGGTAAAACGTTTTCAAATGGGGTTTTCAAATGATATTTATTTGGTAGTCATGAAAATCTATTTATTTATTTGATTGTGTAATGTATTTAGTTTTGTTCCGACTCTTTTGCAGGGTGGGTGTATGTTTAAAACAAATGCAAATACAATTTGTTTTAAAAATCAAAATCTTCTTCTTCTTCTGCTTTGGGTTTACTGGCAGGCCGCAAACAACTTCACGGTGTATACTGCCACCCGAAGTTCCCGGCCGGAAGTCCCCGGAGTTGGGGACTGGCTTCTACTGAATCCTTCCGAGTAAATCACCAGAAGCGCTGACACCTCCTCATCACTCCACCACTCCCATGTTTTATTTTGTGTTGCCATAAATTAGTCTCTCTCCGTTGGTGTGCTGGGCTAATGCTAATGCTAATAATGCTAATGCGAGGAAATAAAATGGCATCTAGCAGGGACTAAAAAGGGGTGAAAAGTAGGGCTGAATGATATACCGTGTCATGGCGATAACCGCGATATGCGCATGCGCGATATTCACACCGCAGGGACGTGCGGTTTTATTCATTTTTTTTAAATGCTAACGCACTTTAGCATAGAATTCAAAATAAAGATACCCTTATTACTTATCGAAACGGCACATACAATATATCCGATTAAAGCTGAGACTCCACAGATTATTTAAGTATAGTATCCAAGTGATCCGATCTCGCGACAGGGGAAGCAAACACAGACATCACAACACGTACCTTTTACGGAGCTTTTCCGGGAGATCGTCTCACCGTAGCTGTCAATCTGATCAAAAGACATGTTCAATGGCATTAAAACGAGAAAAAACGCGGCTGAATCGGTTGATCCATAGGTTGATAATGTATCTGTGGCTTTGAAGCAATTGTTTATAATCCATAATTCCATTTTTATGTAAAAATCGGAGCACAAAAATTAGCTGCTAATGGTAGCCACCAGAGTGTATGCAGCTTCCGGTTTTGGCTACGCGTCACTCTCACTCCTTATTTGGTATTGTGTGGCCAAGACCGGAAGCAGCAGCTTCCATTAGCAGCTAACTTTTGCTCTGCGATTTTTACATAAAAATGGAATTATGGATTATAAATGAAATAATTTTTTTATACAGAGACGTTAAAAACCTATGGATTAACCGATTCAGCCGCGTTTTTTCTCGTTTTAATGCCATTGAACACGTCTTTTGATCAGATTGACAGCTACGGTGAGATGATATCCCCTAGAAGCTCCGTAAAGGTACGTGTTGTGACGTCTGTGTTTGCTTCCCCTGTCGCGAGTTCGGATGACTCAGTGATGATACTATATACCTAAATAATCTGTGGAACCTCAGCTTTAATCGGCAGTGTGAGAAAAGGTTTTTAGAGAGTACTTGTCCATGGACAAGTGAGTTAGGCAATTTACTTGCAATTTAATTGGGGCCACTGGAATCTTCTTCTTCGCCATCGTATTTTACATTTCCCCACGGTTTTTACGACACCGCTAACGTAAGTGAGCGGTAAGATTTTACTGCATCACACATAATGTTGGGTATCGTTTGGATTTTAACGATTCCGGTTCTGCTTTTCGATTCCGGTTCTGCTTTTCGATTCCGGTTATTTTCGGTTCTCGATTCCGGTTCTTTGAGAGGGTAAATAAGTCCCATGACAAACTGGGTGAAAAATATATTTATGAAAACATTAAGTCAAATCTGTATTCCTATTTACAAATCACTTTATATTGTTTAATTTAGCCCAATGATGATTTGGACTTCATTACCCCAAAAACCCAAGCCACAGCTTTGCTATCATTGCAGTTTAGTCATGTTTATATCCTACATTGGATTTGTAAGCATATAATGCCTTACCGAATACAGGAGGGGGCTTGGCTGTCTACAAATAAAGACGGCTCATTTTAATTCTCCCCAAATATATTGAGGCTGAACCTGAACTTTGAATTCTCTGCTCCCATCATAATATTGGCGATCTTGTTAAAATTGTGAATGCAGAATTAAAAATACTATGTAAATTATCCCTTAATGTGGCCAAAACAAATTACATGTTATTCAATACAAAGTCTGAGAGTAGAAATGACTGCATTATGCACAATATCATTTTCTTTTTTCCATAAGAAAATGCCTAATAACATTCCAAACCACAGTGTGAACATATGAATGTAAAAAAAGTCACTTGAAAATAAGTGTTCACAATGTTTATATGCAATTATGCATATATTATTATTATTATTCATTTGCCAAGTACATGTGTACCTATGTATATATTTATATATAGTATTTTAATTTCTAAAAAAAGATGTGCAGAAAATGACATTATATCTAGTTTTCGTATATATATATATGCATTTATTGTTTTCCTGCCCTAACTTTTATTACATTTTTTCTCCTGTTTTCTTTATTTCTTTGTACTCCTTCATTTCTATACGTTTTTGACGCAATAATGCCGCTGTATTAGGATGATGCACGGGAGGGCTACTTTCCACAAGCTATGCTTCAGCCCTCCCGCTTCTACAAATTTTGTTCATCTTTGTGTGTATGAATTAAACTTTTTTTGTTTTTTGGATGAATAAAAAAAAAAAAAAAAATACTTTCAGTTTGGGGGCCCCCTAGTGGCCGTATGCCCCCGCATAGTCCACCTATAGGAAGAAACGGCCCTGAATGTAAGAGTCACGTTTCTGAATCGGACACTCTGAGTGGATGCAGTCACAGCCAATCGGAGTCTGATTCAGAGGATTGCCTGTCAGTTCCGTTGTTATGTGTACTGAAACAAGAGCCGGTATAATTCCACACGCGAAAACAAAATAAAAATTGGAATACATTATTTTAGTGTCTTTAAAGTAGACTGAGGTATGAAGGGTTAACTTTACATCTTAGGATAATTTTTAGTCATGTTCTCTATACATACTAACATTTAAGGGTATACTTAGTGTCACAGTTCTGTCTAGGTTTGGGTGTTTTCACTGTTCTCTGTCATGTTTTCCTCCTGTCGTTAGTGTCCCTGTGTGTTCTCCTCCCTCCTCACCTGTGTCTCGTTAGCTAATTGTGTTCACCTGTGGCTCTTGTGTTTTTCTCCTCCCTCCTCACCTGTGTCTCGTTTGCCGATTGTGTTCACCTGTGTCTTGTAATTATCCCTCCCTGTATTTAGTCTTGTCTCGTGCTGTGTTCAGTGTCGGTGCTTCTTTTGTTGGTGACGGACTTCACCGGTGAGTGTTCTGTGTTTGTCTGTATTCGTTCCATTTAGCCTTGAAATAAAGGTTTATCAAAGTTATCTGCGCTTGGGTCCTGCTTCCTTCACTCAACCGTGACAGAAAGCACCGACCAGAGATGGACCCAGCAGATGACCCATTTGAGGTGGAATTTCAGCATTTTTCATTTGCTTTGGCTTGCTGCTATGATTGGTGGAGGGGAGCGTCCAGTGTTCGGCAGAAGGAGGCCGCTCTGGTAGAGGCGCACCGGTTGGCTATGGAGAAACCGGACTTGGTGAAGTTCTTACCTGACTGGATGTTGAACTTCATCTGGGTGTGTGATTTCCAGCCTGCGGACTATAAACGTCTCGGTGTGTTCCGTCTGGAGTCAACCAGTGCTTCCGCCCCAGTTCCTGCTCCTGTCCAAGAGGCGTTTTCTGGAACTCGGCTGGCTTTGGAGGTCCACGGAGCCTTCAGGCGGCTTCTAGGAGAAGGAGTCGCAAGTCCAGGCTAGCAATCCGAGCCCCAAGAGTCATGGTTCCGGCTACAGAACCGGCCCACACAGCCATAGTTCCGGCCCCAGTACAGGCCCCAGCAGCCATGGTTCCAGCCCCAGTTCTGGCCCCAGCAGCCATCATTCCGGCCCCAGTTCTGGCCCCAGCAGCCATGGTTCCAGCCTTAGCTCTGGCCCCAGCTGTCCTAGTCCCTTCGCTAGTCCCTTCTCCAGTCCCACCTCTAGTCACTTCTCAAGTCCCTCCTCGAGTCACTTCTCTAGTCCCTTCCCTCATCCCATCTCAAGTTCCCTCTCGAGTCTTTTCTCAAGTCCCCTCTCAGGTCCCCTCTCGAGTTCCCTCTCGAGTCTTTTCTCGAGTCCCCTCTCAAGTCAACTCTCCAGTGTCCTCTCGAGTCACCTCCCAAGTCAACTCTCCAGTGTCCTCTCGAGTCACCTCTCAAGTTTCCCCTCAGGTCTCCTCTCGAGTTCCCTCTCAAGTCCCCTCTCTAGTCCCCTCTCGAGTTCCCTCTCGAGTCACCTCTCAAGTTTCCCCTCAGGTCTCCTCTCGAGTTCCCTCTCAAGTCCCCTCTCAGGTCCCCTCTCAAGTCCCCTCTCAGGTCCCCTCTCGAGTTACCTCTCGAGTTCCTTCTCGAGTCCACTCTCCAGTTTCCTCTCAGGTTCCCTCTCAAGCTCTCTCTCGAGTCCCCACTCAAGCCCCTACTCATGTCCAGTTGGAGGTCCCGCAGACTAGTCTTCTGCCGGGGGTCCTGCCAACCCCATGTCCTGTACCGTTGGAGGTTCCGCTGGGGGTCCTGCCAACCTCATGTCCTGTCCAGTTGGAGGTCCCGCAGACTAGTCTTCTGCCGGGGGTCCTGCCAACCCCATGTCCCGTCCAGTTGGAGGTCCCGCAGACTAGCCCTCTGCCGGGGGTCCTGCCAACCCCATGTCTTGTCCAGTTGGAGGTCCCGCAGACTAGCCCTCTGCCGGGGGTCCTGCCAACCCCATGTCCTGTCCAGTTGGAGGTCCCGCAGACTAGCCCTCTGTCGGGGGTCCTGCCAACCCCATGTCTTGTCCAGTTGGAGGTCCCGCAGACTAACCCTCTGCCGGGGGTCCTGCCAACCCCATGTCTTGTCCCGTTGGAGGCCCCGCCGACTACTCTCCTGCCGGGGGTCCTGCCAACCCTTTGTCCGGTCTCGTTGGAGGCCCCGCCGACTACTCTCCTGCCGGGGGTCCTGCCAACCCTGTGTCCTGTCCCGTTGGAGGCCCCGCCGACTACTCTCCTGCCGGGGGTCCTGCCAACCCTATGTCCTGTTCCGTTGGAGGCCCCGCCGACTACTCTCCTGCCGGGGGTCCTGCCAACCCTGTGTCCTGTCCCGTTGGAGGCCCCGCCGACTACTCTCCTGCCGGGGGTCCTGCCAACCCTGTGTCCTGTCCCGTTGGAGGCCCCGCCGACTACTCTCCTGCCGGGGGTCCTGCCAACCCTATGTCCTGTTCCGTTGGAGGCCCCGCCGACTACTCTCCTGCCGGGGGTCCTGCCAACCCTGTGTCCTGTCCCGTTGGAGGCCCCGCCGACTACTCTCCTGCCGGGGGTCCTGCCAACCCTGTGTCCTGTCCCGTTGGAGGCCCCGCCGACTACTCTCCTGCCGGGGTTCCTGCCAACCCCATGTCCTGTCCCGTTGGAGGTCCCGCCGACTACTCTCCTGCCGGGGGTCCTGCCAACCCTATGTCCTGTTCCGTTGGAGGTCCCGCCGTCTACTCACCTGCCGGGGGTACTGCCAACCCTGTGTCCTGTGCCGTTGGAGGTCCCGCCGTCTACTCTCCTGCCGGGGGTACTGCCAACCTTTTGTCCTGTCTCGTCGGAGGTCCCGCCAACCGCTCTCCTGCTGGGGGTCCTGCCAACTCCTGGTCCTCTTCCGTGGGGGATCCTGCCGAAGCCTGTCCCGCCGGCTCCGGTTCCTGTCCGGCCGACACCGGGTCCTGCCCGGCCTCCGGAGCTGTCTGGTCTTCGCCCTCGATCCCGACCCTCTGTGAGCCGCGGTCTTCGTCCGCGGGCCCGGCCCCCTGACTCTTCCTGCCGCTGCCCTCGTCCTCGAGCCCGGCCCCCTGACTCTTCCTGCCGCTGCCCTCGTCCTCGAGCCCGGCCCCCTGACTCTTCCTGCCGCTGCCCTCGTCCTCGAGCCCGGCCCCCTGACTCTTCCTGCCGCTGCCTTCGCCCTCATGCTCGGCCCCCTGAGTTCGCCCGCTGTGGCCTTCGCCCCACCATGGACTCTGCCTTGCCCCCGGGCCGTCCGCCCGAGACCCCCACCATGGACTCTGCCTTGCCCCCAGGCCGTCCGCCCGAGTCCCCCTTCTCGGCTTCTGCCGTGCCCCCGGGCCGTCCGCCCGAGATCCCTTCCTGGTCCCCTACTGGGCTCCTGGGCGGTCAGCTTAGTCCCGTCCTCTCCGGACCCCCTCCACCCACCCTGGTGGCCTAGGGATACGGGCATAAAATGACCCTCGCGCGCAGATTAAACCCCCGCGAGCGGCTATGCGCTCACTCGAGAGAGAGACAGCCCTCTTGCTCGCTCGCGGGAGTGTCAGCCTCACTCGCTCGCGGAGTCTATCTACGTGCGCGTGAAAAGTTTCTGACACTTTGGGGCAGAGCCACTGGACTTTGATTGACAGCTGCCAGGAAGCCCGGAGTTGCCAGGTTTGATAAATGCCTGAACTACCAAGAGCCGAGGAGTGACAGCTCCAAGATCAGTTGGACGAGATTAAATGGTAAAGTTGTCCATAAAAAACTATTATACTCGTAAAGTGTACAGCTAATATATATATATATATATATATATATATATCAAGTCTTAATACGGAAACACCAACAAAAACACTATAGTAATAATATATATATATATATATATAGACGTTTTTATTCATTGGGATAAACCCCTTGAGATGCACCATCTCGTTTTCAAGGGGTCAGGAATAATATGCATTCACTATGACAATATCATGCTATTAGGAGTGTTCTATATTGTGTTTAAAAAACAACTACAGAAACACTATATATTATACTATAGTTATACTATTTAAAATAATATAGGAATACTACAAAGATCTAGATACATAGTATTACTATTGAAATATTATAGGGCTACTATAGCTAATAAAATGGCACTACAGAAAAAACTATAGTAATACAATAGCTGGTGAAAAACATTCAATCTCGTCCAACTGATCTTGCAGCTGTCACTCCTCGGCTCTTGGTAGTTCAGGCAAACCTGGCATCTCCGGACATCCTTGCAGCTGTCAATCAAAGTCCAGTGGCTCTGCCCCTAAGAGCCAGAAACTTTTCACGCGCGTAGACAGACGCGAGCGAGCAAGAGGGCTGTCTCCCCCCGCTCACTCGCGGGGGGTTTAATCTGCGCGCAAGGGTCATTTGATGACCCCTCTTCATCGCCTATGGGCGCAGGTTTCTTTTTTGTGGACAAGAAGGATAAGACCCTACACCCTTGCATAGACTACAGAGGTCTTAATGAGATCACAGTCAAGAACAAGTACCCCCTTCCACTCATAGACTCAGCCTTTGTTCCCCTTCATGAAGCCACCATCTTCACTAAGTTGGATCTTCGCAATGCGTACCACTTGGTGAGAATAAGGGAGGGGGATGAGTGGAAGACTGCATTTTGAGTATTTAGTAATGCCTTTTGGGTTAACGAACGCACCTGGGGTTTTTCAAGCTATGATTAATGATGTCTTGCGTGACTTGTTAAACAGGTTTGTTTTTGTGTATCTTGATGACATCCTAATCTTCTCTCGCACTCTTCAGGAGCATGTCCAGCATGTAAGGCTGGTACTGCAGAGACTTCTTGAGAACAGACTGTACGTTAAGGCTGAGAAGTGCGAGTTTCATGCCTCTTCTGTGAGTTTCCTGGGGTTTATCGTCGACAAGGGACAATTAAGGACTGACCCCGCCAAGGTCCAAGCAGTGACCGAGTGGCCCACTCCCTCTAACAGGAAGCAGTTGCAAAGGTTTCTGGGCTTTGCCAACTTTTATAGAAGGTTTATTCGGGACTATAGTAGGGTAGCAGTGCCTCTGACTAAACTCACCTCTGTCAAGTTGCCTTTTGAGTGGTCTCCTGCAGCTGAGGCAGCTTTTGTAAGACTGAAATGTTTGTTTGCCACTGCTCCTGTGCTCTCTCATTCTGATCCAGGGGTCCAGTTTGTGGTGGAGGTGGATGCCTCTGATTCTGGAGTGGGGGCAGTATTATCCCAGCGTTCACCCTCAGACCAGAAGCTCCACCCTTGTGCGTTCTTCTCTCGTCGGCTGACCCCTGCTGAGAGGAATTACGACGTTGGTAATCGGGAGTTTCTGGCAGTGGTTCTGGCCCTTCAAGAATGGAGGCACTGGCTGGAGGGAGCCAACCATCCTTTTATAGTATGGACGGACCATAAGAATTTGTCTTACCTTCGCTCTGCACGCAGGCTCAACTCGCGCCAGGCTCGGTGGGCTCTCTTCCTGGGACGGTTCAACTTCACCTTGACCTACCGGCCTGGCTCCAGGAATGTGAAGGCCGACGCCTTGTCCCGGCAGTTCGCTTCCCCAGTGGAGGATTCAAGAGATGCAACCATTCTGCCATCTTCCTGTGTCGTGGGAGCAGCTAGATGGGAGATTGAAAGGGTGGTCCAGGAGGCCCAGGAGGACCATCCAGCAGCTCAGGATTGTCCACCAGACCGGCTGTTCGTTGCCCCCGATGCTAGATCTCCAGTGCTCCAGTGGGGACATGCGTCCAAAGTTGCCTGCCATGCAGGTTTTCATCGGACCCTGGCCCTAATTCGACAACGCTTCTGGTGGCCCACTATGTCCGCAGACACGAAGGAGTATGTCTCAGCTTGTTCCGTCTGTGCCTGCAGCAAGGCCTCACATCAGACCCCAGCTGGCTTTCTTCGCCCCCTTCCCATTCCCCACCGGCCCTGGTCCACATTGTGGTGGATTTTGTGACTAGTCTCCCACAATCAGACGGGAACGACACTATTCTGACCATCGTTTCTCTAAGGCTGTGCACTTTCTCCCTCTGCCTAAACTACCTTCTGCCCTCGAGACTGCCACTCTTCTCACCCAGCATGTTTTTAGGCTGCATGGTATCCCACAGGATATTGTTTCGGACAGGGGTCCGCAGTTTTCCTCCCAAGTTTGGAGGGCCTTTTGCCGGGCATTGGGGGCGTCGGCCAGTTTGACCTCTGGGTACCATCCCCAGACCAATGGCCAGACGGAGCGGGCAAATCAGGACCTGGGAACGGCTCTTCGTTGTGTTGCCTCTCGAAACCCAGCCTCATGGTCTCTTCATCTGCCATGGGTTGAGTACACCCACAACTCCCTGGTGTGCACTGCCACAGGTATGTCACCCTTTATGGCTTCCAACGGCTTCCAACCCCCCCTTTTCCCGGTTCAAGAGAGAGAGGTGGCGGTTCCCTCGGTCCAGGGGCTTCTCTTCGGCGAGCCCGCAGTGCCTGGCGTGAAGCCCGGGCAGCTCTTACCCGCACCTCCGCCCGGAACCAGAGGATGGCGGATCGTCATCGACGACCGGCTCCGGATTACCAACCGGGCCAGAAGGTTTGGCTTTCCTCCCGTGACCTCCCTCTTCAAACTGATTCTTGGAAACTCACTCCCAGGTACATTGGACCTTATGAGATAAGTCTCATAAGACCTTAAGTTGCCTCTTGCCTTGAAGGTGCACCCCACTTTTCATGTGTCACTCCTTAAGAGAGTTTCCTTTATTTCAAGGCTAGGCGCAGATAAACAAAGACAACACAGACCACTCACCGAAGAACTAGTCATGACACAAGACGAACCGACAAAGACAGACAGAAAAACCAGAACTTAAATACACACAAGACTAATCACACAAACAAGACACAGGTGAGGAGGGAGGAGAAAACACAGGGACACCAGGTGAACACAATCGGTTAAATTAGACACACCAGGGAAACTAACGACAGGGGACCACAGACAGATTTAAACAAGACAAAACGCAGACAGAAAACCAAAAACAGATCTAGACAAGACAAAACACCATAAAGACAGATCGTGACACTTAATGGGTAATCTTTACATTACCTACTCACAAATAGCCAAAAAAACACCCTTTTGCTTATACATAAAAGTGGAAGAAAAGACTATTGCGCTAATCTACTTTTTCTTAAAAAGGGGACATTGTTTCAGGAATATATAAGAAACCTCTCTATAATTATGAGTAAAAAATGTACTTTGTCCATTCAAATGATCACACTTCTTATATATCAGGTGACATAATAAAATGAATATACCAGAAATAGGCTGTATTAAACTTTCTGCTATAACACTGCTTCATTCTCCGGGGGATCCACCCCAGAGGAGACATACGCCTGTGACACAGCCCGTGTGACAGTCGCTGTGCAGACAGAGGCTGCCCTAATGAGCGCTCTCTGTAATGCACAAACAGACGCTGGGAACTGCGTAAAGCAGCCATGCGTGCAATATAGCATGACAGCGCGCGCACAGGACGGAGGAGATGAGATGTGGCTTCCTCATCTGATGTGTGAGGAGGAGGAAAGAAGCCATCCATATCAGTATTGTCATGCTGATATTCTGTACACACTGTGAAGACCACTGAGACAAATCGTTAGCCTAATAGCATAATTGCCTAAGTCATTTTTTGGTATCTGCCTAACTTTACTCTCCTACCACTGCTGCATCACCCTGCCTTATTGCCTATGTCCTCAGCCTATCAGAACGCATTTTAGAGTCCAAAATCACTATCTGCCTAAGTCATCACTTTGATTGAGGCATTTTTGACGCTACATACAAAGATGGCGGACCGCATGAGACAGAGGGCTCTGCTGACCACAAGTGAAGCATTAGCTCTTCTTTTTGATTCATCTGGTGAGCTAGTTCCTATTTCTTCAACTTTCTAGACACTAAATGTACTTTCAGTCAATCAAAGGGATTAGGAACTGTGTGTTTAAGCTTTTAATCACATTTCTGCGACAAGGTATGATGAAGTAGCAACACTCAGCAACTTTATTTTCTTCTGCTTCAGGGTCAGGAAATGAACTTGATACAAATTTAGAGAAGGACTCAGAGAAGGATTTAGATGACAGTAGATGTGAGAAAGAAGGAAATGACAGACACTGGGCAACGGATTGAAGAAGAAACAGCCGATGAAGCCTCCAGAGCTGATTCTGATCCTGATTCATGGTCAGAAAGTGAACACGATGACTCTGTCTTGGATGAGGACTATAGACCTAAGAAAGATGACCGCCCAGATGATGATAGTGATGCAGACACGGCTCAACATAGTGAAGAAGAGGCTGCACTTGAAGCTCCCGCTGTCCAAGGTCACATATGTGGAAGCGACGGGTGATAAAAGAGATATTGGGCTATATAAATAAACATTGATTGATTGATCCAAAGATATCACTCTCAATCTAAAAGAGCTTGTGATCACTTTTGGCATAAAAGCCGGGTTAGGGCACAAAACAGCTGAGCTGCCATCTCCTTGGATCTGGAGACATGATGGAGCCACAGAGAGAGCAGACAAATCACTCACCCTTTTAGCTGATGGCAGAGCCAAGAGCATAGATACTTTGGCTGACAACAGCTTTAGGGGGACCTGATCTAAAGTTTGAAATGGAGCTTTACTCAGTGCACGTAACACTAAAGCCAAATCCGATTGAGGCGCCAAAGCGCGTGACACAGGTCTGAGTCTCTGTACTCCCCGTAGAAAACGTTTTGTCAGAGGGTGACTAAACACCGTGCTGACACCAAACCTACGTGGCAAGATGAAATGGCAGCAGCATATGTTTTTACCGTGCTATAAGCCAATTCCTGTCCAGCAACAGCAGGAGGAACGACAGCACGAGAGGCAGGGGGCACAACGGGGTCCAGGCTTTTCCCTACACACCAAACGGAACATTGTCCATTTGGCTGTGTATGCTCTGGTGTGTTCAGCAGCTGAGCCGATCGTACACCTCCCTGGCGATTTATGTAGGCCGCCGCTGCTTTGTTGTCTGTTAGAATCAACATATGCTGATTGTACAGCAACGGGACGAAGTGCTGGATCACTTTCCATACGGAGAGTAATTCCAGCACGTTTATATGGAGAGACATGTGAGCCAGCCACTGTTCCCCCACTGCCTGCGACATGCACGTTCCTCAGCCTGCGAGAGATGCGTTTGTGAATGATGTCTGTGACGATGTGATGTGTCTGTCGGTGTGACGTCACTCTGCTCAGGGGCACCCCCACTGACAGGACGTGGAGATTTTTCCAGTGGGTCAAATCCAAACCCACGGAAGGAGGAATGTACACCATGCGTCTCCTCTGACGCACGGGGTCGATGCGCAGGCGAATAAACCACCTCTGGAGTCTCCTCACTGTGAAGGAGACCCAGGGGAATCACCACGTATTATAGCTGCATTACGGAGAGGGCTGTCACCACCCCGCGGGGTGTGACACGCAGGAGGAGATTTGTCACTTTCTCCCCTCTCCACTGTGAGAGTCGCGCTCTCATGCGGGCTGAGTTCAATTCCACTCCCAGTTAAATGATAACCTGACTTCCGGTATGGGGTGTGCTGAATAGACGCGCGCTCGGTTGGCTCTAGATTTCCCACTCTTATTTACCTTTTAAACCTCGTCCTTTTTCAACATAATTTTTTGTCAACGGCTTTATAAGCCAGTGTTAACTGCAAAGACCTCCGGCAATGTCGAAAGCAAAGGGAAAACAAGCTGAAAAGGACAAAGGGTCTCCAGCTCCGACTCCTAACATTACTAAAGCTTCGACTCCTAGCATAACTTTGGCTGACATTAGCTTGCTACTGGATGGACATAGAGCAGCTCTCACGGCTGATTTCAAATCCTCATTCGAGTCTCTGACATCTACCCTGGACAGCATACATTCCACTATCACAGACCACGGGCAGCGTATACATTCTCTGGAAGCTAATGCTAATGAAGTCGACCAACGTCTCCAGCAACTTGAGAACGCATGCTCCGCTCTGAAGGGGGACAACGAGACACTCAAAACTAAGGTAGCAGATTTGGAGGGACGCAGCAGACGCCAAAATCTTCGGATTATTGGCCTACCTGAATCTATCGAAGGTCCCCGTCCATCTGTCTTCTTCTCTCAACTCCTCGTTGATATCCTCGGCACGGAGATTCTTGCTTCGCCCCCCGAGCTTGACCGAGCTCACCGGAGCCTCGCGCCAAAGCCTGCCCCAGGAGGGAGACCGAGACCTGTCATCCTGCGCTTCCACCGCTTCCAAATTAAGGACCTAGTGATCCGTGAGGCCCGCAGGCAGGGTGAGCTGAACTACAAAGGCCATAAGATCCGCTTGTATGATGACTACAGCCCCGACGTGTTAAAGCAGCGCGCCGAGTACAGAAGCCCCATGGCTGAGCTGTACAAGCGTGGGTACAAGCCGGCTCTCCTCTTCCCAGCCAAGCTGCGCATCACCCTGCCTAAAGGGGACCGGAAATGGCTCATGTCTGCTCCAGAGGCCGTCAAGTTTGTTCAGGACTTGAACATAGCTCCGTAAGCAAGCTAACTGTCATGTAGTTACACTGTGTTATATAACTGCTCTAGATGTACTTTAACTGTCAACTCAGACATACATTGATGCAGTCATATTCTTTTGTTAGGTTAACATTGTCTTTTTAGGCATATGTCCGGCAGGTTGCTGTAATGGCAAGGCTTAAGTGCTCTAAATATCCTGTTAAACCAGATGCACATTTCTTGAAGTGCTCTGTTTGAGGTATTTAAAAAAGGTTACATTTTCACTGTTAAAGTTCAATTATACATTGTTGTGGGAATTGAGCGATAGAATTAAGGAAGTAGCAAGGTATGCTGATCATGGTATCAGAGTGTTTGTTGTTGTTTGTTTTTGCAACAACTGTGCTGGGATCCGGGTTTAGGGGAGGGGTGGGTGGGGGGGGGGGAGAATTGTTTGTCCAATGTTTTTTCAGTTAGGTTTTTTATTATTTTGTTTATTTCATGTTATCTTATCCTTTGCCTGTGGGCTGCTTCGACACTTCATATACTAAACTCGGTCTCACGCCACACCTTTTCTCTCCCTGTTGCTTGTCGGCGGGGGAGAGGTGCCCGGTATGGGGACAGGTACATGCAGGTACACCACCTGCCCAGTATCATTGTATGCTAAACTCTAACTCACTCTCACCAAGTGGTGCTTTAAGATTTACTAGTTGGAATGTCAGGGGCCTGAATTCTTCTGTGAAACGTAACAATGTGATTAACCATCTAAAACATTTAAACACAAAAATTGCCTTTTTGCAAGAAACCCACCTACAACCATCAGACCATCTTAAACTTCGCAGAGGGTGGGTGGGCCAGCTTTACCATTCTTCCTTTTCAAGTAAGGCCCGAGGCGTTGCAATTCTTGTTCATAAATCTGTCCCATTCTCTGTGTCCAATGTTATATCAGACCCAAGTGGCCGTTTTATTATCGCAACTGGCAAAATATGTGGCAACAATCTGACGTTGGCGAACGTGTATGGCCCGAATTTTGACAACGAGGACTTTTTCAGAAATTTTCTTTTCTCCATTCCTGACATAAATTCCAGCCAGCTCATTCTGGGAGGGGATTTTAACTGTTGTATTGATCCTTCACTTGACCGTTCATCTAACAAGCCCTCTGCCCCATCTAAATCTTCCAAAGTTATCCAACTGTTCATGGAGCAATACGCAGTCTCAGATGTCTGGCGCTTTTTTAATCCTAGTGCCAAGCAGTTCTCTTTCTTTTCTCCTGTTCATGGTACTTTCTCCCGAATTGATTTCTTTCTTATTGATAACAAATTGCTCCCCTCTGTCAGCTCGTGCTCATACAGCCCTATAGTTATATCGGACCACGCAACTGTCATTGTTGACATCTCTCTTCCCGGCAGGTCCTTGTCACGTTCCCCCTGGCGCTTCAATTCACTACTACTTTCTGACCCGGATTTTATCAAAACTATTAGGAATCGCATTGACCTTTTTATTTCCACTAATGTTAACCCGGCTGTATCTGCAGCAACAATTTGGGAAGCGTGCAAGGCCTATCTAAGAGGAGAAATAATATCCTATTGCGCTTACCAAAGAAAAATCAACACTGAGAAGAGTATCTGCCTTTCCAGGGATTTATCGGATCTGCAGACAAGATGTGTGGACTCCCCCAGTGCAGATATTCTCAAAGAATTACTGACAAAAAAGGCTGAATTTGACATTTTGGCCTCAGAAGAGGCAACAAAATCACTTTTAAAAACACGCCACAATTACTATGAATTCGGAGATAAACCGAGCAAAATACTTGCCCACCAAATTCGACAATTCTCTTCCTCTCAGCACATCACTCAAATTAATACTGCTGATGGAATATCTATGAATCCTCAAACCATTAATGACCAATTCAAGGACTTTTATAGTTCATTATATACTTCTGAGAGCTCATCTGATGAGACACAATATGACAACTTCTTCAAGTCCCTAAACATCCCCTCCATTGACTCTGAAACATCGTCTGGGTTAGATGAACCCTTCACAGTTAATGAAGTCAAAGCTGCTCTAATGTCGATGCAGAGTGGGAAATGTCCGGGCCCTGATGGCTTCCCTGCTGAATTTTTAAAAATGTTTTCTGATAAGTTAACCCCTCTATTGCTTAACATGTTTAATGAATCGTTTCAATCTGGCACACTTCCCCCTACGCTACGTCAGGCTACTATTTCTCTTATACTGAAAAAGGACAAGGATCCACTTCTTTGTGGTAATTTACGCCCTATATCTTTGCTTTGTGCTGACGTCAAGCTTTTAGCTAAGGTGCTAGCAAAACGTTTAGAATCTGTTCTGACTACTATCATCTCCACAGATCAAACAGGGTTTGTTAAAGACAGACACTCTTTTCACAATGTCAGACGGCTATTTGATATATTATATTCACCCTCTTCTCCTGATTCCCCGGAAATTATTATTTCAATGGACGCTGAGAAAGCTTTTGACCGGGTAGAATGGCCTTATTTATTTCACACATTGAGAAGATTTGGGTTTGGCGACACATTTATTTCATGGATTAGGCTTCTATATACATCTCCCCTCGCTTCCGTCCGCACAAATAATGATTATTCTGATTATTTTCCCCTCAAGCGTGGAACCCGGCAGGGTTGTCCACTTTCTCCTCTTTTGTTTGCCATTGCCATTGAGCCGCTGGCGGTGGCCCTCAGGTCCAGTCAGATGCAGGGCATCTCAAGGGGGGGAGTTGAGCATAAACTCTCCTTGTATGCTGATGACCTTCTGCTATTCATCTCGGACCCAGACAAATCTATTCCTCCAGTATCGGCTGTGCTGAGGGAGTTTGGGCAGATTTCGGGTTATAAGTTACATTTTAACAAAAGTGAACTGCTTCCCATTAACGCTGCAGCTACAGCCTACCCCCTTTCAAAATTACCATTTAAGACATCTCTGGCAAGTTTTAAGTATCTGGGCGTTTGCGTGACCAAGAGCTTCTCAGATTTGTTTAGGTGCAATTTCTCCACTCTGTTGGTCCGACTGACTCAAGACCTCCAACGTTGGTCTCTCCTACCTCTATCTCTGGCTGGCAGAATAAATTGCATTAAAATGAATGTGCTCCCCAAATTTCTATATCTTTTTCAGTGCATACCAGTTTTTATTCCGAGACATTTCTTCCATTCACTCGATCGCTCAATTTCTCAGTTTATATGGAACAAGAAAACACCCAGAATTCGAAAAAACATTCTTCAAAAAACCAAGGAAATGGGTGGCTTAGCATTGCCTAACTTTTTATTTTACTATTGGGCCGCTAACATTCAAACTTTATTGTCCTGGCGTTGTATTAACAAACAACCTCCACCGTGGCTGCAGATTGAGGATGCCTCATGTGGCTCTTCTTCTCTGGTGTCCCTCTTGTGCCTCCCCCTGACGTTACCATCCTCAAAATACTCCAAAAATATTGTAGTTAAAAACTGTCTCAAGATCTGGACTCAACTTAAACGGCACTTTGGGTTCCAGGGAATACCGCTACTGTCCCCTGTGCATTCCAATCCGCTGTTCACTCCCTCCATCACTGATGCTGCCTTTTCAATATGGGAGTTCAATGGGATTGTGTCTGTAAAACAACTTTACATTGATGGAACATTTGCATCTTTTGATCAGCTGGCCCGTAAATTCAATCTACCCAAGTCCCACTTCTTTAGATATTTACAAGTCCGAGATTTTATTCGTAATCGTTTTCCAAGTTTCCCTGCTATTCCTCCTTCTACCTGGGTTGACACTATCTTAAGTATTAACCCTAACCTCAAGGGTACCATTTCAAAGCTATACAATACTCTTTTCACATGCCACCCTCTGCCCTCTGATAACTTTCGAACTAATTGGTCAGAGGACCTCAATATAGAGATAGGGACTGAGGTTTGGCAGTCTATTTTGAAACGTGTCCACACATCATCCATTTGTGCCCGCCACGGGGTTTTACAATGTAAAGTGGTCCATAGAGTGCACTGGTCCAAAAGTAAACTAGCTCGCATCTATCCTGGTACTGA
Source organism: Harpagifer antarcticus (assembly GCA_902827135.1). Classification (NCBI taxonomy): domain Eukaryota; kingdom Metazoa; phylum Chordata; class Actinopteri; order Perciformes; family Harpagiferidae; genus Harpagifer; species Harpagifer antarcticus. The sequence continues at coordinate 2,671,880 of CADEHL010001093.1, read as the reverse complement.
TCCTAATTGTGATAAATGTCACCTAGGACCAGCTAATCTCGCCCACATGTTTTGGACTTGCCCCACCCTATCTCAGTTTTGGAAGTCTGTCTTTGACTCACTCTCAGCTATCACGTCTGTTACCATCCATCCCTCACCCTTAATTGGCCTGTTTGGTGTCTTACCCATTAACCATTTACTGCCATCCTATTTTGCTGAACTTGTAGCTTTCCTCACATTGCTGGCTAGGCGCGTTATTTTGATGCATTGGAAGAGTCCTCGTCCCCCCTCTCATACACATTGGATAAAGGATGCCCTATACTTTGTGAAATTGGAAAAAATTAAACACTGTATTAGGGGCTCAGACTTGAAGTTCACAAAAATATGGCTACCCTTCTTAGAACATGTTAAGTCCCTCCAGTTGGAGTCTATCCCCATTGGCTGAGTCGCCCCCCCCCCCCCCCCCCTGTACCGCAACAGCTCACAGGTATGCTCACAAAATGTCTCGCAGGTTTTTATTTTTTTTATTTTTTTTATTCTTCTTTCCCTGTTTGTTTTTTATTAATTTTTTTTTTTTTAATTATTATTATTACTATTATTTTTTTTATTTCATTATTGTCTAATTGTAACTGATGTATTGTGTCTTGGGGTTGTTTTGTTAGAAATCGCAGGGGTAATGCATTGTATTGCTGCTGTATTTGTGTATTGAAAATCTCAAAAATAAATCATATATAAAAAAAAATGATAACCTGGGAGGGAAGAGGACAGCTCTTCTTGCAGTTGATAATGACACCCAGGTTTGACAGATGAGATACATAGCTGTATCGTCTGTAAGCCGCTTCCTCCCTTCCTGGAGCGAGCCAGCAACAGCCGGTGGTCCAGGTAAAATAACACTATCATCCTCATTCTGAGTAGCTGTTCCAACCTTCTCCACCCACTTTGAAAAAGTGCGTGGAGCCAGGAATGAGAAACGCAGGAATTTGCAAGTGGAGGAATGCATCCTTCAGGATTATGGATGTGAACCTCCCTGGTGAACACTCCAGCACCTGTTTGATCGTCAGCATGGGAAAAGACCATTCCCTTGTTGGACACTGACAGATCGAGGATGGGTCTCATTCCCCCCGACCCGTCTCCTTCGGGACCAGAAAATAGCGGGAGTAAAAACTCCTGATTTTCTTCCCCTTGAGAAACCCTAGAAAAAAGCTTTCTTTTAACAAGAGTTCCTGCCGCTCTGCACGGAGCGCGAGACACTGTTCCTGGGATGACAGGGTTCCCTGTATCCTGTAGAACTGCGGGGGGGGAGAAGCGAACTGCAGAGACTACCCTCTGCCCATCCGCCTGCTCATCCATCTGTCCATCAGACACACACGCCGCCACCCTGAGTACCATACAGTACTGTGCTGTGGTTGGTGGCAAACCACGCCAGAGCCCTCCACACGCTGCATTTCACACTCGCTCTCATTATGTCGCCGTTTAGGAGAAGACTCGTAAACCGCGCGTTCACGCTCAACACCACTAAGGGATGAGCGGAGGTGTGTGCAGTGCTGTCCACACAATGCATAATAATGGCCCTCCGTGGGCTTATTACGACCGTGGGTAGGAGGTACGTCTGAGACAGAGGAAAAATCCGTGCTGCCTAAACCCAAAAAGTTTAAGGTAGACGGATTGAATAGTAAGCCCTGCTGTTTTATTAACCAATAAGTTAAAGCCCTCCAGACGCTGCATTTCACACAGGCTCTCATTATGTCCACTGTAACACATTTTCCTGTCAAATAACAGTAAAATGCTTGCAGTCTCTTCACAGACGCCTGCCCTTTACTGTAATACCACAGTACTCATACTGTGAAATGACTTTAAAGCCTCTTACTGTAAAAATAAAATACAGTATACTGCTGCATTTTTTCAATTAACAGTAAAATACTGGCAGCAGAGACGCCAGCAATACACTGAAATTATACAATATTCATACTGTTGAACAATTTCAGTTTATTACTGTAAAAAAAAAAAAAATTCACGCTCAACACCCCTGAGGGATGAGCGGAGGTGTGTGCAGTGCTGTCCACACTGTAATAATGGCACTCGTGGGCTCATTAGGACCGTGTGTAGGAGGTACAGTAGGCTAGGTTTGGGACAGAGGAGAAAAACCGAGCTGCCTAAAAACCAATAGGTTTTAAAGACAGCCGATTTATGCAGTGAGCCATGATGCCTATAACCGACAGGTTAGGGGCAGCCGGCTTACCCGGTGGGCCTTGCTGCTTATTATTATTATCCATTTGTCCATCGAACACACGCGTCACCACTCTGAGTAATACTCTGAGAGCGCGCGACATGCTCTGCATGTGCTGTGATTGTCATGGTGACGAGCCACGTCAGAGCCCTCGCCGCCGTTGCCCGTGAAGCAACCCAAGAGGGGCCCAGACCGAAAAAGCTGCGAGGGGGCCTCCACACGCTGCATCTCACACCGGCTCTCATCCTGTCTCTGTTTAGGAGAAGGCTCGTAAACTGGACATTGAGGCGCGCTCACACTCAACCCTGCTGAGGAATGAGCGGAGGTGTGTGCAGTGCTATTCACACAGTGCGTAATAACAGCCCATCATGGGCTCATTACGACCGTGTGTAGTAGGCACATCTGGGACATAGGAAAAAACCGTGCTGCCTGCTAACCGACAGGTTAGGAGCATCAGGTTTAAACGTCAAGCCCTGCTGTCTAATAACCATCTGGTTAAATACAGCTGGCTTGCGCCACGAGCCCTGCCTGCTGACAGGTTACAGCCGGCTCTTGCACCTCCACACGCTGTATAACACAGCGGCTCTCATCATGTCGCCGTTTAGGAGAAGGCTCGTAAACCGGACATTGAGGTGCGTTCACGTTCAAACCCGCATGAGGAATGAGTGGAGGTGTGTGGAGGCATATCTGTGACATAGGAAACAAGCCTGTGCTGTCTAATCAACCGACAGGTTTTAAAGACAGCCGGTTTGTGCCGCGAGCCCTGCTGCCTAATAAATGTGTTATAGCAGAAAGTTTAATACAGTGTATTTCTGGTATATTAATTTTAATGTCACCTGATAGTGGCGGCCGGCCCATAGGGGCGCTAGGGGCGCCGCCCCACCTCTTCCCACATACAAAAAAATATATTAAATTAAAAAAAAAATATTTAAAAAAAAAATATTTAAAAAATATATATATTTTATATTTTTATTTTTAATGAACAAGGTACATATCATACAATTGGTATCAGTAAAATGTATAATCTACAATAAAATCTCGTTTGTGTTACGATGTCTAAAGTTACTGATAAGTCACATGTTTCCTGCCTGGCCTTGCCCTGTCTCCCCCGTCCGGAGGAGAGGGAGGATGGGGCCGGGGGAACCACATGGTGATCCGTGAATGGAGGGGAAGGAGTCGCCTGACTGCTGCCCCGCCACTCGGATCGAATAAATAAAGGGCTTGGTCCACAGAGTAAGACTCCTTGACTTGCCAATCATCCCCGTCCGCAGCCGCGAGAGCGTTCGCTCTCCGCTGTCTGTGGGCCAGAGGGAGACGGACACAATGAGTGCACGACACCTGGGGTGTGAGCGCCGCGTTTGCGTGCTCCAATCCCCGGCAGGACTCGCCTGTATCGTCTGTGTAAAACCGCTTCCTCCCTGGAGCGAGCCAGCCACAGCCGGTCGTAACTCATATGTCGGCTAACACCGGGCCCCACCCTGTCTCCCCCGTCCGGAGAAGAGGGAGGATGGGGCCGGGGAACCCCATGGAGATCCGTGAATGGAGGGGAAGTAGTCGCCTGACTGCTGCCCGCCACTCGGATCCCATAAATCAAGGGCTTGGTCCACAGAGTAAGACTCCCGGACTAGTCAATCATCCTCGGCCGCAGCAGCGAGAGCATCCGCTCTCCACTGTCTGTGGATCAGAGGGAGACGGACACAATGAGTGCACGACACCTGGGGAGTGAGAGCCGCGTTTGCGTGCTCCAACCCCCGGCAGGACTCACACTATGAGCTCCGGTCGTAACTCATATGTCGGGTTGACACCGGGCCCCGCCCTGTCTCCCCCGTCCGGATGAGAGGGAGGATGGGGCCAGGGGAACCACTAGGAATGTTTGCTTTCTGGTAAACAGCTCTGAAAAGAGATTGTGCCTGTACAGTGCTTCTGCAACGGAGTGCTGAAGAAAAGTGGGAGCAGATTGTAGGGACTACTTCCTATTTATACGGAAGTGAGTTTGTAGGTGGGGCCCACGTCATAGGTGGGAGCGTGGATTAAGTCTGTCAGTGCTGCACACGTGCATTGGGATTACCCAATAGCGATAGCCTTAGAGGGCGAAGCCTTATACGAAATAGAAACTACCATTTCCATGAAGAATGGGAAGAGGAATTTATTTTTACCATGGTGCCACCAAATGCAAGCACTGTCGAAAAGAGGAAATCTGGAGCGCCATCACAACACCCATCACCAGACGTTCAAAGACAGCTTCCCACCCAAGAGCGCTATCCGTGGTAGGAAAGTTGAAGAGCTGAAATCGAGTTTAAAGGTCCAGCAATCGTTTTTCTCACCTTTTGGTGAAACACAAGAAGCCTTTTACAGATGGAGATTTAATTAAGGAAGTAATGTCCATTACCTCTGAGACGCTCTTCAATGACAAAAGCGACGCTAAAAAAGGTACCACTTGGTCCCGCAACAGTCACGAGGATCGAATCACTGTCAGAGGACGTGGATCGACGAGTAGCCTATTAAATGACTTGTTACTTTGTGAAAACTTTTCGCTGCAGTTTGATGAGTCCCTGGATGTAACAGACACAGCTCAGCTTGTTGTGTTTGTCAGAATGGTTTTTTGGGATTCTACCACAAAGGAGGACTTCCTCACCCTTTTGAACTTAAAGGTGAGGACATTTACAGTGAGTTTAAAAAATACATCCTCAAAAATAACATTCATAAACTGGTTGCAATTACTACAGTTGGTGCCCTGGCAATGCGCGGTGTGCACGTCGGTTTTATTGCACTGTGCCGCAAGCACCCTGCTTTTCCCCACTTTGTGAATTATCACTGTGTGATTCACCAACAGGCCTTGGTTGGAAAGATAGTGGACTTTTCCCATGTAATGACACTGGTGGTCAAACTGGTCAACTCGATAAGGGCAAAAGCGCTTCAACATCGCTTATTCAAGGCAAACTCCTGCAGCGGTTTGTTGACTTGCTACCGGAGATTAAAACGTTTCTGTCGACAAGGAATGAGGAGCACAAGGGACTCTCAGATGACGCGTGGCTACTGGACCTGGGGTTTCTGACAGGCATAACGGCGAAACTGAACGCACTCAACAATGAGCTCCAGGGAAAAGACCGACACCTGCATCACATGATAAGCGCTGTGAATGCGTTTAAGGCCAAGCTTGCTGTCTGGACTTCACATCTAGGGAACAGGAGGCTGCATCACTTTCCCAACCTGGAGAAAATGTCACAGGCCATTGAAGACAAGGAGGCTTTTCACCCTGAGCAGTTCTGTTCTCACCTGGACAAAGTGGCAAACGAGTTCAGCCGGTGTTTTGGTGAGTTACATGTGATGGAAGATATTGCTGCTTTCATATCAAATCCATTCCAGCCAATTGACATTGAACAGGTGGCAGATACATTCCAAGAGGTGTTTACTTTGCCAAGTGGAGTTGACATGGAGATGATCGATTTAAAAAATGAGATAGAGCTAAAATGCAGGTCAAATGCAGGTCAAAGGAGAGTAGCTTTTGGGGACTTGTCAACAGAGAGAAGTTTCTGCTTCTCACTGCATGTGCACTAAAAGTGAGTGCGTACTTTGGATCCACTTACCTCTGTGAAATGGCTTTTTCACAGATGAAAATAATCAAGTCAAAGTACAGGAGCCGCCTTACTGACAAACACCTGACAGACTGCCTCAGACTGGCTGTCTGTAGCTATGAGCCAGACTACAAAGCCCTCACAGACAGCGTTCAGTCGCAGCCATCACACTGACTTCCATTAACAGGACTGTTTTGCCCTTTGTCATTGTGAAAGGTGATGCTGCATATTGTGTGTGATAGACACGGTTGTGTGATAGACACGGTTCACCACTGATTTAGTGTACCTATATGGCCTTTGATTAAAAAACAGAGCAGCACTCCTTTCATGTCAGGTGTTTGCTTTGGAAGCAGTGATTCAAAGCCAAAAGATAAAAGGTAACACACCTCTTCAACAAACATGTTCCACATTGTCTAAATTGAAGTTAAATGAAATGAAAGTGGGTGTCATGTCAGTTTCCCCTGCAGCAGCTGTACATGATGGGAACAAGCCTGCAGCAGAATTCCACGCAGTCACACCCAACATTCAAATCATTAAATATACATGTTTGACATTGCTCCAGGATGCATATATATGAACAGAGCCATCCGTTGATGTGCCTGTCATGTAATCGCTGTTATTACATTAATAGATGTCGTTTCAAGAAGTAAAACTTGGAGTCATGCAATGCGTTTAAATTGTATTAGTCCTTCTCGTCCCATAATGCAGTGAAAAAGCAACTTTTAATACACTTTTCAAGTTTGATTAACCTCTTAAGCCCCACGGACCCTTCGGCGGGCCCGAAACCACACCATCTGCAAGCAACAGTGTCTGAGGGCATCTTAAGATTGAATAAACTATGAATGTTTCATGTCCATGTAACGGGAAGAAACTCAGCTAACTGGAAATTATACCGTCTCCAAACCCAACTTTGCCGTACAGATCATTGAAATGGCTTTACGCTGTGCGCACTCCCGCGAGGTGCAGTGGGCATGCATAACACGGCGCTAACAGTTCACGAGCGTGCGCCCCGCCCCCTGTTGACAGTTCACGACCGTGCTCTCTCCTCCCCCCCCCGGTTGACAGTTCTCTCTCTCTCCCCCCTCCCCCCACCACCGTTGACAGTTCTCTCTCTCTCCCCCCCACCCGACGGGTAATACTGAATTTTGACGGAAATGTTACGATCCTGTCCGTCAAATTGACGGGCAGCGAAAAAATCTAGTGCAATCTCTGATCTATTTATATCTATTTATTACCCTTATTCTTAGATATAAATACCTCATTTTGAATTATAGAGACACAATTAACACTTATAGTTTAATGTCTTGTTACATAAGAATAGATCATATTTGTTAAGTGTTATTATGGTAGAATTACTATTCTTGTGGTACTACTGCCTTATTAGGCCCATATTGAGCAGAGCATATTAAGACCAAAACTCATGTACAACATCTTCCTTACTTGCAATACATAAGCACTAATTAGAGGGTTATTGAGAACAAACTCTCAACTAATGGCTTATTACTTGTAGAATATGTTCATGCAGAATAAAGCATTAATATTAATTAATTTTTCTTTTTAAACAAGTGTTTTATAATGACTAATAAAGAGCCAATATGGTGCTAATATGCATGTTAATTAACAACTATTTGATGGTGAATTTGTGTACCTTAATATAAAGTGTTACCGACAATACAAATTAAGTGTAGTAATCATATTAATAGGATTTCCTCCACTGTATTCTTATTATCCTGTTAAGGCTCACCAAACAACATCTTATTGGCAAAGCATGTTCACAAGATTTTAAGAGTATTGAATTAATCTGGTAATGGTTTTAATAAAATACCCCACTGCACCTTTTAAGTGCAATAAGCTCTAAATCCTCAATGCAGGGAACACATTTCCAGGCCTCTTTGGAGGATCTTTTGTATTCTTGACGGAACATAATCAATCTGTTTGCTTAAGATTAGGCAGCTCACAAAGACTGATCAAACAAGAGGTTTAGTGTCCTTCTTCACTACTCAATAACCAAGAGTGACCCAACACTGCACTCGTGAAAGATGATCCAAGGATGTTTTGGAAATGACTGCTGCTGATACTTTATGTGGTTTTTAATGCTGGGAGGGGATTTTAGATATAAATGTCATCCATGTCTGAACTCGCCCTGTAGCTCTATTGAGGTGGATGTCAAGTGTGATGGGTCTATTAGCCTTCCTGCCGAGTTAAACAAGGACAGGTGTCTCCTCCTACGAAGGCTTGGCATGATCTCGCCATCCTCACTCCTCCTCCGACCTCCTAAATACCTAAACAGTATTAAAGAAAAGCAGCCACTCTGAGCTCTTCACTTTCTCCTCTGAATTTGAAGCAGATAGATATTCCTCCTTCACCTGCAGGCAAAATGTCGTTTGGCCTTGTTCGCTCTATTCAGTCTGGTGGATCTCGGGGTTACACCAGTGGCTCCATGTACGGCGGTGCTGGAGGCTCCTCTGTGAAAATCTCCTCTGGCGGTGGAGGTGCCTATGGCTTCAATTTAGGTGGAGGAGGTGGGGCAGCCATGTCCTCCTTCGCCTCTGGAGGTGGAGGTGGAGCAGGCATGTATAGCTTCGGTGGTGGAGGAGGTGGTGGAGGTGGTGGCGGTGGTGGCATGGACATCTCCGCCAACGAGAAGGCAACCATGCAGAATCTCAACGACCGTCTGGCAACCTACCTGGAGAAGGTGCGCAACCTGGAGGCGGCCAACGCCGAACTGGAGCTGAAGATCAGACAGTTCCTGGAGAGCAAGACCTCCCCGTCCTCCAGAGACTACAGCGCCTACTATGCCACCATCGCAGAGCTGCAGGGAAAGGTAGGCATCCCCTCAACATTTGGTCACATGTATGTTGAAGACCTATCGTACGATGGTATGATAACTAACGCTTATTCCGTTATCATCTTGATTAGTTGTTTGGAAAAAATATATCAGATTATTGTTAGAGGAGTTCTGTAAAAGGGTCAAGTAGTAGTAAAATGACATGATGGTGAATTGTTTTCACGTATGCGACTTATCTTACAATAATATGGACAAGACTAGGACTGCAACTAACAAGATAGTGTAACAGGACACTTTTCTCATTGTGCAACACAAGAAGAAGAGACATTTTAAAAGGGTGTAAAAGTTTGAAAAGTCACATGTCAGTGTCACGTGCTGATTCAATAATGAGCTAAACAACAGTCAACACATCCAAATCTTTAAGCTGATAAAGATAAATCTCCTTTAACCTTTACTCTTAAAGTCAAATCAATTATAAATTGCAGCTTACCAGCTCTGTGATGAGTGCATAAAGCATGAATCAGTATGCACTTTGAAAGATAGAAATTAGTTCTCAATTTGAGGAAAACATAGTTTATATTCAGTTACTTCAACATCAATGCAGAATTTTAATCTAAATATGTCATAGCATTCCCCGATTCTCACACACTGTTGCCATTGGGAGCCATTTGGGGTTTGACATGTTGCTGCAGGGCCCAGGGATCGAACCGCTGACTCTCTTATTGGTGGACAGCAACTCTATCTGCTGAGTAACATGCTGTCCAATCCATTTAAAACCGCATTTCTTTCTACTGTTTTTTCTTATCTTCTAGATCCTACATGCTACCTCGGTTAATGGTAGCATTTACCTCTCCATTGACAACGCCAAACTGGCTGCCGACGACTTCAGGCTCAAGTACGTGAATTCATTTATAAAATAAAACGTCACTCTTGTACTAATTGCAGACCGCTTCAAAAAGGCAATTGGTACATCCAAGTGTTTTCTTGAAAGTTCCCAATTTCCGGTATTGGGAAGTTGTTATTCCCCCCTCATAAGCTTATAATATGTTTTCAGAGCATTAAAAAACACCTCAAAGAGGCCCTATTATGCATTTTGGGGGCTTTCCCCTTCCTGTAGTGTGTTCTATAGGATGGTGTGCATTTAAATGGTCTGCAAAGGCTACAAATTATTATCTCCAGAGGGAATATAGGGCCCCTTAAAACAAAAAAGAGGTACATTTTTGGATAGGAAAAGATTCGGAAATTAAAAAGCATTGTCCTCCTGAAGGTATGAGAACGAGCTGTCCATGCGTCAGTCGGTGGAGGCGGACATCGCCGGCCTGAGGAGAGTCCTGGACGAGCTGACCATGAGCCAGTCTGACCTGGAGATGCAGATCGAGGGTCTGAGAGAGGAGCTGATATTCCTCAGGAAGAACCATGAAGAGGTCCGTGAGCACTCAGACAGTTGCTAACACATTTCTAAATTGTCTTTTTGTGGAGGGAACCGGGAAATTGCTAACCTCAGGGCCTAAAATACGTCTTGCTGCACCACTCTTATCTACTTGTTTCCTGTTTTCTCCTCTCCTTACCCTGCAGGAGCTCCTAGCAATGAGACAAAACTTGAGTGGCCAGGTAAACGTAGAGGTGGATGCGGGCCCAGGTGTGGACCTCAATAAGATAATGGAGGAGATGAGGGAGCAGTACGAAGCCGACGCCGCCAAAAAACGCAAAGGACTGGAGGAGTGGTTTATAGGAAAGGTAAGGAAATAATTCTTTCACTAACCGATGGTGAGATGGGGAGACTGGGGTTGGTTAGCATACAGCTAACCTTTGGCGAGTGTCCAAATATAAAAAAACTGTTATCTTTATTTTAAAACATCTGTTCTTGTAACATTTAACTTTTAAATTACCAAAAGCAAAACTGAGTGAGATATTTAAATGGTGTTACTACTTGCTGAAACAGAAGTCGGCTATATTTTATTTACAGATTAAAAGTGTCTGATGTTAGCTAGCTAACATTATTTCAACACAAAGTTTAGTCAAATTAGCAAATTATTGTAAGTTTCTAAAATGTATGTTTTTGTTTTATGGCGCCCATTTTTGGAGCTAACAGCTAAAGCTGATGGCGGATCTATTGAGTGACATTAGTATTAGTTCAGACTATGTTCAGTAAATAAATCACAGATTCATACTAATAAATTGGGTTTGCAAACAGACAGAGTCACTACAGAAAGAAGTGGCTGAAAGCACCGAAGTCACCAACACGTCCAAATCGGAGCTCACGGATCTAAAGCGCATAGTGCAGTCGCTGGAGATCGAGCTGCAGTCACAGCTCAGCATGGTGAGCGTCACATCACTGATATTCTTTCTTTCTTTGTAATGTAACATCCTCTATGTTTTACATCTCCTCCTGTGGGTTGACAAACTAACCAAGTGTTTCTCTGTGCTTCTCCAGAAATCCTCACTGGAGAACACGCATGTTGAGATTGATAACCGCTATCACATGAAGCTGTCGGGCTACCAGAGCCAGGTGTATAGCATGGAGGAGCAGCTCACTCAGCTCAGGGCTGACCTGGAGAGGCAGGGACAGGAGTACCAGATGCTGCTGGACATCAAGACCCGCCTGGAGATGGAGATTGTCGAGTACAGGAGGCTGCTGGACGGAGAGGACGTTGGCGGCGGGTGAGAATTAACTATTTTAATAGACATCTGACCACTAGCTCAGAAATGTCGTAAAGGATGTAAGAACAAGTTCATGAAACATATTTGGGAACGTGTTAATAGATATCCTTTTTTATTTTACTTTACTTTACAACCACAAATCCTTTCTGCACACTAACCAAATAAGAATTCTTACGGTTGATTAAAGATCTAATGGATAAAAGTACCGGCTCAAAATTACTTTCTTCTCCTGCAGCGTCTCCTCCTCCTCCTCCTCCTCCACCATGTCCTCCGCCATATCAAGTTCTGTTTCCGGCTCTGGTGCCGGCTCTGGTTCGGGCTCTGGTTCGGGCTTTGGTTCGGGCTCTGGTTCGAGTTCTGCCTCAGAGTCTGTCAGTACCTCTAAGACTGTCACCAAATACGTTACGGTGACAGAGGAGGTTGTGAATGGAGTAGTGGTAAGCTCCACAGAGAACGTCATCCAGGAATGAGCTGCAGCAGGGGGCACTGTCACACACAGCTCTCACAGCATTTCACAATAAAAGTCTGCTGAGGTGCTTTAAAAAAAATGTCTTGTGTTTACTGTTCAAACTAAAGTCACACTTCCTCTAATGGCCAAAAGGTGCTGCTATAAGAAAACATTTTGATGAAAGGTTAACGTTGTGTAATATAATATTCTTGATGAGAGCCAATAACAGAACAGATGACAAGTTAAATTGTATTATTGGTTTATTTTGACAATTATTTTTATATCTCATATCGCCCAATCCTTTTTGGGCCAATAGTAAATTAATAGTTGTATGACTATTATCATATATATTTGGCAAGCTCCTGTTTGTAAAATAGTACATTTTCATCATAAAAACCGTTGAGCAAGCTTTTTTGGAAAATAATCTGTTCTCATTTCTCTTTGTAAATATATATAATTAATAACATAATTATAATTATCTTTAACCAATAACAAATATAATTAACAACAAGAATCAAAGTTAAGTTTTGAAAATGTATTTTGTTATTGAGACACTACATAACATTTGAATTAGATACCTTTCTGTTAGCTGTAGGTCAATGTTTACTACAGAATCAAGCTAGCTTGTAGCTACTTACAACATCATATCAAATTACGGATAACCACTTTTGGTAACACTTTATATTAAGGTACACAAATTAACCATCAACTAGTTGTTAATTAACATGCATATTAGTAGTATATTGGCTCTTTATTAGTCATTATAAAACACATATTAATGCCTTATTCTACATGACATTATTCTACGTGTATTAAGCAATTAGTTTTTCCGTTTTTCCTCAATAACCTTCTAATTAGTGTTTATTTATTGCAAGTAAGGAAGTTGTTGTACATGAGTTTTGGTCTTAATAAGCGCTGCTCAATATGGGCCTAATAAGGCAGTACAACCACAAGAATAGTAATACTCCCATAATAACACTTAACAAATATGCAACACACTCTCACTCCATAATCGTCCAGGAGCGACGTTTGGTCAGTGTCCGTGGCGTGCAGTTGTGATGCTCCGAGGGTCCTTCAGCTTCATAAAGGGACGCAAATAGCTTTCAACTGATTGCAATGCATTCCCATCTGCGGCGGGATTTGACGCTCATGGAAGCACGGCATTCGTTTGTGTCGGCTGCCCTTAAAGGCAATCTCATTGGATAATGGAGAATTGTACACCCGGAAGTAAGTATTCCCCTTACTGTCGATTAATTTTACAGTGATATCTGCTCTACTCATGGACTAAAAAACACCAGCTTATCCTTGTTAATTACACAACATTGATTGGTTTAAATTGTGTGCAATAATTTTGTATTTTTCCCCTTCGATTCGGAGAAACAAATATTGTTTCGGAGTAAAGGATGGCAGAAGACACTACAATACCCAGAATCCCCAGCTATCGTTTGGACTACACACTTTCACCATTCATTCCAATGGCTGGCGTCTATGTCAGTGATCTTCAAATTTCTCCCTGCAGAAAAAAAAAACATGGCCGAACTTCGTTTTATTCTCGTTGGAAAATGCCTATTTTAAAGTTTGTTTGGCCATTAAAATGCGATTTGATGCCAGAAATATGAGTTGTTATTTCAGATTATGTGTGCAGAGGATGTACATGATCTTTAGTTTGCTAGTTATTACGAAGATTACTTCAGGAAATTGCGTCCATAGAACGTTTTCATTGTTACCAAGGTGGTTGCTAGAGACGCTGCTATCGATATTATTTCTGTTATGTTGTGTAACTGTTTAATGGTGTTATCTTTATTGCTACCCCCTTCCCCGTCAATGTATAGTGTTGGTCCACAGCGCAAACATATTAGTTTAACAAAATCCGCATCTAAAGATAGCCTACGTTATTTTCCCCTGAGCAATTCCAACCCAGTCTCATTTCATTTCGTGTTCACCAACACGATTTTTAATCTATTGATTCGTGTTCACCAACACGATTTTCCCCTTTTTTTTCGTAATGCACAGCACGATTTTAAAAGCAATGTATTTCTACTGGTAATGATGCTCATGGAAGCACGGCATTCGTTTGTGTCGGCTGCCCTTAAAGGCATAGTTAACATTGCAGGAAAGCAATATATTAGACGTTAAGCACTTTGTCAGACTTAGGCAAGGCAAGGCAAGGCAAGTTTATTTATATAGCACTTTTCAACACAAGGCAATTCAAAGTGCTTTACAAAAAATGAAAGACATTAAGAAAATGGCATTTAAAATCAGTCATTAAAAAGAAAAGCTAATGAAATAAACATTAAAAGAAGAAATACATGGATAAACATTAAAAGAAAAAATACATGGATAAAAGTTACAGTGCAGTCTAAGATATGAATAGTTCAATTAAAAGCAGCGACAAAAAGAAAAGTCTTCAGCCTGGATTTAAAAGTAGTCAGAGTTGCAGCGGATCTGCAGGTTTCTGGGAGTTTGTTCCAGATATTTGGAGCATAATAACTGAACGCTGCTTTACCATGTTTAGTTCTGACTCTGGGGACAGAAAGCTGACCAGTCCCTGAAGACCTGAGAGATCTCGATGGTTCATAATTTAGCTAGCAGTAGATCAGAAATGTATTTTGGGCCTAAACCATTCAAAGCTTTATAAACCAGCAGCAGTATTTTGAAATCTATTCTTTGACACACAGGAAGCCAGTGTAAAGACTTCAGAACAGGAGTGATGTGATCCACTTTCTTAGTGTTAGTGAGGACTCGAGCAGCGGCGTTCTGAATCAGCTGCCGCTTCCTAATAGATTTTTTAGTGAGACCTGTGAAGACACCATTGCAGTAGTCGAGTCTACTGAAGATAAAAGCATGGACAAGTTTTTCCAAATCCTGCTGTGACATTAGTCTTTTAATCCTAGATATGTTCTTTAGGTGATAGTCGGCTGATTTAGTAACTGTTTTAATGTGACTGTTGAAACTCAGGTCAGAGTCCATGACTACACCTAGATTTATGGCTTTATCTGTTGTGTTGAACATTGCAGACTGAAGCTCAGCGCTAACTTTTATACGTTCTGCCTTGGCTCCAAAAACCATTACCTCAGTTTTATCTTTGTTTAATTGGAGAAAGTTCTGACACATCCAGTCATTGATTTGTTCAATGCACTTACTCAGTGTTTGAATTGGAGCATAGTCTCCTGGTGAAACTGTTACGTACATTTCTGTGTCATCTGCATAGCTATGGTAACTTATTTAGTTGTTTTTCATTATCTGAGCCAGTGGTAGCATGTAGATGTTAAAGAGAAGAGGCCCCAAGATGGAGCCTTGAGGAACCCCACATGTCATATTTGTCAACTCAGATGTGTATTTACCTATAGAAACAAAGTTGTTTCTGTCCTTTAAGTAGGATTCAAACCAATTTAGAACTGTTTCCGAAAGTCCCACCCAGTTTTCCAGTCGGTCTAGTAATACGCTGTGGTCAACAGTGTCAAACGCAGCACTGAGATCTAATAATACTAACACTGAAGTTCTGCCACTGTCTGTGTTTAAGTGGATGTCATTAAAGACCTTTACAAGAGCAGTCTCAGTGCTGTGGTTTGGACGAAAGCCTGACTGGAACACATCTAAACAGTTATTTAAATGCAAAAAATTACTCAACTGTTGAACAACAACTTTTTCAATGATTTTACCTAGAAATGGTTTGATATGGGCCTATAATTGTTCATTACTGTAGCATCTAGATTATTCTTTTTTAAGAGCGGTTTAATGACTGCAGTTTTCAGGGCCTGTGGAAAAATACCTGAGTGAAGAGATTTGTTTACTATATGAAGTATAATAATATCAAGGCAGCAGGAGGAGGATTTCAGAAGTTGTATAATGTCCTCTAGGTTTTTATCATTAATCTGATGGAATTGTGTCATGGTGTTTGAATTGATGTTAAGTGGACACAGAGACAACACATTTGCTGTTCCTGATGCAGAGGCACTGACTGCTTGTCTGATTTTCTGAATTTTGTCAGTGAAAAAGGATGCAAAATCATTGCACGCCCTGGTGGATAGAAATTCAGAGGCTACTGACACTGGGGGGTTAGTTAGTCTGTCGACGGTAGCAAACAAGGCACGTGCGTGGTTTTTGTTTTTGGTAATGATGTCAGAGAAGAACGATTGTCGTGCGTTTTTCAATTCCAAATTATAAAGGCCAAGTCTCTCTTTATAGATTTCAAAGTGAACCTGGAGATTGGTTTTTCGCCACCTACGTTCAGCCTTTTGACAATTTTGGTTTTTCAATTTGAAAACGTCATTTTTTGTTTTTGAATATCCATTTGTGAAAAGAAAATCCAATGACCAAAACATACACTGACCCTTTATTCCGAGTGTGCTTGCTTTTCTCTTTGAAAGTCATCACATAAGGGCATTGTAATACACGGTTCGGCTGCATTAAATATTACATATCTGCCGTAGTTCTGTATTTATAGAGCCCTGATGAGAAGACTTCTAGACAAACATGAGGAACTAAAAACGTGACGTGGATCATAAATATATCAGCCATTAAACAACATATTACATTTCTTTTCACACAATACGTCTCCTTGCAGTATCAACAGTAATTCGGGTGACTTTTATATTTGATCCAATTGGTAGATAGGCTGTATTTACACCATAAAGGTGCACAGCTGATATAAAGGGACACGTAGTGGTTAAAGCATGTTATTGAATTTCATTATTTTTATTATTAAATATTAATAGGATCCCTATAAAGTATATTCATTACTCGTTATTCTCTACTAATAGTTAATTAAAGACTGTATATAATGACAATTTTGCACATCCCTTTCAAGATTTCAAGATTTTCTAAGGTTTATTGACATATCATATAGGCCCACACGACTATGGTGTAGTTATGCATTGAATGAAAAACTTGGGTCGCAGGTTCCTCAATAGTGCGTTACAAGACATCTATCAATATTTGTGCATACCTCCAGCAATGTTAACTATGTTGAAGCAGTTATTTTAACTGATATTATACATAATGTATTATACTCTTATAAGATGTATGTAGAAATTTCATCTCCGGCCTTGTCAGGTATTGAACAATCAATAAATAAAGAACACAACAATTGTTAAATATAAAACACAGAATTTGTGTGATTAAACTAAATGATTTACAAATAAACACCACTGCATATTTACAGTACAACTGTTACACATGCTGATGTAACGCAAATGTTCCAACTTGGGATCAATAAAGTATATATTATCTTAAGCTGATCGATGGCTACTGCCATATTTGAAAAATATGCCTCTGAACCTTGACAAGTGCATGTTTCAGGCTTATCAATTAATGTAATGTAATGTAATTTTATCAATTAACAACAGGGGTCACAAACATAAGACCAGCTGTTAAATAAAGCTCTTCTGACCTTAGCTGTCATGTGTGTATATATATTAATTCTGCCCATTATGGGCACAAGCAATTTTCACCCATTTATTAATTATATGTTTTAAATTTGAGTGTTTCCTATCCCCTAAAGCTCCAGGGATGTACACAGTTTAATACTGGCAACTTCTTATTATGGGAAATACGAAAACGTCTTTTAAAACTACAACTCCCAGTAGAAACGTGCCATAGATAGAGAACATGTTGCGAAACAGAATAGCCAGCTTGTGTAGTTCTGGGGACGGGGTGGGGAGGGGGGGCCGCGGTGGACCCGTTCAGATCCATTTTTGGACAGTCTGCCGTGGTTCCAGCCCATTTCAAGTGCTGTTCGAGGCTTGGTGTAACCCTCGGAGCACACTCTCCAATCACAGAGCTTGTGGACTATCAGGGGTTTGTCAAACAGAGCACATGGTGTAGTCCAAACGATAGCTGGGGATTCTGGGTAGTGTAGTGCTATGTACTGCTATCCTTTACTCCGAAAAAATATTTGTTTCTCCGAATCGAAGGGGAAAAATACAAAAGCATTGCACACAATTTAAACCAATCAATGTTGTGTAATTAACAAGGATAAGCTGGTGTTCTTTAGTCGATGAGTAGTGCAGATAGCACTGTAAAATCAATCGACAGTAAGGGGAATACTTACTTCCGGGTGTACAATTCTCCGTTATCCAATGAGAATGTCGGCTGCCTTTAAGGGCAGCCGACACAAATGAATGCCGTGCTTCCATGAGAGTCAAATCCCGCCGCAGATGGGAATACATTGCAATCAGTTGAAAGCTATTTGCGTCCCTTTATGAAGCTGAAGGAGCCTAGGAGCGTCACAACTGCACGCCACGGACACTGACCAAACGTCGCTCCTGGACGATTATGGAGTGAGAGTGTGTTGCAAATATGATATATTCTTATGTAACAAGACATTAAACTATAAGTGTTAATTGTGTCTAAATAACTCAAAATTAGGTATTTATATCTAAGAATATGTTTTGGGGTATTGACAGTTCAGCTAAGGTGATATTGACCTGTATGTTTCATATTTGCACATTTATATTTTTGTGAAATGTGTACTGAAGGTTAGACAGGAAACCGGGTACAGGAAGTAGGAGAAAGTGAACTGAATAGCATGGCAGTAGACTGCTACTAATTTTCCCTATGCAACCTGAAGAGTAAAAGGGTAAAGTCCGTCAGAAAGCTATGACTATAAGTGTAAGTGTAAGCCTTACACGTACACTGTAAGGATTAGTAACATGTATTGTGTTTACAGGGTTGGGAGGGTTACTTTATAAATGTAATTAGTTACTGAATACTGAATACATGGCTCTGAAAGTAATCTGAATACAGTTACGTGTCTTAAAAAAGATTCAGATTACTTTTAGAATACTTTATTTTTCCATAACAGATGGGTATGTTTTGGTCAACAGGAGACACATCTTTTTTTAGTTTTAATGGCTTATCAAGAGCACAACTCCCTCTCATCTGCACCCCACATAAAAAACATCTTAAACCTTTCCTTCGAATATTTTATGAACAGTAAGGTGTCCTTGGGTGCTTTGAAAGGCACCTCTAAATAGAATGAATAGTCCTGTGTTAAATTTCCATTTTAGTTTTAGTCATATTTAGTCACCTTCATCCTGTTTTTATTTAGTCAAGTTTTAGTCGACTAAAAGTCTGAGCATTTTAGTCTTATTTTAGTCGACTAAAACAGTAAACATTTGAGTCAAGATTTAGTCGACTAAAAGTCTGAGCATTTTAGTCTTATTTTAGTCAAAGAAAACTAATTATTTTAGTCTACTTTTTGTCAATGAAAACTGTTGAGTCTTTTTTAGTCATCAGATTATATAGAACATTTCAGTCAAACTAGTCTGACGAAAACCAATAATTTGTCATTTTAGCATATATAAATAAATAAGATTATATCTTGTCCTTATTTGATGAAAAACACAGGTTGAATGATTAAGCAGCTTTGCAGAGAGTATCTGGTCAGGTTTGTGGTGTTTTACCAGCTGTGTTATGGCCACATTGCTTCCCTTCTGATGAAACAATGCATTCGCTTTTTTTCTCCGCCTCATTGTAGTGAAAATGGGCCCAAATATCACGTTGTTTCTTTCTCCCAAGCAGTGGTGGCTTTAGACTTTTTCGTTGTCAGTCATTTTGACGGAAAGGATTGTAACATTTCTGTCATAATCCATTATTACCCGTCGTGTACACAATTTATCAATCACTGGCGCTGACGGAGGGGTATTCGGTTAACGCGAGTGCGACCACTGCTCCCAAGCCCTGTTGTTGCCATTTTATTTTATGTTAAATAAGGTTAGTTAGACCATGAGTTAGACCCGAGTCTTCCTGACAGTTCACAGTGTGCCGCTGCCCGGTGTAATTCAAATGTACCGCCACGCGCAGCACAGACACACAGCTGCAATGTAACGTTATCTTTGATAATATTTTGTCTCCTCATTTTTCTTCAACGAAAGTAAAGAGAGATTTTGGCATAGTTTTTATTTAGTGAACTACATTTTCGTCTCGTCACTTTTCGTCAACGATATTGCATGATGATTTCGTTTCAGTTATTGTTTACTGCCGTCGGTGCCGTCTCGTCATCGTCTCGTTTTCGTCATGGAAAAAAAGGTCGTTGACTAACATATTTCGTCATTGTTTTAGTCAACGAAATTAACACTAATACTAATTGCTTTTATTAGACCGTCGATATGTGTCTTTATAAAGTTGGTGTCTAAATCATCTGCATCCCTAGCCTTAGAACCTTTTAACCCTAAGATTATATTTTTTACCTCCACCTCTGTGATTTCCTCCAGGTCAAAAACTGGATGCGTATCCACAGTCGGGCTATGGGAGACCTCAGATGGCGGGAAGAGCTTTGTGATGTCCAGAGCACTATTTATAAAATACTCATTTAGAGAGCTTAGCGTTTGTCATACTAGCCTGTATACCAAGGGGTGAGAACCAGAGGGGCGTAAGTGACATTTGACCAACTTTACAGGAGAGCCAAAAAATAAATTATCATACTTTGTCCTGACTTTATTTATCAAATTCAATCTTTAATATGGAAACGTTATAAACATGTGGATGACAATATACTTAGGGTGCGTTCACACCTGCCTTGTATAGTGCGGTTGAATCAAACCCTGGTGCGTTTAGCCACTTGGTGAACACAATCTGAGACCTCTTAAAGTGCCTGTGACACGAGTTTCCCCCATCATCCAAACCCATCAATTTGAGTAAATATTGTCCCCTTGAAAACTGTTACTGAACTGATTTTGGATATTTGTACTTTGATTAATTAATCTGCCCTTCAATGTTGACCATTTTCTGGATCTTCTCGGGGATTCTTCAAGTCCCGCCAAATTACGTGTGACGTCAATGCGGGCACAGCGCTCCAGCTGCACCGTTCAGGATCCCAGCATCTGCATGTAAACACACGATGGCGCACACAGCAGCAAGCTCAGACACCGATCACAGTTTAATTTGAACGTGTCTGAGAGCTCATATGAGGCTGAAGGATCGGTTTATGTTGCATCTGTTAGAAGTTTAGGAATTAGGTGCGTCAATATGGGCGATCATACGGTCATGTAGCCAGTGGTGGAATGGGACTAAAAATCTTCCCGGGACTCTCGACTCCGCACACTGAGTTAATCTCTTTTCTATAGACGCCGGAGGCGGGCAGCGTCAGGTAAAACAAGTTATTAAGCCTTCCCAAACCTGAGCCTCACGCGCCGCCTATGGGGGATGTGATAGTGACTTATCCGACCTGCCCACTTCGGTACCGGCCCATCGGGATTCGTCCCAATGGCCAGTCCGCCACTGCACCCAGCCCACGTAAACTGTCAATGGGGGGAGCCTCGCTGCGGGGAAACGGTGGACCGAGAGTCCCGATCGGAGTGGGAATAATAATAATAATAATAATCCGTGCATTTTATCCATTAATTTCCCAACATTGTGGTAAAAAACCACACGTTTTAATCCGCGTTGGTGTACTACAACTACACAAAGCATCGGTTTGTTTTCTCATCAGGAAATGCAAACCAGCTCAAACAAACGATTTTTAATCATCATCCTCACGATCATTTAATGTATCATATGTTCGCCGAATTGACATGAAAGCACTAATAAATGTAGTTTCATCCACTTGAGTTTACAACTACAAAAATAATCGATTTGTTTTTATATCACATCCTACGGGAGGAAATTCAGCAGCTCTCACTGCCGATCTGTAATCCTAATTTAATCATCATCTGCACCACGATCATTTATGTTTATGTTCGCCGAATTGACCTGAAAGCACTGATAAATATGAATATACTGTAGTCAACTTCATTAAAACATTATTAACGTGCCTAAACTCAGTAATTCACCATTTCTACGCATAACAACACAGTGAAGCGTTCCCGCATTGACGACACTTCCGGCTTCCCCCAAAACCTCAAAATGAGTGAAGGAATTTTCCCGCGATGTTCGAAATTATTGATATTTATCGAAACGGTATCGCTTTTTCTTTTTTAAACTGACGGTTCGAGATTACTAGTAGCCCACTATTTCATTGCACAACAGTTGCTGGGTGGCTGTCACAGGCACTTTAAGTGAACTAAACAACCGGACTCTGGTCCGCTAAAATAGGTGGTCTCGGACCGCTTGCTTGTGAACTCTGGAGCGGTTCATTGCTGGTGTGAACGCAGTCCGCACCAAAACATAGGAAGCGTAGTATTTACGTGTCACAAGAACACAAAATCTTTAGCGAAAGAGTCTTTCAAGACATCCACGGTTGTTTAGTTAAAGAGTGAAGCAGAATGAAGTGTTGAACAGTGTCGTGTAAAGTAAAAATTCTCCGTCAGCTACATAAAAGTAAGAACACCTGTCGTCGGTGAAACGCCCCTCCTTACTGCAGAACGTCTCTCATTATATATTTAACGGACGTTGTCTGATTATATAATCATATGCGCGGGCCGCACTGTTGATCTCCAGATTAACAGCATGAGAATAACCTGCCGAAAGTGCCGATGCTCCATGGCGGAGGCTCTGTTAGAAATTGCCAGGATTTGCGTGTTTACCCCCTTAATGTCTGACCAATGGTTGAACAGCATTTCCGTGCACATCATTTGTGTTTAAAGTTTATAGTCCGTTTGAGTTTTGCCCGTGTGAACGCAAACCGAACCTTCTGAAAAATGAAACAATGTAACAAACTGTGGTCTGGTGCGCACCAGAAAATGGACTATTGGGTGTGAACGCACCCATAATGAACGATATTTTGACATTCATTGAAAAAAATACACTTCTACTGTATCTTTTTTTTTCCGGAAGAAGGTCACATGCGCCTTTTTTGGAACTAAGATTTTATCTCATATACACTAAGAAAAAGGGTGTATCTGATAAAAATTGGAAAAAGGCTTTACATTTATGAGTTGAAAAGTAACAGTAATTAATTGTTATAATAAAAATATCTGATACAAATATCCTTATATCATATTAGTTAATTGAATGTAATTATAAAAACAAACATTAATGACCATTTCCCCAAATAACCAATTGAAAATAGGCAACAGAGTCCATTGTGTCCATTGTAATAATATAAAATATCAATTTCCCATTAGTTCACTGAATAACAATAAATTACATTAAACCTGGCCTAATAACTGTTTGGCAAATCAAAAAAGACTTTAGAACGTTGGGAATGTCAAATATAGCAATATAATTATATACGACAACAGCATATTTCCTGCAGATCATGTACGTTTCAGATTGATTTAAAACGACATACTCGCTGTTGCGACCTGGCTCAAAAGGCCGCAACAAAAAGGAGACACAACATGTCAACGGGTAGAAAAAGGTGTTTATTTGCACAAACAGTTCAAATCAAGTACGGTGCATACTCATCAGAGCCGGGTGCCTGCAGGAGAAAACAGCGAGAGCACAGAGAGGAGCAGAGAGGCTCTAAATAGCTGCAGGACACCAGACCCAGGTGCCCTGAGTTACTGCAATCAATGCACACAGCAAACACCAATCACCAATCACCAATCACCAATCTACTGATGCACCCACAGGGGCATCACAGCCCCCCCCTTAAGACAGGGCCCCACAGGGATCCCCAAAACAACACCAAATATCCAGAACCAGAGAGACTTCCTACCCCACCGGGGCACGAGAGAGAGCATCCGCCACAACGTTGTCCTTGCCATTTCCACCGCTACATACAGGCGATGACGAAAGCCCTGTACATAGTCCACTAAATTTTTAGGTGGCTCACCCTCAACCAACCCATCCTGGAGAACAGATAACACACCACGCACCTTATGCCCAAAGACCAAATCATTAGGGCTGAACCCTGTACTTTCCTGAACGACTTCCCTGGACGCCAACATGAGCCATGGAAGTCCCTCCTCCCAGTCCTTCCCCATTTCCATACAATAAGCACGCAGCATGGTCTTCAATGTTTGATGAAACCGCTCTAGCGCCCCCTGGCTTTGGGCATGGTAAGCCGACGCACGGTTATGCCTGACCCCCAGCTGCTGTAGGATCTGCTTGAACATATGGGAAGTAAAGTTGGTACCCTGGTCGCTTTGAATCACACGTGGGATCCCAAATGTGGAGATGAACTGGGTTAAAGCCCTAATTACTGGCTTCACTGAAATGGAGCGCAAGGGAAACGCTGCAGGATACCTTGTAGTCTGGCACATTATAGTAAGCATGTACGCACAACCGGACTTAGATGGAGGCAACGGCCCCACACAATCTATGATCAAATGCTCAAAAGGTTGACCAAGGGCTGGAATGGGACTGAGGGGTGCAGGCTTCACCACCTGACTTGGTTTACCAGTGAACTGACATATGTGGCATGCTTTAATATACCTTGCAACATCGCGCTTTAACCGAGGCCAGAAAAAATAGCGTAGGACACGGTCATAGGTTTTTTTTATCCCCAAATATCCATCAATATCATGCGCAGTTTCCAATATCACATCACGAAAGCTACTCGGCACCACCACTTGAAAAATTGCCTCCCCCACAGCATCACCAACACAGGGCACCCACTTACGCACCAGCAAGTCCCCCTGAACAAAGTAGCCCTGGGCTATGTCTCTGACCTTCTCTGCCGGTAACACCTCAGTCCACAGAGCAGAAAGAGTTGAATCGTCCTTCTGGCTCCTGACCCAGTCCTCCTTTGACACCGACAAAGGGAGATCTGGCAGTGAGACCACATGTACCACATTACTTTTACTACACTTCGAAACATGTGGGTCAGCAGACATTTTACGGCTCTGTGCACGTGTCACAGCACAAACTGGAAACACACTTGGAAACTGCAAACCACTCTCATCTGGCTCCCCAGATGCCACCGGCCTGGAAACCACCACAGGCGGTGGCACACCAGCCCACACAGCACTACCAGCGAGATCGTTGCCCAAAATCATATGTATCCCATCAAGTGGCAACTCGGGACGCACGCCGATAGACACAACTCCCCGCACCAGCTCGCAATCCAGCATTATTGTATGCCGTGGCACAGGGATCAAGCCCATCTCCATGCCCCTCATCAGCACAAAATCCCCTGTTGCTGTCTCTGACGAAAAAGGCAACACTGACTCAACAATGAATGAGTATTTAGCCGCTGTATCACGCAACACCTTAATCGGCACATATTTGTCACTACCGACTACTGATACAACAGCTTCAGTGATGAACGGCTCAAACCCAGAACCCGCATCCGGGTCGGCACAAACCAGCTTCTTATCAGGCACCATGCCCGATCCTACACCCTGCGGCTTTTTAACCAAAACGGCAGAACAACACATGGCTGGAGCATGTGGTGAAGAACGAGGCCTCCCCTCAGGTTCCAGCAACGGACACTGCCCCTTCCAATGACCCTCTTCTCGACAATAATGACATAGGTCCACTTTGGCCCCCCCGGGTCGCCCTGTACCTACAAGTCTACGGGAGGAGCCTGGTGAAAACTTTGCACCACCGCGGGCATAGCCATTGTCTTCTCCCCGTTTCCAATCACCCCTAGAATACTTCTCAGTAAAACTGCCCTTATGTGTCAACACAAAATCATCCGCTAATTCAGCAGCTCTAAACGCGGTGGAAGGTTTCTGTTCATTCACATAAGTGGCCACACGCTGAGGGAGACTGTTTTTAAATTGTTCCAAGACAATGAGCTCACAAAGGCCGTCAAAACTTGCAACCTTTGCTGCCGCGCACCACCGCTGAAAATGAGAAGTTAAATCACGGATAAACTCCATATGTGTCTGCTTATCTCCCTTGACCCAATTTCTGAACCTTTGACGATACGCTTCCGGAACCAGTTCGTAAGATTTCAACACCGCTGATTTTACTCTATCATAGTCCAAAGCATTTTCGCCACAAACCGCTGAATAGGCTTCCTGTGCTCGCCCAGTGAGTACACACTGAAGTAACAGCACTCTGTCCGAATCTGACCAGTTTCTTGCCTCTGCTACGCGTTCAAATAGAGTGAAAAAAATGTCCGGGTCACGCTCATTGAACTTTGGCACTAATCGCAAGTAAGAAATTATATCGCCACTGCCTGATGCCGACCTATCACCACCATCCTCCCTTGGAGACAACTTGCCCTCTCCCATCAGCCGTAATCTAGCATGTTCCACCTCACATTTCATCCTTTCCACCTCCAGCACCTTCTCCACCTCTAAACGCTTCTCTACCTCCTGTTGCTGACCCCTCATCTCCAACTGCAACTTCTCCTGCTCCAACCTCAACTTCTCTTGCTCCAACCTCAACTTCTCTTGCTCCAACCTCATCTCCAACTGCAACTTCTCCTGATCCAACCTCAACTCCAACTGCAACTTCTCCTGATCCAACCTCAACTTCTCCTGATCAAACTGCATGGCCAAAAGCTCCTTTTGCTGCTCGAACGTCAAACCAGCTGTCTGAACCACTAACGGCACGAACCCTGCCGCACCAGACTCACTCTTCTGCAACACCCCCTGCTCAAACAAAGATGACACAATGACAGTTTTAATGTCATGTTTCCGCTTGCTCCCCACAACAGCAATGTCATAGTGCTCTGCTATTTCGACTAACTGCGCCTTCTGGCAATTATCTAAGAACGACACTGAGGGCGCATCCACAAACGCTGACAAAGAAGTCATACTAGCCAATCAGAAAGCAAAGTACCAAACTGCCAACACGCATGGGCATAAGATTAACCCAACAGAGAATTTCCCCCTAACTGCCTAAACAAAATCTTCCTAATCTCACCTAGTCTTCATGTGGCTTGCGGTGGGTAATTACGCACTGGAACCCGGCGGAGTTATGGAGCGACCTGCACGCAGGTAACACCAAGAAATCACGCGGATGTGCCCCCGAGACAGCTGTCCGAAAACAGCTGACACTAACCACGTTGCCACAACACTATAAAAAAACAAACAGACGCAACCCAAAGGGAAACGCCACTTAAGCCTAGCGGGGAAAACTCTTTACAAAAGCGTAACAAGCAGCAACATCTTACCTTCTGATTAGCACACAAAACCTGACGACACTAAAGCTTCCTGAAACCCAAAAGACATGATGTGTCCCCCAAATAGCAGCGCCAAGCCAGCACACAGCTGGACCACATCAACTAATCAGCTGCTCAAATGACACCATGTGCTCTGAGCACTACACAAACTTTTAACCAAATAACCCGTAGGACGAGCCCCCATTTGTTGCGACCTGGCTCAAAAGGCCGCAACAAAAAGGAGACACAACATGTCAACGGGTAGAAAAAGGTGTTTATTTGCACAAACAGTTCAAATCAAGTACGGTGCATACTCATCAGAGCCGGGTGCCTGCAGGAGAAAACAGCGAGAGCACAGAGAGGAGCAGAGAGGCTCTAAATAGCTGCAGGACACCAGACCCAGGTGCCCTGAGTTACTGCAATCAATGCACACAGCAAACACCAATCACCAATCACCAATCACCAATCTACTGATGCACCCACAGGGGCATCACACTCGCCTACTCTGCCTGAATGACTTGCAAAGACTGGTAGAAGTCCACATAGTAGTGATCCCAGGTGGACCTGTGTGCATCTTCTGTGGTTCAATTGCATGAGCACCTCTGGTCTCCTGCTTTCCAACTTGCAGCTTGATCGGACAGCTCATATTTGAACTGAATCCCTTTCGGGTACTCTTTTGTGTGGCGCAGCCATTTCATTTTCTGCCAACAAACTGTTTGTCCCTCTGTGTCTTTGGTTCTGTTTCGGACCATGTGTTGTGAGAAGGACTTGAAATCCAGAAAGTCACTGTGCCCAAGCTCAATCACCTTGTATGGCCTGTTCCTCCTTGCCATCCTCACAAGAGTGTAGTACCCCTCCGGACTCTACACAGGCAATTTTTTTCTGGCGGCCTCAATGGCTGCATGGAGACTGTCATATTCCATCCGGCTGTGACCAGACTCCATGCATGTATGGTCAATCATGGAGATGGGCAAGGTTTTAACTGCATGGAGACACATGGCACTAAAACCAGCATTCCTGTTCTGCCCACCACATGTGTCAGAGTACAGCACCACATGCTCAGTACCTGAAAGAGTTGACAGATACTGGAACATGCATGTGCTGATCTCTGATGAGTTGAATTCTCTGTTGAAGATGGATCTGTAGTGTTGGAGTCTTAGTGGTTTTAGGCCCACCTCGGCTCCGCGTGTTCGTTTGGTGAGCATCTTGTAAAATCACAAAGGAAGGAATTCAAAGCACCAGATACAGGGTTAAACAATAATCTGTTTTAATGATAAACGGTAATAATACAATACTCTTCTCAAAGGGGTACGCCCACCCCTGCCCTGGTCCAAAAAGCCGGGAGAACCTCATTGTCTTGACGGCAGGAGGAAAAGAGGACGAACCAAAGACAGAACAGGCTTACATGCAAAAACAAAACAGGAGGAGCTGCGGTCAGATGCTCCTCCTTTTAGGTTATCTCATTGGGAGATGCAAAAAGATGGCGTGTCGTAGCGCATCAGCGCGAGCCAGCCGAGGAAGAGTCTTTTACCATTTAAGGTAAAACATACACATTTGGAGTCCATCACCAACCTGCTCTGAATAACGAGCTCGTCATCTTGTGGAAACCTCCACACACCCACACATTTTACAGAGACTTCCCTCTCTGTGGCCCCCTCTCCTCTTAGTTCAATGTACACACAGTTTCACATACTTTTGTTATAGTTGACTAATACAAACAATATATGTACTACTTTAATATCAATAATAAGGAGGAAAACATTACCTCTGCTCTCAAGCAGTAAAATAGTAGAATATCAGCCTCTCATAGAGAACACACACTCATTTTCCCTTGTTTTGTGTCACGCACCCTCATTTTCCTTGTTTTACCATTTAAGGTAAAACAGACACATTGGGTGTCCAACATAACCCTAAATAACATATACGGAGAACGCACACTCATTTCAGAGCTCTGAGCTATCTTCAAATAAGGGCATTCCCCTGCTCACATCTCCACTTCTAACGCACACTCATTTTCACTTATCATATTTCCAGCTTCTCTCTAACAGACTGCTATTATTGATACAAAGTAATTAAACATACACATATATTTTAGACATGTATGTTCTAGCTACTTGGCATTCTGTGTTTAGATAATGTATCCTCTCTGTCACGGTCACAGGTACAGATAAGAATCCAATAGCACGACTCAGATACAACCAGTGTAGTAATGTTCAGTTTATTCAGGTCAGGGACAGGCAGGGTCAAAACCAGGAAATCCGTCAGACAGGCAACCAAAACCAGACAGGGAGCAGGCAGGAACTCGAGATCCGTAAACAGGCAGGCAGGGATCAAAAACCGGGCAGGACAAAATCTAGGCTAGAGCACAACACTCACTGGAGAGCTTGGCGGAAACGACAAGACAATCTGGCAAAGGACAAGTGATAGTGAGGTGGTATAAATACTGGGGAGTGATGAGGGAATGAGTAACAGGTGAGGGGAAGGGCTGAGGAGACCAGGTGAGGGAAATGAGCTGATTACAAGGGCCTGGGGGAAAGCGGGATCTGAAATGACAGAAGAGTTTAGATGAGGCATAAAAACAAACAATAATATAGGTGTCTAACTTGTGACAGAACCCCCCCCTCTATGGACGGCTCCTGACGTCCCACGAGGTTGATCGGGATGGGCCTGGTGAAAGTCAGTAATGAGGGATGGGTCATAGATACTGCGAGCGGGCACCCATGACCGCTCTTCGGGGCCATAACCCTCCCAGTGTACCAGGTACTGTAACCCTCTACCACGTCGCCGGGACTTGATGAGGCGACGGACAGTGTGAACAGTCTCCCCGTCGATAGTCCGGGGTGGTGGTGGGGGTGTAGAGGGGGGCTGAAGAGGGCTCACATTGACTGGTCTGATCTTGGACACGTGGAAGGTAGGATGAATCTTCATAGAAGGGGGCAGATGCAGGCGGACAGCTGCAGGATTGATAATCCTAGCTATGGGAAATGGGCCTACAAAACGGGGCGACAACTTCTTAGACTCAACTCTGAGAGGGAGATCCCGTGTGGAGAGCCAGACACGTTGCCCTGGGGAGTACTGTGGAGCTGGCTTGCGACGGCGATTGGCGGTCCGTTGATAACGGTCGGAAGAGCGCAGGAGCGCGGAGCGGGCCTTTAACCACATGCGTCGACATCGGCTTACAAACGCATGTGCAGATGGGACGCTGGCCTCCCGTTCCTGTGCCGGGAAAAGGGGCGGCTGGTATCCGCGGGAGCATTGGAATGGGGAAAGACCAGTAGCAGAACTAGGAAGGGTGTTGTGGGCATACTCAACCCATAGAAGCTGCCTCGACCAGGAGGAGGGAGTGGAGGAAGCTAGACAGCGTAAGGCAGTCTCCATCTCCTGGTTCATACGCTCTGCTTGACCATTGGACTGGGGATGAAATCCGGACGAGAGACTGACACTGGCTCCCAGCAGTCTGCAAAACTCGGACCAAAAACGAGAAGTAAATTGTGGACCCCGATCAGACACAACGTCACTGGGAAGACCATGCAGCCTGAACACATGTTGTAGCATGATTTCAGCCGTTTCCTTGGCAGTAGGTAATTTGGTTAAAGGAATAAGTCGGGCAGACTTGGAAAACCGGTCTATGACTGTGAGTATGACTGTGTTACCGTCTGAGGGTGGTAGTCCGGTGACAAAATCCAAGGCGATGTGGGACCAGGGACGATGAGGGATAGGCAAGGGATGAAGAAGACCGGAGGGGGCTTGGCGTGAGGTCTTATTTTGGGAGCAGACTAGGCAAGCAGCAATGAATTCCTTGGCATCGTTCTCCATGGAAGACCACCAAAATCGCTGTCGAATCAGGGCTAGGGACCGTCTCACTCCTGAGTGACAAGCCAGGCGAGAGTTATGACCCCACTGGAGAACCTGGGTACGGAGAATGGCAGGAACAAACAGACGGTTAACAGGACAGGCACTTGGGGCTGGGTGTTCAGCATGAGAGCGCTTGACCTTATCCTCCACCTCCCAGGTCACCAGACCAATGACACATGTAGAAGCGATGATATTCTCAGAATGAGATGGAGAGCTCTCTGGCTGGAACTGGCGAGACAGGGCGTCAGGTTTGATGTTCTTAGAACCAGGTCTGTAAGACAGAGAAAAATCAAAGCGTGTGAAAAACAGAGCCCACCTGGCTTGACGAGAGTTCAGCCGCTTAGCTGAACGGATGTACTCCAAATTTTTGTGATCAGTCCAGACCACAAAAGGCTGCTCTGCTCCCTCCAACCAGTGTCTCCATTCCTCCAGGGCAAGTTTCACTGCCAACAGTTCTCGATTTCCAATGTCGTAATTTCTTTCTGCTGGAGACAGCTTCCGGGAGAAGAAGGCACACGGGTGCATCTTCTGATCCTCGGCCGACCGTTGAGAAAGAACTGCCCCAACTCCAGTGTCCGACGCATCTACCTCTACAGTAAACTGCCGAGTAGAGTCTGGAAAAATCAAAATGGGAGCAGAGGTGAAGCGTGACTTTAACTCACCAAAAGCCCCTTCGGCCACCGAGGACCACCGGAAGGGAATGTTCTGAGAGGTGAGAGCTGTGAGAGGGGTTGCCAACAAACTGTAGTTTCGAATAAACCTCCGGTAGAAGTTGGCAAAACCCAGAAAGCGTTGGAGCTCCTTGCGGGTTGAAGGGCGTGGCCAGTCAGTGACCGCCTTGGTCTTTTCAGGATCCATCTTGATGTTTCCGGTGGAGACCACAAATCCCAGGAAAGGGACTTCTGTGGTGTGGAACACACACTTCTCGGCCTTGACAAAGAGGTGGTTCTCCAAGAGCCTCTGGAGGACTAGGCGAACATGGACCACATGCTCCAGTTTAGACTTGGAAAAAATCAAAATGTCATCCAGGTATACAAAAACACAGATATTGAGAAGATCCCGCAGAACATCATTCACCAATCCCTGGAAGACTGCAGGTGCATTGGTGAGTCCAAAAGGCATGACTAAATACTCATAATGTCCACTAGGAGTGTTAAATCCCGTCTTCCACTCGTCCCCCTCCCTGATTCTCACCAAATGGTACGCATTACGTAGGTCCAGCTTGGTAAAAATAGTAGCGCCTTGTAATAGTTCAAATGCAGAGGAAACAAGTGGAAGGGGGTACCTGTTCTTGACAGTGATGTTATTGAGTCCTCTGTAGTCAATGCATGGGCGCAGAGTCTTATCCTTCTTACCCACGAAGAAGAAACCTGCACCAGCAGGAGATGATGAAGGCCGGATAAGCCCTGCATCCAAAGAGTCATTGATATACTTCTCCATTGACTTAGTTTCAGGAGCCGATAAAGAAAAAAGTCGACCTCTAGGAGGCGAAGTACCAGGTAACAGGTCAATAGGACAGTCATTAGCACGATGAGGCGGGAGTGAGGTGGCCCGAACTTTGTTAAAGGCCTCTTTAAGGTCCCAGTAATCATTGGGAACACCGGAAAGGTCTTCACACTCAGAGATCCTCGGCTGACTGGAATCAATTGAGGAACTAGATCTTAAGCAGACAGCATGACAATGAGCACTCCACTCTCTAATAGTCCCTGAAGCCCAATCTATATGAGGATTATGCCTCCTTAACCAAGGAAACCCCAAAATGACAGGCTGATGTGGTGCATGGATAAGGTGAAAAGAGAGTGTTTCGCTGTGATTACCTGACATGCTCATTTGAACTGGGGTTGAACGGTGTGTCACTCTGCAGAGAAGACGACCATCTAGAGCTGTAGCATTGATGGGCTTCTCCAAAGCCTCCTGACCAAGTCCCATTTGAAAGGCCAGTGTTATGTCCAAAAGACTGGCATCAGCACCAGAGTCAATAAGCACTGCCACAGTGTGCATTTTCCCCAAGCAGCTCAGCTGAGCATGGGTTAGGGGTCGAGAGGGCATTTCCAAATTCATCATACGGCTCACCAGCGCCCTCTGGATGACTGGTGAGCCCTGTCTTTTACAGGACAAGAGAAGGCAAGATGACCCTGCTGGCCGCAGTAAAGACAGCAGTTGTCCCGCAGGCGGCGCTGTCGTTCTGCCTCGGAAAGCCGGGTCCGCCCCAGCTGCATTGGTTCAGATGAGTTGGAAAATCCTCCTCTCACCTGTTCGGTAGCATGCGCTGACGGAAGAGGCGAAGCCTGAGGGGCGATGGAGAAAGCCCTCTCTCTCCTCCGCTCCCGCAGACGGCAGTCAATGCGGATGGAGAGAGCCACCAGCTCATCTAAATCAGCAGGAAGGTCCCTGGCTGCCAGCTCGTCTTTAAGGCGATCCGACAGACCGTTGTAGAAGGCATCGAGGAGTGAAGAAGCATTCCAGTTACTCTCGGCGGCTATGGTACGAAACTCGATGGAGTAATCCGACACAGATCTCCCTCCTTGCACCAGGTTAAACAGTCCACGAGCTACCTCTCTTCCGGGTGTAGCGTGATCAAAAACTTTACGCAGTTCATCGGAGAATACGCTTACAGATGAGCAGGCAGCAGATTGTCTTTCCCATTCGGCGGTTCCCCAGTCTTTAGCTTTGCCCGTGAGAAGAGAGACAATATACGCCACCCGGGATCTTTCTGTTGGGAAGGCGGAAGGCTGAAGCTCGAAGGCGAGGGAACATTGGACCAGGAATGGTCTGCACGAACCTGGGGCTCCCGAGTAGCGTTCTGGAGGAGGTAGGCGTGCATCCGATGCCAGAGGACTCTGGATTCGAACAACGGAAGCTGGAGTTAGTTCCGGGCCATGGACCGTTGCAGGACGGGTCTGAAGATGATCACGGAGATTCACAAAGGTCCGTTCGAAACGAGCGGCCATCTCCTGCATCGCTTCAGCCATGAAGGTAAGCTGCTGCTCGTGGCGTTGTAACACGATATCGTGCGAAGGCGGTTCTGTCGCTGAGTCGGCTGGATTCATCTTTGGCCAGATTGTACTGTCACGGTCACAGGTACAGATAAGAATCCAATAGCACGACTCAGATACAACCAGTGTAGTAATGTTCAGTTTATTCAGGTCAGGGACAGGCAGGGCCAAAACCAGGAAATCCGTCAGACAGGCAACCAAAACCAGACAGGGAGCAGGCAGGAACTCGAGATCCGTAAACAGGCAGGCAGGGATCAAAAACCGGGCAGGACAAAATCTAGGCTAGAGCACAACACTCACTGGAGAGCTTGGCGGAAACGACAAGACAATCTGGCAAAGGACAAGTGATAGTGAGGTGGTATAAATACTGGGGAGTGATGAGGGAATGAGTAACAGGTGAGGGGAAGGGCTGAGGAGACCAGGTGAGGGAAATGAGCTGATTACAAGGGCCTGGGGGAAAGCGGGATCTGAAATGACAGAAGAGTTTAGATGAGGCATAAAAACAAACAATAATATAGGTGTCTAACTTGTGACACTCTCCCCACATCTTTAGTCTCCTGTGGAGCAAACCTGCTCCTTATTTCACATAAGTAATTTAAACACATTTAAGCCAACTACTGCACAAAGTTGTGGCAATTTAGTACTCACAACATGAAAGAATGAAACAGAAAGAAATCAATAAAAACACAAGCACCAGTATAATTGAGCAGTTATGATACAGCCGGATGGCTACTGCAACACACCCACATTCTACTGTCTGCTGTCTTCCAGCTGTTTGCCCCGCTGTACCCATATAAGGGTATTACCTTTCTGCACTTCCTGACAGGGAAGTTTTCACTTCTCATCTCTCCAACTTTTTGTTCATATAAACTGCTACTATTAAATACAAAGTAATTAAGTACACATATGAACATATAAAAACACACTTCTTATATATCAAGGGACATTAAAATGAATATACCAAAAATTACACTGTATTAAACTTCCTGCTATAATATGTTAATTTAATTCTCTTCAGTAGAAACTAAGTTTCCTTTGTCATTGAATTTGAATCCTGGATTATTTAATTCTCTTCATCGAGCTCTGCATCTTGAATTAGAATTGGAGGGAAGATACCCTCTTCAAATGGTCACACATGCAGAGCACACAGCACACACAGTGACATGTGTTCTCTGCATTTAACCCATCCTAGTACTAGGAGCAGTGGGCAGCTATTGCACACTGGGGAGTAATGGGAGAAAGGGGATGTCCGGTGCCTTGCTCAAGGGCACCACGGCAGGGCCCAGGAGGTGAACTGGGACCTCTCCAAGTAGCAGCCCAAACTCCTTATTTAGGTCTGTTCGCAGAGTTGAACCAGCGACCCTACGTCTCCCAGTCCAAGCCCCTACTGACTGAGCCACTGCCGGACAGTCTCTGCATTTGACCCACCCTAGTGTTAGAAGCAGTGGGCTGCCATTATGTACGGCTCCCGGGGCGCAGTGTAGGGAACTGTTGACAGTTCTGCTGTTTAAGTGGCCGTGTCAGACCTGACCTTTACCTCACCTACCTCTATTAAAGGAAGGCTCCAGTCATTAGATAGTTAATCAAAACTTCAGTATTTAGTGAAACATTATGTTTAAACCATACCCTGAAGAAATCAGCGATATTCCCCGGTAAATAATGATTTTATAGCTCTTTTTTATCAAAACATGTATATTCCGTAAGGCAGCTGCCATTTTGGCCATTTTCAGTAGTCACATGATCCGAAAACTAGGTTGTAACGTCATCTATGCGTTCACTTTGTATTTGAGTTCGGACTCGTCAGCCGAGGAAGAAGTTTAGAAAAAAAAAAGTCAAGGCGGACTTACTTTGAATTATCACTATAGGTATTCATTCCATCCAAATACAACTGTAAAAAAAATAAAAAACATAGTCTGTTATCCTCTTAGGCTCCACGGACCCGGTTCCGGGGCCGAAATCGCGTCATTTGCAGGAAACAACGTCTAAGGAACCTTAATATTTAATAAACTATGAATATTTTATATCCATATAACGGGAAAAAACTAATTTAACTGATTTTTTTCTTTAAAAAAAACACACAATGCTAACAGTGAGCCTCTGAATTAGCCCAGAGCGAAACATGCTAACCTGTTACTGCACCGAAAATCACTCCTAGCTCCCTTATTACTTATCCTAGCTGCACATCCAACACGTCGTTTATGATCGTAAAGACACAGAATCTAACGGTGCTCACCTCAACACTGAAAGATACAAACTCGCGACGTTATCAACAAAAACGTACATCAAAACAAGTGGTGCTAGGTACTAACAGGCTTACCTTGGTCTTTGTCTGGTCTAAACTGGTCTTCAATGGCATTACAACGATAAAAACGATGATGTAGTTAATCCATAGGTTAATATCCAATGCGACTGTGTCCCCTTTGAAATGTTCTGATAATCTATAAGCAATAAAACTGCAATTCCGTTATCTGCTGTCCGCTCTGTGCTCCGTGCGCTCTGGGTCCTGCAATTCCTGCTTCCTTATGTAGTAAACAATAAGTAAAGTCTGCTGCGTAAGGTGCTTACGCTGGCTGGTATTGGCAGTGTACTGCATCCCCATTAAGTAATGGTTGATTAATAAATCCCATTTTATGTTTCATCATACTCTCAGAGTAGTCGTCCGGAAATTGAAATGTTCGCTGCATACATGCGCCTGTGGATCTTTCGGTTCGGGCCGAGCACATTTCGCTAGCCACTGCCTCCGAACG
This sequence comes from Harpagifer antarcticus, assembly GCA_902827135.1. NCBI lineage: Eukaryota > Metazoa > Chordata > Actinopteri > Perciformes > Harpagiferidae > Harpagifer > Harpagifer antarcticus. Next base: position 2,635,720 of record CADEHL010001093.1, on the reverse strand, counting down.
TACTTCCTACGCTTACCCGTTGGCAATAGATGGAACCGAGCATTCCGTGGATTGTTCCTATCCGAATTGTGGCAATGTTTCGCGATACAATGAGTCATATTTCTATAGAATTGAGAGAGTAACAAGAGTAAACAACATGAACAAAGCACATACGTCAATTTGTCCTCGACACCAAACGCATAGTTCACGTCACTTCCGGTAAAATAAGTCCTGTGACTTGTCAAAATGGCGCCGCCCACAGGGTTGATGTTGTTTCGGTAATTAATCAGTTTAAAATCACTGATAACGTCATCGGATTAAAAAAAAAAGAAAGACTGGCAGAGACTGGTCTGTTTTATCGGATGATAATTATTTAAAAATGCGTGTCATGAGCATTCCCTTCCTTTAAGCTTACCATTGATGCTAAATTGGCTATACATAGAAAGGATGTATGTTTCCATCATGTCTTTTCAGACGTGTGAGACCAGGCATGTGAAACTACTGTAGATAGAACATTCTGAACTTTGACCTATGCGCATTACGCATTCTAGATGGGGCAATAAAAGCGTAAAAGTTCCATCCACAATTTTGAGAAGGCGCTTGTGGTTTTTGACACCTTGAGAGCGGTTACAGCGGGTATGAAGACAATGAAGCACAGGATGCAGGCGGCCTACGCAAAGGGTTGAATCAACTTCCTGGTCCCAGAGATTCTCTCTGTTAATAAATGAAGTCTCTGTTAATAAATTAAAGTATAAAGTTTGCATATTTTAAATTAAATGTTTAAAGAAAGAAACTTGATTCTAAACATGACATTGACAATGTGTTCTGCTTTCATGAAAAATGTTCATATTCCCTCTTGTTTAAATTGCATATTATTACTATAAGTCTTTATTTGTTTTATTTTAACTTTACATTTTTAATTGTTCATTAAAGGTGGGGTAGGTAAGTTTCAGAAACCGGCTCGAGATACACTTTTTGTTATATTCCATGGAATGCTCTTAACATCCCGATAGCAATGAATATCTTAAGTGCTTTGACAAAAAATCCATAAAAAAATGTCATCTGTGGAACGGCTTTTTTAGGACTTTTGACTTGTGAACCTGTTGCTTTTGTATTTTCACTTGGTGTCTTTGTTATTTTTAAGGATTCTTGCAATCCTTCATTTTTGTTAAAACCTTAATAAAATCGGTTTGTACTTTGTACATTTCGACCCAACTCCTGGTCTCTCACGTGGTTTCTGAAGGTGTCTGCTTGGTCTTAGTGTGAGGTAAGAACACCCTTCCCTGGAAAGGCTGACATTAGTTGATCATTTGGATTTTAAATTGTTTTAAGGGGAATATAAACTCTGCTAAGGTTAAACTATTGATTCACATTGGTTACTGTGGTTGATGTGGTTTTGATTGATGTTGAAATATGACATATGCTCTGCTGATGTGGTAAAGTCACTGCTGTGATATTCATATTTAACTCTGGCTGGTGATGTCACTGCTGTGACATTAATGTTTGACTCTGGCTGTGTTTGATATTACATTTGCATTGTTTTGATTAGTATAACTGGGGATACAATTGGGGGTTAGGGATTGTAGGTCCTGAAGCTGCCCTAATTACCAAGGAGTCTCCCAACGGCATGGGGTTTCTCCTCCAGGGGCAGTGTTGATACTGCTCTGGGGTTCTACCAGCCCACCAACACATACTACACTATACACAACGTATTTGCTATCCTGGCGGTCGGACATCCGTGGCTGGAGTGCCTAAAATAGGGATACAACAGGCAGATTGGTGTTAGAGGCCACACTGTAAACGCCTTCTAAACAGATTACGTTGATCTTGCGTGTAGATTCTGGGGGTTTTGTCCTTAAAAGATTGGACAGCCGTTCACCGGAGCCTTATCAGCACTGGAATTCGGTATCCGAGACGGCCTAGATATTAACATTGGTTGTATCGATGTTAGAATCCTTTTCAGAACGGTACCTTGCTCAGGGACACTTCGGTAGCACTTGTCTTTCCGGGACTGGAACTGGTGACCTTCCAGTTGCCGAGCCAAGTCTATAAGCTTAGTAACACTTATTCAGCAGTGAAAAGCTTTCTTCTCATGGTTGACCTAACTTGCTTACATGTGGTGTCAGCCATTTGGACTCAAGTGCTATCCAAAGGCTTTACCATAATTCATTTCTCAGGGAAAAAAAGGACGTAAGTGCACTTACGCCCTTTTGGCCCCAAATAGTTCAATGTGTTCTGTGTTAGGTCTTTAGGTTTTTGATTAATAACTCTGGATTGGTTTAGAATTCACATGCAATGTTTTGGCAGTAGAAAGAGCTTATCGAGAGCTTTCATTTCTATAACTCATTTTTGACCAAAATGTCACTTGCGCCCCTCTGGTTCTCACCTCTCGATACATGCTTATTGCACAGCTAGCATTAGCTATATTTACCTTGTTTACACTGTTAAGCCCCAAGGTCCACCGCCAGATTTTTTTTTTCACGACACTGTGTGTGTTGGGCAAGTTACTTCCAAAATGTAATATATTACATATTACTTATTACTGTCTTTTGAAAGTAATAAGTTACATTACAATATTACTTTCTCTGAATGTAATGAGGTTACACTACTTTGAGTTACTTTGAGTTACTTCACCAAAATAACCTCAAAAGAATGGCTAGGTATTTGAAATGCTAAAATGTAGTTTAGTGCAGCTCATTCTACATCCGTGAAGGGCAATGTGGTATAGCATAACAACTGTGTAGGCCCTTAAGGCTACTAACAACTTGTATTACACGGCTTAGTTGAATACTCGATTCTGATTGTAAATTCTTAACATGTGGACAGCACTGGATGTCAGATAAATCACCAGAAGAAGACAGACAGGAAGTAAACAATAACAGGACACGGAAGTGGCTCTGTAGTTTGTTTAGTATATGGCCGTGTACAGGCCCGGTTCCAGAACAAAATGACTCGGGGTGCATCTGAGATTACAGGGGGTGCAGCAGTAGTAGGTTTACATGAGAAATAGTGGTCGGCAACAGCAATGAAAAATAGCATTGATGGTCCCCAATGAACAGATTATGGCATTTGTTATGTTTTGAAACCAAGCAAGTGAGAATAATAATAATAATAATAATAGATTTAATTTGTTAGCGCTTTTACAGGGCTCAAAGACGCTTTACAGATATAGTGAAGGGAAAAGGAAGGAACAACAAATAAATATATAGTAAACAATCACACATTAAAAGCCAGATTGAAGAGGTGAGTTTTTTGTAAGTTTTTTTGAAGGTGGTGAGGTCAGTGCAGTCTCTGATGGGTTGGGGGAGTGAGTTCCAGAGGGAGGGGGCAGCGACGGAGAGGCTCTGTCCCCCCAGGTCCGGTGATTGGTGCGGGTGGGATGGATAGGAGGTTGGCATCTGATGAGCGGAGGCAGCGGGAAGGGGCGTGGTGGTGCAGCAAGTCTGTGAGGTAGGGGGGGCCTGATTGTTGAGGCTTTGTGGTAATGAGTAGGACTTGAAGTTGATTCTTTGACGGACGGGGAGCCAGTGGAGGTTCTGGAGGACGGGAGTGATGTGGTCTCGGTGAGCGGGTGTGGGTGAGGAGGCGGGCAGCAGAGTTCTGGATATGTTGGAGTTTATTGAGGAGGTTGGATGGAACATTTCAAGTAAGTTAAAAGTGCAATCCTGAAATATTTCATATAGTCCAAAGTGGACTATGGCAAAGAAAAGCACAAAAGCTTCAAAACTGTACTGATAAAACAAATGAGAAAATATTGTAATCAAGGCAAATATTATTTGAACCAGCTCATGGTTTGAAATGGCAAACATTGAAAAGCAAAAGTATTATTAAAACCATGTACTACATCATACTTTGGTCCCATCATATACTCTGGGAAGAGAATATTTACTGTGCTTGAAAACTGGTATCACATCATCATGTGAGGTTGACTGTGACCTGGAGAACATTTCAGCTGCAACATTAGCTCGTTGATAAGCTTTGGATATGAGATGTTTTGTAGCCATTCGTGGTGAAGGCATCTGTGCTATTGTAAGCATTATTTTTGACCCAACATTTCTACAGGCATGGCAGAATATGGCACTATTTTCACATGAATATTCTAGCCAGTGTCTATTTTTATACCACGAGCTGCAAAATGGCCGCCTAACCCCACGTACAGGCGGGTACTTGTTTAGATTACCTGGGGAGGCTCTGTTTTGCCGTGGTATCTTGGCACCTGCGGGCCGCAGAGGGGCGAAGTAGTTTCGGGCGGCGAGTCAGGCGGAGTAAGCTAGTGTCCACAACGGAGGGTAACGTGATGTCCCCATCTGACCTGTTGCTACTGTCTGCAGTAGATGCAGTGTTGCTGGCGTTTAGTGATGGTTGCTTTAACCATTTTCGTATAAATGATTATCCACAGATGTGTATCACTGCTGTGGAAGCACTTTGATGATACCCGCGCAGCAGAGCAGGTCACGCGCACCTGACACAATTTGTTGTTGTTTGTATTTTTCGCTCCGTTCCTCTTTTTTGAATAGAGGGTGCATACATTCAACTGAGGTTGCAATGCATGCCTGCACCCCCGAAGATCCCGACGCGAAGCCTGAAGGGGTAAACACCATCTTTACTAATATACCCGCACAATTGTCTCTGGTGTCGAATGTCTCGCTATGTTAGTACATTCTTAAAAAACAAAACACCATTTAATTTCAGGTTAAAATGTGTTGTAACTGCGTTACTGAGCATTGTAACAGGTAATATATTACCCACATGTCATTAGTAATGCGTTACATTACTTCGTTACAGCAAAAGTAATATATTACTGTACTCCGTTACTTTTGTAACGCGTTACACCCAACACTGGTCTCAGGGAATCTTAATATTTAAGAACCTATTAATGTGTTATACCAGATTAACGGAATAATCTCAGCTAACTGACGATACAAACCATTTTTACCAAACAAAACAAAAGTCTCATAAGAAGCATCTAAATGACCCCTGAGCGAAAAAATGCTAACGCACTTTGGCACAGAACTCAGATAAAAGATACCCTTATTACTTAACGTAGCTGCACATACAAGATATCCGATTAAAGCTGAGGTTCCACAGATTATTTAGGTATATATATCATCACTGAGTGATCCAAACTCTTGACAGGGGAAGCAAACACAGACATCACAACACGTACCTTTACGGAGCTTTTACGGGAGATCGTCTCACCGTAGCTGTCAATCTGATCAAAAGACTGGTTCAATGGCATTAAAACGAGAAAAAACGCGGCTGAATCGGTTAATCCATAGGTTGATAATGTTTCTGGGTAATAATTTATAATCCATAATTCCATTTTTATGTAAAATCGGAGAGTTAAAGTTAGCTGCTAATGGTAGCCACCAGAGTTATCGCAGCTTCCGGTCTTGGCTAACACACACACAGGGTGGTTTGTCAGGACTTTTTCCTTGTATACCAGTTCAAACACTGATTTATGGGGACCCACCTTTCCCTTTGCGTAGAGAGACAGTAGAGTGCTTGAACTGATCATAAAAAATTCAGCTACATTTCAGGCTATTTATAATTCAGTTTTGGTAAAAGAGTGTAGAGATCTGAAGACCTGAAATTCTACAGGACTGTGAGGACGGGGGCGGGACTGGGCGGGATTGGCGTTTCCTGACACAATTATGATTTATGAGAACCCTCTGGATTAGCTGGACATTACCCATACACAAAGCAAGTCGGTATGGTATAAATGGTATATCTGGACAATATACACACACACACAGAATTGTAGAAAAAACCTGTACTCATGAGGACAATAATGGTTTCACTGGACATTATCCTCAAACATGTGTTGCGCAATATTTTGTTACTGAAAAAGTAGCCCAATACTTATTTTAATGTTGAACAGAAAAAAGTATTTAACTTAGGAGAGCATGGTACAAAGAGCAGACCACTTTCTCATGTTCACAGACCTCAGTGTTCAGAGACCTGAACATCAAGATATGCAACTTTGTTCTTGTTGCTTTGATGACAAACACCTGTTTTTAATAACCATTTGCAGGGATTTGCGATGGACAATACAAGTATTTCTGACAATCTCTTTACCGGTCGGCTGTCATTGAAAAGTGACAGAGGATTAATTCTGACAGAGACTTTGACATATGATAGAACCTGCGCAGCCTAAAATGATCATGGAAGGAAGTAAAATATTGAGAAATGTTGTCTTTTTAGTGGACAAGTGAATATTAAGTTGATTGAGTTGCAGTAACGTTATGCTATAAACTAACTACAGCAGGGTCGCTGCTTCCACGTCTCGCCAACTTAAGATCCATATTCAAAGCTACAGACTCTAAATGGAACAAGTTGAAGCGTTTGTTTTAACAGTTTGCAGGAGCCAGGGTACTTGCTTTCAAGCAGAACAGGGGCAAACAAATTTAGAGGAGTGTTTATGTGTTCGGTGTAATGACGTACAACGGCCTCGACAACTTCTGTAGTCCTATTCAGCCACTTGGTAACAACCATCGTTTTTCAGACACGTCAACTCTTCAGAAATCACGAGTGGGGTCACTGCTGATGGATTTAATGTCGTAGAACAAATGTGATCCGTCTCTTCAATCTGTCTCAACCACAGACCTTATTTCCAGATATTTTCCTAATTCCTATAGAGAAATCCCATTGGCTCTGAGACGAGGGAACAGGAAGTGGTGAAATGCTGACTCACTTCCTGGTTTTAGGACTCATTCACCTATGTCACCACACACAAACACAGAGGCCATTGTTATGATGAGCTCAAAGGGATAATGGTTATAATTGTTAAACAACCTAACAAAACCTAAGCTATGAGGAAATCTAGTATAACTGGGCATTTTATACACACACACGAGCCTAACAATACCTTAGTTATAAGGACATCAGGTATAACTGGACATTTGATACACACACACTAACCTAACAATATCTTAGTTATAAGGACATCTGGTATAACTGGACTAACACACACACACACACCCCTAACAATACCTTAGTTATAAGGACATCTGATATAACTGGGACATTTTACACACACTACACTACCCTAACAATTCCTTAGTTATAAGGACATCTGATTAACTGGACATTTTATACACACACTACCGTACCCGAACAATACCTTATTTGTGAACCACCCAGATTAACAGGTCTCTAAAGTTGAGTGTGCAAAATGACAAGGACTTTTAATTTGCAGATATTTCAAATTCTTGTAAAAATATTTTTTGACCAGAGTGCCATTATTCCAGAGAGAGTGTGAAGTTTGAAGACAGAGGATAAGACATGCCTGTAAGCTACGGAGGGCTTGGGATTCAAACCCACCTAGTAGGCAGTTGAGACCATTTTCATGGGCCGCGTGCACTAACACTGTGCCACCTCTAAAGAATTGAATATACTGACATAATTTATACGTTTTGCCTCAAAAGTGAATATTAGACACAGATTCAAACTGTAGAGTCAATGGGATTTCTTCAAATAAAAAAGGACAACAGACTCAACAGCTGGATTTAAGCATTTACCTCATTTTTAATGAACCTTTTTTCATCACCAACATTTCTTTACTTAAAATTAAAACATCTTTTACCCAATATGTTATTATTATTATTATTATTATTATTATTTGTTTAAAATGAAATGCTTTGAAACTGATGTAAAATAAAAGTGTATCTATATATGTACAAATACATCTACAGACAGACAAAAAACTGCTACCACTGCTAAATCATCAGTTTCTCTGGTTTTACTAGTTTATAGTATGTGTTTAAGTCAAATTTACATTTTCGATTTTTCTAGTTACTACCAACATCTCTCCCAAATTCAAATATTATTATTTCGAGCATTTATTTGCATAAAATTGGTCAAAATAACAAAAAAGATGCAGTGTTTCAGACCTCAAATAATGCAAAAAACCAGTCATATTATTTTTTAAACACAGCTTCATGCGTTTTGGCTGCCCCCCAGTCTGTCACATGGCTGCTGGGTGACTTATTGTCAGACTTATTGTCAGAGCAAAGGAAGCACGATTTGTTCCAGGAGAACCTTGTACGTTGTTCAATTCATGCGTCCTTCACAAAGACATTCAGCCGTGCTGAAACCCCCCCAGATCATCACCCATCCTCAACAAATGTCCAACACCTGGTATCTTATGGTTAGACTGAGACCTGGAGAGGCCCTACAAGCCTCAGTGTCCCGCACCCACTGTGACATTTGGTGAATGATGCATGAATCGAACCACGTACAAGGTTCTCCTGGAACAAGTCGTGCTTCCTTCTGCTCTGACAAAAAGGATTGTTTTTTCCAGCAGGACGATGCTCCATGCCACACAGCCAGGTCAATCAAGGTGTGTTTGGAGGATCACCAGACCCTGTCATGGCCACCCCAATCCCAGACCTGAACCCCATGGGAAACCTCTGGAATGTGATGCAGAGGAATGGATGTAACATGCCATCCATCAAAGCTGAGTTGCTTGAATTGTTGCACCAGGAATTACATAAGTCACCAGCAGCCATGTGACAGACTGGTGGAGAGCAGCCAAGACGCATGAAAGCTGTGATTAAAAATCAGGGTTATTCCACCGTCTGGTGATCCTCCAACCACACCTTTCAATGTTATCATTTTTGAGGCGCAAGAAGATTCTTTGGGGTTTGCAACACACTTAATTATTGCCCTCTTAGAGAATGAGACTGTTACAGCTGTCGTCTTAAACCTTGGAAGATTCTGAGTATTGTAGTGGTAGGTTCATTATCAGAACAGGAAGCCCATCAGGGATGAAATCTTCATCAAGTTGGAATGTGTCAGAGGTAGTAGCAGCCGTGTCTTGCTGTTCAACACGTTCTTTGTAGAGACGGTTTGTGCAGTCTTACCATGGGGTGGCTTTGAATCCCTGATGGTGGCAATGAGATGATCACAATCGTTATTGCTTCAGAGTCAGGTGGGCAGTCTTCATCAGCGCTGGATCCATTGCTGCTAGACGCAGTTTCGGGAATGTGTATTTATCACACAGGAACCTTCATTACTGGAAAGGCAGATGTCCTTCACCTTTGAACAAAAAAAAACACCAAGTTTGTATTTTCTTCATTATCCAGAAAAATGTACTGGTAACATTGTTGAGCATTATTTTAACATCTAATCACTGTGCATTTCACTATATAACAAAGAATAAGTCAAATTTAATTTTAGTTAAGTTTTTGAAACCAGACCAGACCCTTGTGTCATTACTGGTGTCATTTTCTGGTTGCTAACAAACGCCATTGTAACACATAAACACACAGAGCACAGTGGGCTCATAGGAGGGGGGGGGGGCAGGAGCTCCAACAAGCCGTTTAGGACAGAGAGGAATACACATACCATACAGAGATGCTGTATGAGAAACCAATGTGAGTTTGGAACATTGAACAATATAAATCTATTCTAGTAGACCTCAACAATGGAATTATGATCAGTGGAAATGGCCATGTCATGGGACCGTTAACAGTTATGGAGGTGTGCACATGCTGGATGAAGGCAATTATCTAATGTCAACAGGTTGTAAAGTAATCTGTCCTTACAAGGACTGCTGTCCCTACAAGACACCCTGTGACCAGACGGCCATTATCTTTCTGTGTATAACATTCAACCCGTTTCAATTTGACCCAAAGTATGGGGAAACGGAGCCCCCTTACCAAGACGATAGTCCAGGTAAAACAGCTTCAATCTATACCAGTCAGCGACACGCAACGCACCAATGTGTGGAAAACAATACATTGAAAAGTACCATCTTGTCCCCTGATGTGTTTGCAGTTGTACGAAGTTCAGTCCCAGCCTCTCGTGTCCCACCACATACTCCTGTAAATAATGAAGATAGGCACGACTTTAAAACATTATCGACTCATTTCCATTCATCTATCAATGTGACACAAATCTGAACATTAACACGACTTTATTCAATTCATTAGCCAGCAATGAAAATAAAAAGACATTATTAGCCCCTATATAACATGTTAGGCCTAAAAGCAATTGATCAGAGAGCAATAATTGATAACAATCTACTAACACATTGACTGTCGGCATGCTATGTGTGCAGCAGCCATCAGATCTCATCCAAGGAAGAAGCTGATGAGCACAGTAGGACTGTAATGTTAACCATATTACAAGTTGGCATCCTCATTGTTGTTTCATGAATGCCATGGTAACGCTGCTCCCTGTTCCAAATACGACTACTACAACTCTTACTCTGAGCATTTATCTTTTCATTGTGCAGTAATAACAGTCTACAAACTATGGCTTAAATAATATAGAGACACATAATATGTTTCAGTTTCTGGAATGTGACTAATCTTTCACAGCAGTAAAGAAAAGTACAATACTGTCACAGCCCCATATTGTTTCCCTACAGCCCGACACAGAAAGTGATTGTGATATGAAGTACAACTTGCCATTTTGGTTGGTGCGGAGGACGGAGGATCTCTCTCGGGCTCAGGGTTACAATTCACTTCACAGGGAGCCTGAAATTGTAACACAAAAAAAGACACTGTTGTCACCTTGGTAGTGGTTTGATCTGACTTGTGTGCTGCAAGGTTTAACAGTTATGGAGGTGTGCACATGCTGGATGAAGGCAATGATCTAATGTCTAGTCATGTCAACAGGGTAACATCTGTCCTTACAAGGACTGCTGTCCCTACAAACACCCTGTGACCAGACGGCCTTTATCTTTCTCTGTAGTATGACATTATACAGAAACCTTTCAATGTTGTCATTTTAACTCCTGTTAAAATCATCTGTCCTTACAAGGACTGCTGTCCCTACAAGACACCCTGTGACCAGACGGCCATTCTTTCTGTGTATAACATTCAACCCGTTTCAATTTGACCCAAAGTATGGGGAAACGGAGCACCCTTACCAAGACGATAGTCCAGGTAAAACAGCTTCAATCTATACCAGTCAGCGACACGCAACGCGCCAATGTGTGGAAAAACAATACTTTGAAACGTACCATCTTGTCCCCTGATGTGTTAGCAGTTGTACGAAGTTCAGTCCCAGCCTCTCGTGTCCCACCACATACTTCCTGTAAATAAGTGAAAGATAGGCACGACTTTAAAACATTATTGACTCATTTTGTATTAAATCAGGTGAAATTCAGAAAATAATGTTAACAGTACAATTTTTTTGCTGAAAAAAATCAAAACTGCTTAACAGAGCTGAGTGGTAGTACCATGAAGAGCAATGCAACACTTTGTCCCTGTCAGGTAAGCAATGTCCTAAAGAGAACAGAACCTCACTATTGAGCGCCAGGGCCAAGCGGATCCCCATAGTTGTATGTTATCTCCTCGTCTGGGAATATTTCCTTTACAGCAAATAGGTACAAGTATGGGGAATTTATTTTAATTGTGTAGCAGTCAGTTTATATTTTTGGCAGCACTGTTGAGCTTTTTGAAAATGTATTTTCATGCCTCTGTGCAAGGCTTAGTCTTTCTATCTGTATAGCCACTGGTGTAAGTAACTAAGTTCATAAACTCAAGTACTATACTTGGGTACAATTTTGAGATACTTGTACTTTACTCGAGTATTTCAATGTTCTGCTACTGTGTACATGTACCTCTGAACTGTGGGGAGTAGAAACTCCACCTCTGAACTGTGGTGGAGTAGAAACTCCACCACAGTTCAGAGGTACATGGTGTACTTTTACTCCACTACATGTATTTAATCCCTTTAGTTACTCACAGTTGTGGATGAATGATGTGAAATATCAAGTGTTGAATCAGACTTAGTTCCACCTGGAGTAAATCCACAAGCTACCCTGCAGTATACAAAGTCATTCAGACTAGCTGCACCTTTACCAGCTTTGAGAACACTTTCATGATCAATCATTATAAAACATATCATATATATTATTCTGAAATGGACCAATCTGCACAACGACTACTTTTACTGTCGCTACTTTCACTATATTTTGATGAGAATACTTTTCTATTTTTACTTGAGGAACATTTTTAATGCAGGACTTTTACTGTAATAGAGTATTCCTACACTCTGGTACTTCTACTTTTACTCAAGTACAAGATCTGAGTACTACTACTTTTACTCAAGTACAAGATCTGAGTACTTCTACTTTTACTAAAATACAAGATCTGAATACTTCTACTTTTACTCAAGTACAAGATCCGAGTACTTCTACTTTTACTCAAGTACAAGATCCGAGTACTTCTACTTTTACTCAAGTACAAGATCTGAGTACTTCTACTTTTACTCAAGTACAAGATCTGAATACTTCTACTTTTACTCAAGTACAAGATCCGAGTACTTCTACTTTTACTCAAGTACAAGATCCGAGTACTTCTACTTTTACTCAAGTACAAGATCTGAGTACTTCTACTTTTACTCAAGTACAAGAGCTGAGTACTTCTACTTTTACTTGAGGAACATTTTGAATGCAGGACTTTTACTGTAACAGAGTATTCCTTAATTGTTGTATTGGTGCATACATGACGATATGGTAAACGTTCTTCAGCAAAGCTAAGACATCTGTTTGAGCGGCCACTTTAGTATGATGATTAATAATCTATCGATCATAAATCTATCGATTCGATTTATGAGTTGAAAATGATAAAAGTAGGGTAGACATGTGGAGATTATCCGGCTGAACAAAACGTGATCCGTCTCTTTAACCTGAGATAATGTTTTTACAATGTCTTGTGCACATTAACTAACTACAATGTAGAAATGGCAATTCAATTCTTATGTCCCCGACTCCTCAAACAATGCAACAAAAATATTTATGTATATGATTTTAAAAATAAAGAAAATAGAAGTAATTATACAATAAAATGATGCAGTAAGTAAGTCCAGTGTGCAATATAATGCAACAGAAGAAGAGGCAACGTTATATATATATATATATATATAATATATATATATATATATATATATGTCAAATAAACGTCAGAGCTCAGGAGTTAAGCAGTCTTAGGACAAAAAACTGTGAACTGTGTTGTAATACAATGTATTATAACCAAACATACACACAGAGTATATATATATATAATTTGATCAGCACGCACTCCTTTCTGCAATAAAGCTCCACAGTGATATGCACAAGCTGTTGGTTAACAGTACTTTGAAACGCTTAACATAGTGATGCCAACCTGCTAGGTTGAGTGTTGCTGTGATTTGACTATATCCAGGGGTGAGTTCACGATTATTTACTGGTATGAAGTGACACATTATTTTATATGCATTTCATTGTAAATAATCAGAGCACTGCTTTAATCTAATGTTCAGATTAGATATTGCAACATATTAGAAAATACTTGTTAAGCAATAGTACTTTTTGTTGCCATATGTATAAACATATACAAATATATAACACAAATGTTATATTTTAAAGTTAAATGTACCATTATTGTGCACTGTCATAATTAAGAGGCTAAATTAAGAGGGTAGACAATGTTGTGCTATCATAAGTTCTGTTGTACACATTTGATTTCAATAAATGATCATATGCATGTTAAAAAGGCTTCATGATATAATAATAAGGGTCGGTAGTTTGCTAACCCTGCCAAAAATTGGCAGACATTTTCCCGGGTCGCCGAGGGTGCTGGCGTTGTTTGTTCACCGCTCCTCCACCCCAAATATTGTTCTTTAGTCCAGATCAGAACCTCTCCTTCCTGTCTGGCTCTCTACTTTTGAAACGTCAGTCATCAGCAAAAATAGCAGCATCTCTATCTCGAATCGACACAGATATTTGTGTTGTCATCTCCCACCTGCTGGCTCTTTCCTGCTCACCGGTCCCTAGCCAGCTAGCATTATCGGACCTAGCAGGCTGCTACCTAGATGCTCCTCGGCTCCCTGAAGTCTGCTGAGCTAACATTTCTGTCTCCACCCCAACTCCACCCTAACTCCGTGGCTCGTGTGGGTCTTCCCATCCCGCTGCGATCAGCCGGCTTCCCGCAGACATCGTCTCTCCCTGCCGCCTACAGCCGGTGGCTATCAAGCTAGCTAACCAGCTAGTAGGCTGGTCACCCGGCTCCCACTCTGCACCAGGCTGTCAGCACCTCCTACGATTTTCCTCTGGAAACCACTGGAATTATTCTCCTGATATGCTGTGGATTATAATTCTCATTTTATCTGGATTTACACCGCTCCTTCTTCCACGGTCATCCGGCTCCTGGTCTCTGCTCCTGGTCTCTGCTGCCCGGGTCCCCAGCATTAGCTAGCCACTTCACACCGGATCATGCCGCCGCTCTACTCCCTGTCAGATCTCCACTCCTTTAATAACCGCCTGCGTCCGGACTGCATGGACATCCTCGCAGATTATGAAATACTCCGCAATCGCCGTCCTCCACACAGAGGCTCTGGCCGTAAGTTTTTATTTCATTCCACATCTCCACACTCCATCCCGTCCATTCGGTCCTGTCACACGCCCACACTACGCCATCACAACAAACAACACGTGAATCTGACCAATCTCCTTCCACTCCCCCGGTCCACACAACCCCCCAATGCAATGTCATCTCAGAGCAGCCCTGCTCAACACATGCTCCATCCACAATAAAAGCCACATTCTAAATGAATTAATTAAAGACAATAACCTGGACTTTCTGTATCTGACCGAAACATGGCAAAAACCCCTGGACTATTTTTCTTTAAATCAAATCACACCAGCAGGATTCACATACATTGACAAACCTCGCCACCTGGGCGGGTGGTGGTATAGCTGCTATTATCAGAAAGGAAATAAAAGCTACCATAATCCCCATCCCTGATGTTTCTTCATTTGAACACCTGATCTTTAAACTCTCTGGTCCCACTCCCCTGGTCACAGCCATCATCTACCGTCCCCCGAAGCCAAACCCCTCCTTTCTCTCCGACCCTCTGACATTCTCACTCAGCTTTCTGCCATATCCCCATCTGTTCTCCTCTTAGGTGATTTTAACATTCATGTTGACGACCCGACCTGCAAATATGCCTCTGAATTTAAGGAAACCCTTCACTGCTGCAACTTCTCTCAACACATCAACTTCCCAACACACAGCCGTGGTCACATCCTGGACTTGGTCTGCTCCACTGGTCTCACCATCCATCATCTGTCCAGCCTCAATCTCCACATCTCTGATCACCTGGCCATCATCATGGACATCAACATCCCCATCCCCGCCCAAAAGCAAAAACGCACAATAACCTACAGAAATCTCAAATCCATCTCACCTTCAGCAATCACTGCCTCCATTACCTGCAAGATGTCTGTCCCCCCCCCCCCCACACTTTCTGAAAACCCATCTGAACTTGTGGACTATTATAACAGCACCCTCTCCTTCTGTCTCAATGAACTGGCCCCCACAAAAACAAAAAATGTCTCTTTCATACACTCCGCCCCTGGTATACCCCCGAACTCCGCCAAATGAAATCAAGGAAACGTCAACTTGAACGCCAACACAAGAAAACCACACTAACAGTCCATCTTCAAATCTATAAAGACTATCTCCAGCAGTACAGTAACGCACTCAAAGCAGCCCGGTCTAATTACTACTCACAACTCATTCAGTCTGGCTCCAGCAACCCCAAGCGTCTGTTCTCCACCATCAGCAAACTTCTCAAACCCTGTGACAACGCCACCTCATCCTTCACCACCGAACAGTGCAACTCCTTCCTCTCGTTTTTCCAAACCAAAATCAGCAACATTTACAGCAATCCGACACCCTCATCAGCACCCCCCCACCTTCCCTCCTGGCTCCCCCCCCTTCACCTCACAGCCCCTGTCCCACTTCTCCGCTGTGATCCCCATGCAACTGTCCGACTTCATGACTGGAATTAACTCCACCTGCACACTTGACCCAATGCCCTCCAAATTTGTTAAAGAGAGCCTCCTGCCATCTCCCAACTCATCGCCACCATTATTAACTCCTCCCTCAGATCTGGATCAGTTCCCCCTCTCTCAAACAGGCTGCTGTCACACCCATTCTCAAAAGACCTGGACTCACACCTGACATCATGTCCAACTTCCGGCCAATCTCAAATCTCCCCTTTCTGTCAAAATACTTGAACGTGTCGTTGCCTCACAACTTAAAGCCCACCTCAGCTCCAATGATCTCTTTGAGCCATTTCAATCCGGTTTCCGATCAAAACACAGCACCGAAACAACTCTTCTCAAAATCACAAACGACCTCCTCCTCTCCTCTGACTCCGGCAACCTTAACATCCTCATCCTCCTCGACCTCACCGCAGCATTCGACACCATCAACCACGCCATCCTGCTGTCCCTCCTCGAATCATCACTCAACATCACCAACAATGCACTCTCCTGGCTGAAATCCTACCTCACCGACAGACATCAGTTTATCAACATCAACAACTGTACCTCCTCCACTACTCCTCCTCTGTCCCAAGGTCTCCCCGAGGGTTCGGTGTTTGGCCCCCTCCTCTTCATCCTCTACATGCTCCCCCTTGGCAAAATAATTCGTCGCCACAACCTTCAATTTCACTGCTACGCCGATAACATCCAACTTTATATCTCAACAAAAACCATCACCCCCCAAGACACACTCCACTCTCACCAACTGTCTCTCAGAAATAAAAGCATGGATGCAAACAAACTATCTCCAACTGAACAGTGCCAAATCAGACATCATCATTGGCCCCCATCCCGTATCAAAGACATCCAGAATTTCAACTTCACCATTGACAGCCACACTTTATCCGCCCCCCAAATCCGCAACCTCGGAGTCATCTTCGACAGTCAGCTCAAATTCAATCACCACATCAATCACATCACCAGGACCGCCTTTTTCCACCTCAAAAACATTGCCCGTCCCGCCCATCACTCTCCTCCTCTGCTGCTGAAACCCTGATTCATGCATTCATCACTTCACGATTCGACTACTGCAATAGCATCCTCTACGGCATACTATCCAACCTAATCAATAAACTCCAACATATCCAGAACTCTGCTGCCCGCCTACTCACCCACACCCGCTCCCGAGACCACATCACTCCCGTCCTCCAGAACCTCCACTGGCTCCCCGTCCATCAAAGAATCAACTTCAAAGTCCTCCTCATTACTCACAAAGCCCTCAACAATCAGGCCCCCCCCTACCTCACAGACTTGCTGCACCACCACGCCCCTTTCCGCTGCCTCCGCTCATCAGAAGCCAACCTCCTATCCATCCCCACCCGCACCAATCACCGGACCTGGGGGGACAGAGCCTTCTCTGTCGCTGCCCCCTCCCTCTGGAACTCACTCCCCCAACCCATCAGAGACTGCACTGACCTCACCACCTTCAAAAAAACTTACAAAAACTCACCTCTTCAATCTGGCTTTTAATGTGTGATTGTTTACTATATATGTATTTGTTGTTCCTTCCTTTTCCCTTCACTATATCTGTAAAGCGTCTTTGAGCACCTGTAAAAGCGCTAACAAATTAAATCTATTATTATATTATTAAAAAACCCTGGCTCTGTGAAGCCTCTCCCCAAGTGCCCTGGGGTGCATGGAGCAGAGACACCTTCACCATGGCTCCCCAAAAGTGTAGTCAAAGCATCTCTAAACACGGCGGGTGTCTGGCAGTTTAGGACACAATTGATTTGGTATTCAGTGTTGTTTTTCAATGAGAGGGGCACACATTTACATATTACATATCCTGAAAATGTACATTGTTGAAAATACGTGAGGCTGATGACATAAGAGCAATGGCTAAAAGGTCAGGGTCATATTGATGAAACAATGCTATACGGTCTTTGATACTACATACTGTAAGAGATGAATGGCTTACCTTTAAATGTGTTAATGAACCTGGCCTCTAGGAAGGGTTTGTATCTGCCCAGAATGATATGCTCTATTGCATCCTGTTCAGCAGTCTTACTCCTGCTCCTTTGAGTCATCCTTGCTAAAAAATAAACAGAGAACAGGCAAAGTTTAATGTACATGGTTAACAATAACATCTCTTGGGGGGAAAAAGACGCATTAGAAAAAGGAGGGGTGCAATATGAGGCATGATACTCTGTTCTATTAAAGATGGTAGTTCATTAATAAGAATGCACAACATTTTTAAAGTCCCGGAACGTCGTCCTGGTGTGTTCCGACCATAGACTGTATATATAAATGGACGTCGTGTCCGTGACGTCACCCATAGGATTCTGCAGAGTTGCCGTGAAGCCCTTAGTAGGCGGAGTTGGCCACTAACGGCTCGACTGTGACGTCAGAGTCTAATCCCGCCCGCTCCAAATAAGGGCAAAGAGGCGGAGCTGAGGCGGGACCTGCTGCCTCCGAACTGGAAGTAAACAGAGCTAGCTCAGGCTAAGAAGCAAGCTAACATGAAATACATGCATACCAAGTTACTGCTAACAGTGTAGTTCCCTATATAAACGTTACATTCATAATCAAATGAGACAATCTGCAAGAGAATTAGCTATATTTTGTTATTCTTAATGCTTGTCATTCACACGTTGAGAAAAGACGGACTCCACCGCCCGGACCTAACGGAGCCGCAGTGGGCTAGCTCCGGGATGCCGGCTGGAGCTAGCCCCCTGCGGCTCCGTTAGCTCCGGCGGCCACCATTGGGATAATTGGGTCCCCTATTAACATTTGCTCCCGTTTAGCATTATGGGCGTCATAGCCATAGACTATAAAAGTCTTACCCAAGGCTGAATCATAAACTAAAATGTATATGTATGCATAAAGGGTTACATCCTTAGCTGGCTAATAAGTAACAAGCTAAGCTACCAAGCACACAAACACCTGCGAACGGGGTTAACATGTATAATATTATAATTTTAGACTTCTTGGAAGTTCTGTTAGTACATTCAAGCCCACAGCACGACATTTTAATTCTCTGGTATTTGTAACAATATTCCCTAAAAAGCACAATCACCACGAACACGGCTAAAGCTAAAGGGTCAAGTACAGTACTATGACAAACTAACGTTGTAGCCTCTATGGTTGTAGCCTAGCAGAGTGGACAAGTTGCTGTTAGCTGACAGTGAGGCATGTACGTGTCCATCAAAGTGACCACGCCCTAATTTATGCAAAAACGTTAAGACCTAATATAAATAAAAGGGTCGTGTTAGAAAACAATTCACTCACAGATTCATAATCATGAAGGTGGAATCTAACTATATCGATAATAATATGTATTGCATCCATGGGTAGAAACATGTTTTTTTCTGCGTAAAGTTGGGCATTTTAACATGGGGGTCTATGGAAATTGCTCCTTTCTGCAGCCAGTCCCTAGCGGCCCATGTATGAACTGCAGTGTGTGGCACTTCCGTATTGGCTTCCCGGCTGTTCCCCACAGTTTGCCGCTTGGGCGGGAGTTGAACTCTGATGTCACTGTCGAGCCGTTAGTGGCCGACTCCGCCTACTAAGGGCTTCTCGGCAACTCTGCAGAATCCTATGGGTGACGTCACGGACCCTATGTCCATTTATATACAGTCTATGGTTCCGACGGCAGTGCACCTACAGTCACCAGCTACACCTGCATGTAGGTGCATGAAACCTACAGGTGCATGAAACGCTGCACGTTTCATTTGCAAAACACGATAGTCTGCTCCTCCATGCATGCACAGATCATGCACTGAGGAGCCGCTCCGTTGAAACCGCATGACGGCTGCCCGCTGCACGGATGTGAGAGCTACACAGTAACACACAGCACCATCTGTCTTAGCAGCATTTTAAAGACGATTATTTATTCAAATAGTAACAGGCCAGTAGTATAACTAGTAATCAACACACATGAGTGGGCATAAATAGTCAGCCTTTTAATATCACATTGCATTTAATTCAATTATAAAGCGGAAGTCATTACCATGTGGTTGATGCTAAGCTAAACTGTGCTAACTGACAGCAGAGCTAAAGGTTAATGTAACGTTTCCAGTCAAATGCAGTCTCTTGGTAGGATTAACTTACTAAATAACTTCATCCTATTACTTTTTTACACATGAAAAGCGATGGGGAGCATGCCCCATAGCAATACACTGAGCCGGACAAACAAAGTAATAAACGAACAGTTGCAGTTTTGATGCTATTGTAGCTGGCCACCAAACAAACATTTAAATCCTTATATTTTGTTTCAAATTAGGGCTGTCAGTCAATTAAAATATTTAATCACGATTAATCGCATGATTGTCCATAGTTAATCGCGATTAATCGCAAATTAATCGCACATCTTTGATCTGTTCTAAATGTACCTTAGAAGAATATTTTTCAAGTTTTTAATACTCTTATCAACATATGAGTGGACAAATATGCTCTATGCAAATGTTATTATCATTTGAACAATGACAAATATTCTCATGAATATTAAACCCAACAACCTCTACAACAAATATTCGCCTCAATTCAACCTGGAACCTCTCTCATTCAATAATAGTGTTGTGTGTGTGTGGTGTGTGTGTGTGTGTGTGGGATCGATCGATCGTTGGAGCGATGTGCAACTCAAGGCATATATGCTCGAACGGGAGCTGCCTGGACGCTGCAATCATGTTGCGCGCACTATCCGTGCTGACTTTTCGTACAATGTCCCACTGTCTGGCTTCCTGCATAAAGTCAAGTGCTCGGCACAGTTGTCGGCGAAATGTTGCTCCTCTGTTTTCATTTAAAAAGCTCCTTATATCCGTTAGCGCAGCTAGCTTGCACCAGATGCTAACAACAATGCACGTAAGGTCTCTCGCTCGCTCGGCCACACATACACACACCCTCCCGGTCCTCCCAGTAGCCAGTCGGTGCCTGCCGGTGAGCGTGGAAGTGTGGTCTGCCACAAGCGGACGGCAGGTATTTTAAACTCGATGCGCTCTGAAACTACGGGGCGGCCGAGGGAAAAAATACACATGCGTTAATCGCGTTAAAATAATTAGTGGCGTTAATTTTTTTGCGTTAACGCGTTATTAATGCGTTAACTTGACAGCCCTATTTCAAATACATGATAACAAATATCACTTACCAGTTTTGGTTAAAAGTCCGAATTGCCGTCAGTGATCTCTTCCGCCATGTACTACTGCTACTGTTTCTTGGTGAGACATTGAAAGACCAATCCCTGATGAGAACCTGCCCGCGTGATGACTGCTGGCCAATCCCTGATGAGAACCTGCCTGATTGACTCTTTAGCCGCCCAATCAGTGAGCAGGTGTGTCCAGCCAATGAAAAGCGCGTATTTTGTGTAAAACGAGAGGGATGTGTGTGAAACTGCAATATCATGAATCAGCTGTACGAGCGTTTTATACACAATGAGCACACACACACACACACACACACTAGAAATCAGGTATAGGCGGTTTATAAGGACATACCGAGAACAAGCGGGAGGGTTTTATTTACATGTTGATACACTGCGCGACTTGTGAGGACACCAGTTTTGTCTTCACAAGTCGCAATGTCCTTATAATGCTGGTGTGTATCCATGCGAATTGTCCTTATAATCCGGCCACACACCACACACACACACACACAACACACACACACAACCAAATAAGGAGTATGTGGGAGCAGGGCGGCGCCAGGGGGGAGCTAAGCACCCCCAAGAAATATGTGGTTTTTTTTGGAAAATTATTATTATTTTTATTAAATTAGAAACATTATTGATTACATCAATGCAAATGTGAAACAAACACATTTTTGACCAAAAACATAAAGCCAACACAGGTGATATGATTAGGCCAATGGCCAGCACCCATTCGATTTTTGACCTACCCATAGGCTAAATTACTTTGACACTTGAGTGACTTCCTGTTAGCTAGAGCACCAAATTATTTGCTAACAGCAAAGTGAAAGATGGATCGTTTTTTAGTCCTTAAACGTCCACGTGTGGAAACTCAATCAAAACCACCTGAAAGCGTGAGGGATTCTGCACATAATAGCCTAGCGTGTGAGTAGCCTACAAGTAGCTTCTCTGGTCTCTGTGTTTCATTCAAGCTCTGCTCTCTCTGTGTGTGTGTGTGTGTGGTGTGGTGTGTGTGTGGTGTGTGGTGTTGTGTGTGTGTGTGTGTGTGTGTGTGTGGTGTGTGTGTGTGTGTGTGGCACGAGCCATTTTGTGTCGTGCGTGCGGCGAGAGAGAGAGAGAGAGAGAGAGAGAGAGAGCCTCGCGCACCGGTGGGTATCTACCGGAGATCGTTGTGGTTAGCATCTGGTGCTAGCTAGCCAAGCTAACGGATATAAGGAGCTTTTTCAACAACAAGGTGGAGGGAGAACTCTCTCCTGTCAGACGGAGAGTCTCAGATAACCTCAGCTCAGGTGAAGTAAAGGGCTCTCAGTGTTTAGATAGTTCACTTTAATCTAGTTATCTCAGTGGGTCTCAAACGGTTTGTTTTAAAAGGGTGTGTGATTTGTAAAATATCTATGAAGAAATAGAAAATCTGTATACAGTTTGTGTCATACGGATGTTGAGAGATGTATCCATGGATCTCTTAATGTTGCTCTCAAAGTGCAACAGATTGATGCTTTTAACTTCAATATTTAAAAAAATCTTCCCAGGGGAAACATGCCCCCGGACCCCACTAGAGGAGGTGAGGACACCCCTAGAGAGGTGAGGTCCACCCCCGACTTGTAAAATAGCACTTTACCCCTACTTACACCTATATGCCGTGAGCTGATTTTCGAGCCTTCATTGTAACAGTCGCGGGTACACTGTGTGTGCGTGTGGGGAGTGTTGCAGTAGAAAATTCAACTGTAGCGCTGGTGCATTAATGGGAAACCCTTAATGTTTGAGCACCCTCTATGAAACGTCAAGCTACCCCACAGCACCCCCTAGAGAAAATCTCAGGCGCCACCACTGTGTGGGAGTTCCCCTCGATTCCATTGGCTCTGACGGTTAGAAAGAGATGTTAATCAGAAAAATCGACCAAGGGGGGCCAGAGATATGGAAAATCCACCCAAATGACCCCAGAAGTGTTTTTTTTTTGCTAAATCTCTCTAAAAAGGTCAAATGTCACTTGTTTTGCATCCATCTTGATACAGGGTACTTATTATATGTTGTAGTTTGGATTCATAAAGCTTTTAGTCTACCATCCCATCATTCAAGGATGGTTTTCACCATAAGTAATTTCTTTTTTTTGGACGATCACACAATCATTTACATTTTTTTACTGTGTTCAATCTGAATTTACTTTAAAATAAAAACATCTATATTGATTCTGATCTACATCCTAATCCATCACAGGTGTAACCTTGCTTTGAGAAAAAAGATTATTAATTTAACCCTTTTAGAAGGGAAGATATTGTCATTTGTTCTGGGAATGTCATTTTCGAGCCTGAGACCTGAAAAACAGGCTCGGGGCTTAACAAGTTTCTGTGTATGTTACACTTGCATGTATGAGATCATTAAGTGCCTTGTAACTTCTTTTTTTATAGTTTCACTCCGTTTGAATGTCAATGGACTGCAAATAAGTCAATAAAGGAGCATGGCTGCTCATTCCCCGACTCTCAAAAGAGTTTGGCTGGCTGTTTAATCTATGTTCACACTGAGACAGTACAACACATAGAGAGAACAGTACACCTATTGTGTAAGTACTATACAAGCTGAACCTGTTCAGGTCGATTAGAGTCAAACTACGAGCTTATTGGTTATGAACAAGACTTCACTTTAAAATAGGTAACATGTTCTTAGATATAAATACCTAAATTAGACACAACACTTATAGTTTAATGTATTGTTACATAAGAATAGATCATATTTGTTAAGTGTTATTATGGGATAATTACTATTCTTGTGGGACTTATTAGGCCCATATTGAGCAGAGCATATTAAGACCAAAACTCATGTACAACAACTTCCTTACAATAAATAAGCACTAATTAGAGGGTTATTGAGGAAAAACTCTCAAATAATGGCTTATTACTTGTAGAATATGGTCATGTAGATAAGGCATTAATAAGTGTTTTATAATAATAAAGAGCCAATATACTGCTAATTTGCATGTTAATTAACAACTAGTTGATGGTTAATTTGTGTACCTTAATATAGAGTTAAGGTACATTTTTTTCTCCTGGTACCATCTACTTATTCCATATGAACCACCCTAACCTCCCGGACTCTGCAGTAGCTGACGCACCTTCAGTTAGCTAGGTCCAAAACTACCTAGCTCAACAGTGATAGCACAAAAACCAGAATAAATGTTTTTTTTGGAACTAATAAAGCCCAGACAGAACACCAGAATTACACTGCCAACAGGAAAACACCAACAACAGAAACTATTGTTACTCTAACTATGCCCACATGGTTAGTAGCACATTAAAGCTCACCTATTAAGCTATATTTGAACAATATTATAGGGCCATATACAAAAAATGTCTCTGAAGCGTTTTGCTCAAAATACCAAACAGATCACCCATTGTAGCCATGCCTCATACCCCTCTATTTCAGCCTGTAGTGTTAGATTTACCATGAAGTCTCATTTAAATATATAACTTCCTTCTCTGGTTTGATTTTCCCACGGTTTGAATATATCAGTCCTAATGTAAATAGGGCTGTCATTCCCAGGCTTTATCACACCTTTCATACAAAAGACTGGTAACCTTCTGTTCTCCTACACTGGACAGACAGGAGGGTGGCAATGGACAATTGTCAGGCAAATTATCATATGGATGTTACCTGTTTTGTCCCTTTTGTTTCCTGCTCCTCTGTATAAATCACATTTCTGTGTAACGGGATTAGATTTCTTTAGCACACATTGGTGCAGGTTATCTTTCCTCCCAGTTGGAAATAAGATTGATGTTAAATGCTATAACTCTTTATTAAATAACACAACTTTGGTTTAAGCTTGTATATGTGTTCTTTTCTTACCAGAAAGTGATTAAGTGTGGAATTTCCACCACACAGCCCTGTTTCAAAAGTGCTGAATCTGGTTCTGGCCCTTTAATTGTAAATGAACTGCTGCTGGCCACGTCCCGTTGGAGCATGCACATGCAAGCAGTGAGCTCTTAGAAGAGAACTGTCCTGTCTACCGGCAGAAACTCAGCCAAATGCTGCCGTGAATAAACGCCATGTTATGTTCAAAACCACATCAAGCATTATTTCTGAAACAGTATGGAGCTCAAACAATGTCTCTCTCTCGCAGGTTTACCACAAGGACAGTACCTTGTATATCCTGCTTCTTTACAAATATTCTCTCCAGTAGGCTACAGCTCTGAGTATTAGCATGCTTGCTAATGTAAACAGACCATATTACTTCCAAAACACGTTGTGCATTGTTTTTGATACAGCTTGACATGTCAAGTTCTCAGAAAATCTGGATCAGCTCCGTTATACCCCCGTTTTAGAGATGTGGGCAAGAAGGAAAAGGGTTGTATTTTCTGACACTTTGTGAGTCTCCTTACACACCGGGTACACATATTTATGTTTAAAAGACATAAAAAAGTGCATTTTGCATAATAGGTGATCTCTAAAATCTATAAATAGAGTGAAAATACTAACACATTTGCAGCCAGAGCTTCAACAGCCCATACACAGCCTCATAACCGCAGCTATGCCCCTCTAACTACATAACATGAAACTAACTAACTACTAACTAACTAACTAACTAACTGCAATTGGTCACCTACCTGCAACTTTAGATGACGTCCCAATATAGAGGGATGCAATTTGAGTGAAAGAAGCAGGACCCAAATGCAGATAACGCTGATAACCTTTATTTCAAGGATAATGAAAATAACTTTGACAAAACAGAATACTCACCAGTGAACTCAGTCACAAACAAAAGACTCACTTCTGTGTGGACCACCAAACTAACTCACCACACTCTATGCTCCTTTCTCCCTAACAACTACACTGAACAAAAATATAAATGCAACACTTTTGTTTTTGCCCCCATTTTTCATGAGATGAACTCAAAGATCTAAAACATTTTCTATATACACAAAATAACCATTTCTCTCAAATATTGTTCACAATCTGAAAAAATCTGTGATAGTGAGCACTTCTCCTTTGCCGAGATAATCCATCCCACCGTGTGGCATATCAAGATGCTGATTAGACAGCATGATTATTGCACTGGTGTGCCTTAGGCTGGCCACAATAAAAGGCCACTCTGAAACGTGCAGTTTTGCTTTATTGGGGGGGTCTGGGGGGGTCCCAAACCAGTATCTGTGTGACCACCATTTGCCTCACGCAGTGCAACACATCTCCTTCGCATAGAGTTGATCAGGTTGTTGATTGTGGCCTGTGGAATGTTGGTCCACTCCTCTTCAATGGCTGTGCGAAGTTGCTGAATATTGGCAGGAACTGGAACACGCTGTTGTAAACGCCGATCCAGAGCATCCCAAACATTCTCAATGGGTGACATGTCCGGTGAGTATGCTGGCCATGCAAGAACTGAGTGGCTGAGTGGCTGGTTTCAGACGATCGTGGAGGTGAACATGCTGGATGTGGAGGTCCTGAGCTGGTGTGGTTACACGTGGTCTGCGGTTGTGAGGCCGGTTGGATGTACTGCCAAATTCTCTGAAACGCCTTTGGAGACGGCTTATGGTAGAAAAATGAACATTCAATTCACGGGCAACAGCTCTGGTGGACATTCCTGCTGTCAGCATGCCAATTGCACGCTCCCTCAAAACTTGCGACATCTGTGGCATTGTGCTGTGTGATAAAACTGAACATTTTAGAGTGGCCTTTTATTGTGGCCAGCCTAAGGCACACCTGTGCAATAATCATGCTGTCTAATCAGCATCTTGATATGCCACACCTGTGAGGTGGGATGGATTATCTCGGCAAAGGAGAAGTGCTCACTATCACAGATTTTTTCAGATTTGTGAACAATATTTGAGAAAATGGTTATTTTGTGTTTATAGAAAATGGTTTAGATCTTTGAGTTCATCTCATGAAAAATGGGAGCAAAAACAAAAGTGTTGCATTTATATTTTGTTCAGTGTACATTGCATTCATTAACAAAATGAGGTGCAACTGCCTACTAGGCCACAGCTCCTGCCAACATGTCACAGTAGAGGCACAGCATTAAAGGGCCCCTTTATTATTTATTAAAAACACCCATCAACACTGCCCAAAAGAATGGGCATAACTCATGAACAGAAGAAGATAGAAGCTTCTAATCACTTCTCGCACAATCCCAACAAATGTGTGCAGTTTTCTGTGTTGAATGTTTTTTTCAATATTAAGGTAGAAGTCTTTGTTCTTGTTTTAATAAAATAAGTAAAAAATAAGCAAAAGATTCAAGCTCCGTTTTTGTTTTATTTGCATATATCCCTATTATAGTATATACATATTTAGAGTGACATATAACATTACCTGAGGTTCTGTTGATTTCTGGGATGTGTAAAACTTGATAATACTGTAAAAAATGATCATTTACAAGGCAAGACACAAACATTTACAATAACAAATGTCCTATTGTGGGCCTCAGCGGGTTAATGGATGTATTATGCAGATATCTGTAAGTATACTGGGACAAAAGGAACATTTGAGTCATCCATTATCACCTGGTGCTATATGTTTATTACAAAACAGTAGTTTTTATTATATATTATTCTTATTAGGTGCTATACGTTCTATTTGAAGCTACTGTTTTAAAGTCAAATACTTATTTTGCCTCTGAGTAGCCATGTCAATAAAATAAAACTCAGACACACTATCCAAAACAGTCTTTAATGAAGGAAATGAATAAAGGGAGATGCAGTGTAGACAGGCAGAATAAAGTTCAAAGAACGGTTATAAAATAAATGAAACCTGGTCCTAAGACTTTTTCTCTGTAAATAAAAACAAAGTGTGCACCTTTATAAGCCCAAAACTGCAGATATATGAAGGAGGAAGTGGAAGTAGTAATACATATTGTCATTCTTTGATAGCTAAATGTACAATTAAAGGTCCCCTATTATACTGTTTTTCATCAACATATTAAAGGTCTCAGATATATACAAAACATGTCTCTGAAGTGTTTGGCTCCAAACACCAAACAGATCATTGCAGCATCCCATAATCCCCTCTGTTTCAGCCCTGTTTCAAAAGTGCTGATTACTGTTACTTTAGATGAAAATAAGGAGCCACTCCCTACGCCCCTCTGAGAGAGATTTAATTAAGAAGAACACAATGGTGCTCTAGGAGGAGATTCAGGTGATAAGGGGGGGGTTACCTTGGTTGGTTATTGGCTAATAATTACGCTAGCCAAAAAAAATCGTTATTACATCATAAAGTGGCCAAAATCTCATCAGCTCATTTTCAGACTACTACTTTCAGTTTTTATACAAATGGATCAGGACAAAGGTGAGCGAATCTTTTTTCCTATAACTTTAAGAGTCTCTTTACACAGAGAGGACACATGTTGATGTATAAAACATACAAAGGTGGATTTTGCATAATAGGTGACCTTTAAAGGATCAGAATAGTGTTGCAATAGTTGACATTCTTCTTTTAAAGGATCAAGAGAGATTTGATTTAAGAACTGATAGTCCCTAGTTTCATATAATAAAGTGTAAAGTGGGTTTGTGGGATTGCTGTATTTGAGTTTCAAAAATGTTCACATTTAAAGCCACTTCAGGGTGAATGTGTGCTCGGCATACTCAACCCATAGAAGCTGCCTCGACCAGGAGGAGGAGTGGAGGAAGCTAGACAGCGTAAGGCAGTCTCCATCCCTGGTTCATACGCTCTGCTTGACCATTGGACTGGGGATGAAATCCGGACGAGAGACTGACACTGCTCCCAGCATCTGCAAAACTCGGACACAAAAACGAGAAGTAAATTGTGGACCCCGATCAGACACACGTCACTGGGAAGACCATCAGCCTGAACACATGTTTTGTGCATGATTTCAGCCGTTCCTTGGCAGTAGGTAATTTGGTTAAAGGAATAAGTCGGCAGACTTGGAAAACCGGTCTATGACTGTGAGTAGACTGTGTTACCGTCTGAGGGTGGTAGTCCGGTGACAAAATCCAGGCGATGTGGACCAGGGACGATGAGGATAGGCAAGGATGAAGAAGACCGGAGGGGGCTTGGCGGAGGTCTTATTTGGGAGCAGACTAGGCAAGCACAATGAATTCCTTGGCATCGTTCTCCATGGAAGACCACCAAAATCGCTGTCGAATCAGGGCTAGGGACCGTCTCACTCCTGAGTGACAAGCCAGGCGAGAGTTATGACCCCACTGGAGAACCTGGTACGGAGAATGGCAGGAACAAACAGACGG
This sequence comes from Harpagifer antarcticus, assembly GCA_902827135.1. Taxonomy (NCBI): domain Eukaryota; kingdom Metazoa; phylum Chordata; class Actinopteri; order Perciformes; family Harpagiferidae; genus Harpagifer; species Harpagifer antarcticus. Next base: position 2,606,655 of record CADEHL010001093.1, on the reverse strand, counting down.
TTAACAGGACAGGCACTTGGGGCTGGGTGTTCAGCATGAGAGCGCTTGACCTTCCTCCACCTCCCAGGTCACCAGACCAATGACACATGTAGAAGCGATGATATCTCAGAATGAGATGGAGAGCTCTCTGGCTGGAACTGGCGAGACAGGGCGTCAGGTTGATGTTCTTAGAACCAGGTCTGTAAGACAGAGAAAAATCAAAGCGTGTGAAAACAGAGCCCACCTGGCTTGACGAGAGTTCAGCCGCTTAGCTGAACGGATGTACTACCAAATTTTTGTGATCAGTCCCACCACAAAAGGCTGCTCTGCTCCCTCCAACCAGTGTCTCCATTCCTCCAGGGCAAGTTTCACTGCCAACAGTTCTCGATTTCCAATGTCGTAATTTCTTTCTGCTGGAGACAGCTTCCGGGAGAAAAGGCACACGGGTGCATCTTCTGATCCTCGCCGACCGTTGAGAAAGAACTGCCCCAACTCCAGTGTCCGACGCATCTACCTCTACAGTAAACTGCCGAGTAGAGTCTGGAAAAAATCAAAATGGGAGCAGAGGTGAAGCGTGACTTAACTCACCAAAGCCCCTTCGGCCACCGAGGACCACCGGAAGGGAATGTTCTGAGAGGTGAGAGCTGTGAGAGGTTGCCAACAAACTGTAGTTTCGAATAAACTCCGTAGAAGTTGGCAAAACCCAGAAAGCGTTGGAGCTCCTTGCGGGTTGAAGGGCGTGGCCAGTCAGTGACCGCCTTGGTCTTTTCAGGATCCATCTTGATGTTTCCGGTGGAGACCACAAATCCCAGGAAAGGGACTTCTGTGGTGGAACACACTTCTCGGCCTTGACAAAGAGGTGGTTCTCCAAGAGCCTCTGGAGGACTAGGCGAACATGGACCACATGCTCCAGTTTAGACTGGAAAAAATCAAAATGTCATCCAGGATACAAAAACACAGATATTGAGAAGATCCCGCAGAACATCATTCACCAATCCCTGGAAGACCTGCAGGTGCATTGGTGAGTCCAAAAGGCATGACTAAATACTCATAATGTCCACTAGGAGTGTTTAAATCCCGCTTCCACTCGTCCCCCTCCCTGATCTCACCAAATGGTACCATTACGTAGGTCCAGCTTGGTAAAATAGTAGCGCCTTGTAATAGTTCAAATGCAAGGAAACAAGTGGAAGGGGGTACCTGTTCTTGACAGTGATGTTTTTAGTCCTCTGTAGTCAATGCAGGGGCGCAGAGTCTATCCTTCTTACCCACGAAAGAAACCTGCACCAGCAGATGATGAAGGCCGGATAAGCCCTGCATCCAAAGAGTCATTGATATACTTCTCCATTGACTTAGTTTCAGGCCGATAAAGAAAAAAGTCGACCTCTAGGAGGCGAAGTACCAGTAACAGGTCAATAGGACAGTCATTAGCACGATGAGGGCGGGAGTGAGGTGGCCCGAACTTTGTTAAAGGCCTCTTAAGGTCCCAGTAATCATTGGGAACACCGGAAAGGTCTTCACACTCAGAGATCCTCGCTGACTGGAATCAATTGAGGAACTAGATCTTAAGCAGACAGCATGACAATGAGCACTCCACTCTCTAATAGTCCCTGAAGCCCAATCTATATGAGGATTATGCCTCCTTAACCAAGGAACCCCAAATGACAGGCTGATGTGGTGCATGGATAAGGTGAAAAGAGTGTTTCGCTGTGATTACGACATGCTCATTTGAACTGGGTTTAACGGTGTGTCACTCTGCAGAGAAGACGACCATCTAGAGCTGTAGCATTGATGGGCTTCTCCAAAGCCTCCTGACCAAGTCCCATTTGAAAGGCCAGTGTTATTCCAAAAGACTGGCATCAGCACCAGAGTCAATAAGCACTGCCACAGTGTGCATTTTCCCCAAGCAGCTCAGCTGAGCATGGGTTAGGGGTCGAGAGGGCATTTCCAATTCATCATACGGCTCACCAGCGCCTCTGGATGACTGGTGAGCCCTGTCTTTTACAGGACAAGAGAAGGCAAGATGACCCTGCTGGCCGCAGTAAAGACAGCAGTTGTCCCGCAGGCGGCGCTGTCGTTCTGCCTCGGAAAGCCGGGTCCGCCCCAGCTGCATTGGTTCAGATGAGTTGGAAAATCCTCCTCTCACCTGTTCGGTAGCATGCGCTGACGGAAGAGGCGAAGCCTGAGGGGCGATGGAGAAAGCCCTCTCTCTCCTCCGCTCCCGCAGACGGCAGTCAATGCGGATGGAGAGAGCCACCAGCTCATCTAAATCAGGAAGGTCCCTGGCTGCCAGCTCGTCTTTAAGGCGATCCGACAGACCGTTGTAGAAGGCATCGAGGAGTGAAGAAGCATTCCAGTTACTCTCGGCGGCTATGGTACGAAACTCGATGGAGTAATCCGACACAGATCTCCCTCCTTGCACCAGGTTAAACAGTCCACGAGCTACCTCTCTTCCGGGTGTAGCGTGATCAAAACTTTACGCAGTTCATCGGAGAACGCTTACAGATGAGCAGGCAGCAGATTGTCTTTCCCATTCGGCGGTTCCCAGTCTTTAGCTTTGCCCGTGAGAAGAGAGACATACGCCACCCGGGATCTTTCTGTTGGGAGGCGGAAGGCTGAAGCTCGAAGGCGAGGGAACATTGGACCAGGAATGGTCTGCACGAACCTGGGGCTCCGAGTAGCGTTCTGGAGGAGGTAGGCGTGCATCCGATGCCAGAGGACTCTGGATTCGAACAACGGAAGCTGGAGTTAGTTCCGGGCCATGGACCGTTGCAGGACGGGTCTGAAGATGATCACGGAGATTCACAAAGGTCCGTTCGAAACGAGCGGCCATCTCCTGCATCGCTTCACCATGAAGGTAAGCTGCTGCTCGTGGCGTTGTAACACGATATTCGTGCTAAGGCGGTTCTGTCGCTGAGTCGGCTGGATTCATCTTTGGCCAGATGTACTGTCACGGTCACAGGTACAGATAAGAATCCAATAGCACGACTCAGATACAACCAGTGTAGTAATGTTCAGTTTATTCAGGTCAGGGACAGGCAGGGCCAAAACCAGGAAATCCGTCAGACAGGCAACCAAAACCAGACAGGAGCAGGCAGGAACTCGAGATCCGTAAACAGGCAGGCAGGGATCAAAAACCGGGCAGGCAAAATCTAGGCTAGAGCACAACACTCACTGGAGAGCTTTGGCGGAAACGACAAGACATCTGGCAAGGACAAGTGATAGTGAGGTTTAAAATACTGGGGAGTGATAGGGAATGAGTAACAGGTGAGGGAAGGGCTGAGGAGACCAGGTGAGGAAATGAGCTGATTACAAGGCCTGGGGGAAAGCGGGATCTGAAATGACAGAAGAGTTTAGATGAGGCATAAAAACACAATAATATAGGTGTCTAACTTGTGACACTCTCCCCCATCTTTAGTCTCCTGTGGAGCAAACCTGCTCCTTATTTCACATAAGTAATTTAAACACATTTAAGCCAACTACTGCACAAAGTTGTGGCAATTTAGTACTCACAACATGAAAGAATGAAACAGAAAGAAATCATAAAAACACAAGCACCAGTAAATTGAGCAGTTATGATACAGCCGGATGGCTACTGCAACACACCCACATTCTACTGTCTGCTGTCTTCCAGCTGTTTGCCCCGCTGTACCCATATAAGGGTATTACCTTTGCACTTCCTGAAGGGAAGTTTTCACTTCTCATCTCTCCAACTTTTTGTTCATATAATGCTACTATTAAATACAAAGTAATTAAGTACACATATGAACATATAAAACACACTTCTTATATATCAAGGGACATTAAAATGAATATACCAAAAATTACACTGTATTAAACTTCCTGCTATAATATGTTAATTTAATTCTCTTCAGTAGAACTAAGTTTCCTTTGTCATTGAATTTGAATCCTGGATTATTTAATTCTCTTCATCGAGCTCTGCATCTTGAATTAGAATTGGAGGGAAGATACCCTCTTCAAATGGTCACACATGCAGAGCACACAGCACACACAGTGACATGTGTTCTCTGCATTTAACCCATCCTAGTACTAGGAGCAGTGGGCAGCTATTGCACACTGGGGAGTAATGGGAGAAAGGGGATGTCCGGTGCCTTGCTCAAGGGCACCACGGCAGGGCCCAGGAGGTGAACTGGGACCTCTCCAAGTAGCAGCCCAAACTCCTTATTTAGGTCTGTTCGCAGAGTTGAACCAGCGACCCTACGTCTCCCAGTCCAAGCCCCTACTGACTGAGCCACTGCCGGACAGTCTCTGCATTTGACCCACCCTAGTGTTAGAAGCAGTGGGCTGCCATTATGTACGGCTCCCGGGGCGCAGTGTAGGGAACTGTTGACAGTTCTGCTGTTTAAGTGGCCGTGTCAGACCTGACCTTTACCTCACCTACCTCTATTAAAGGAAGGCTCCAGTCATTAGATAGTTAATCAAAACTTCAGTATTTAGTGAAACATTATGTTTAAACCATACCCTGAAGAAATCAGCGATATTCCCCGGTAAATAATGATTTTATAGCTCTTTTTTATCAAAACATGTATATTCCGTAAGGCAGCTGCCATTTTGGCCATTTTCAGTAGTCACATGATCCGAAAAACTAGGTTGTAACGTCATCTATGCGTTCACTTTGTATTTGAGTTCGGACTCGTCAGCCGAGGAAGAAGTTTAGAAAAAAAAAAGTCAAGGCGGACTTACTTTGAATTATCACTATAGGTATTCATTCCATCCAAATACAACTGTAAAAAAAATAAAAAACATAGTCTGTTATCCTCTTAGGCTCCACGGACCCGGTTTCCGGGGCCGAAATCGCGTCATTTGCAGGAAACAACGTCTAAGGAACCTTAATATTAATAAACTATGAATATTTTATATCCATATAACGGGAAAAAACTAATTTAACTGATTTTTTTCTTTAAAAAAAACACACAATGCTAACAGTGAGCCTCTGAATTAGCCCAGAGCGAAACATGCTAACCTGTTACTGCACCGAAAATCACTCCTAGCTCCCTTATTACTTATCCTAGCTGCACATCCAACACGTCGTTTATGATCGTAAAGACACAGAATCTAACGGTGCTCACCTCAACACTGAAAGATACAAACTCGCGACGTTATCAACAAAAACGTACATCAAAACAAGTGGTGCTAGGTACTAACAGGCTTACCTTGGTCTTTGTCTGGTCTAAACTGGTCTTCAATGGCATTACAACGATAAAAACGATGATGTAGTTAATCCATAGGTTAATATCCAATGCGACTGTGTCCCCTTTGAAATGTTCTGATAATCTATAAGCAATAAAACTGCAATTCCGTTATCTGCTGTCCGCTCTGTGCTCCGTGCGCTCTGGGTCCTGCAATTCCTGCTTCCTTATGTAGTAAACAATAAGTAAAGTCTGCTGCGTAAGGTGCTTACGCTGGCTGGTATTGGCAGTGTACTGCATCCCCATTAAGTAATGGTTGATTAATAAATCCCATTTTATGTTTCATCATACTCTCAGAGTAGTCGTCCGGAAATTGAAATGTTCGCTGCATACATGCGCCTGTGGATCTTTCGGTTCGGGCCGAGCACATTTCGCTAGCCACTGCCTCCGAACGTACTTCCTACGCTTACCCGTTGGCAATAGATGGAACCGAGCATTCCGTGGATTGTTCCTATCCGAATTGTGGCAATGTTTCGCGATACAATGAGTCATATTTCTATAGAATTGAGAGAGTAACAAGAGTAAACAACATGAACAAAGCACATACGTCAATTTGTCCTCGACACCAAACGCATAGTTCACGTCACTTCCGGTAAAATAAGTCCTGTGACTTGTCAAAATGGCGCCGCCCACAGGGTTGATGTTGTTTCGGTAATTAATCAGTTTAAAATCACTGATAACGTCATCGGATTAAAAAAAAAAGAAAGACTGGCAGAGACTGGTCTGTTTTATCGGATGATAATTATTTAAAAATGCGTGTCATGAGCATTCCCTTCCTTTAAGCTTACCATTGATGCTAAATTGGCTATACATAGAAAGGATGTATGTTTCCATCATGTCTTTTCAGACGTGTGAGACCAGGCATGTGAAACTACTGTAGATAGAACATTCTGAACTTTTGACCTATGCGCATTACGCATTCTAGATGGGGCAATAAAAGCGTAAAAGTTCCATCCACAATTTTGAGAAGGCGCTTGTGGTTTTTGACACCTTGAGAGCGGTTACAGCGGGTATGAAGACAATGAAGCACAGGATGCAGGCGGCCTACGCAAAGGGTTGAATCAACTTCCTGGTCCCAGAGAATTCTCTCTGTTAATAAATGAAGTCTCTGTTAATAAATTAAAGTATAAAGTTTGCATATTTTAAATTAAATGTTTAAAGAAAGAAACTTGATTCTAAACATGACATTGACAATGTGTTCTGCTTTCATGAAAAATGTTCATATTCCCCTCTTGTTTAAATTGCATATTATTACTATAAGTCTTTATTTGTTTTATTTTAACTTTACATTTTTAATTGTTCATTAAAGGTGGGGTAGGTAAGTTTCAGAAACCGGCTCGAGATACACTTTTTGTTATATTCCATGGAATGCTCTTAACATCCCGATAGCAATGAATATCTTAAGTGCTTTGACAAAAAATCCATAAAAAAATGTCATCTGTGGAACGGCTTTTTTAGGACTTTTGACTTGTGAACCTGTTGCTTTTGTATTTTCACTTGGTGTCTTTGTTATTTTTTAAGGATTCTTGCAATCCTTCATTTTTGTTAAAACCTTAATAAAATCGGTTTGTACTTTGTACATTTCGACCCAACTCCTGGTCTCTCACGTGGTTTCTGAAGGTGTCTGCTTGGTCTTAGTGTGAGGTAAGAACACCCTTCCCTGGAAAAGGCTGACATTAGTTGATCATTTGGATTTTAAATTGTTTAAGGGGAATATAAACTCTGCTAAGGTTAAACTATTGATTCACATTGGTTACTGTGGTTGATGTGGTTTTGATTGATGTTGAAATATGACATATGCTCTGCTGATGTGGTAAAGTCACTGCTGTGATATTCATATTTAACTCTGGCTGGTGATGTCACTGCTGTGACATTAATGTTTGACTCTGGCTGTGTTTGATATTACATTTGCATTGTTTTGATTAGTATAACTGGGGATACAAATTGGGGGTTAGGGATTGTAGGTCCTGAAGCTGCCCTAATTACCAAGGAGTCTCCCAACGGCATGGGGTTTCTCCTCCAGGGGCAGTGTTGATACTGCTCTGGGGTTCTACCAGCCCACCAACACATACTACACTATACACAACGTATTTGCTATCCTGGCGGTCGGACATCCGTGGCTGGAGTGCCTAAAATAGGGATACAACAGGCAGATTGGTGTTAGAGGCCACACTGTAAACGCCTTCTAAACAGATTACGTTGATCTTGCGTGTAGATTCTGGGGGTTTTGTCCTTAAAAGATTGGACAGCCGTTCACCGGAGCCTTATCAGCACTGGAATTCGGTATCCGAGACGGCCTAGATATTAACATTGGTTGTATCGATGTTAGAATCCTTTTCAGAACGGTACCTTGCTCAGGGACACTTCGGTAGCACTTTGTCTTTCCGGGACTGGAACTGGTGACCTTCCAGTTGCCGAGCCAAGTCTATAAGCTTAGTAACACTTATTCAGCAGTGAAAAGCTTTCTTCTCATGGTTGACCTAACTTGCTTACATGTGGTGTCAGCCATTTGGACTCAAGTGCTATCCAAAGGCTTTACCATAATTCATTTCTCAGGGAAAAAAGGACGTAAGTGCACTTACGCCCTTTTGGCCCCAAATAGTTCAATGTGTTCTGTGTTAGGTCTTTAGGTTTTTGATTAATAACTCTGGATTGGTTTAGAATTCACATGCAATGTTTTGGCAGTAGAAAGAGCTTATCGAGAGCTTTCATTTTCTATAACTCATTTTTGACCAAAATGTCACTTGCGCCCCTCTGGTTCTCACCTCTCGATACATGCTTATTGCACAGCTAGCATTAGCTATATTTACCTTGTTTACACTGTTAAGCCCCAAGGTCCACCGCCAGATTTTTTTTTTCACGACACTGTGTGTGTTGGGCAAGTTACTTCCAAAATGTAATATATTACATATTACTTATTACTGTCTTTTGAAAGTAATAAGTTACATTACAATATTACTTTCTCTGAAATGTAATGAGTTACACTACTTTTGAGTTACTTTTGAGTTACTTTCACCAAAATAACCTCAAAAGAATGGCTAGGTATTTGAAATGCTAAAATGTAGTTTAGTGCAGCTCATTCTACATCCAGTGAAGGGCAATGTGGTATAGCATAACAACTGTGTAGGCCCTTAAGGCTACTAACAACTTGTATTACACGGCTTAGTTGAATACTCGATTCTGATTGTAAATTCTTAACATGTGACAGCACTGGATGTCAGATAAATCACCAGAAGAAGACAGACAGGAAGTAAACAATAACAGGACACGGAATGGGCTCTGTAGTTTGTTTAGTATATGGCCGTGTACAGGCCCGGTTCCAGAACAAAATGACTCGGGGTGCATCTGAGATTACAGGGGGTGCAGCAGTAGTAGGTTTACATGAGAAATAGTGGTCGGCAACAGCAATGAAAAATAGCATTGATGGTCCCCAATGAACAGATTATGGCATTTGTTATGTTTTGAAACCAAGCAAGTGAGAATAATAATAATAATAATAATAGATTTAATTTGTTAGCGCTTTTACAGGTGCTCAAAGACGCTTTACAGATATAGTGAAGGGAAAAGGAAGGAACAACAAATAAATATATAGTAAACAATCACACATTAAAAGCCAGATTGAAGAGGTGAGTTTTTGTGAGTTTTTTGAAGGTGGTGAGGTCAGTGCAGTCTCTGATGGGTTGGGGGAGTGAGTTCCAGAGGGAGGGGGCAGCGACGGAGAAGGCTCTGTCCCCCCAGGTCCGGTGATTGGTGCGGGTGGGGATGGATAGGAGGTTGGCATCTGATGAGCGGAGGCAGCGGGAAGGGGCGTGGTGGTGCAGCAAGTCTGTGAGGTAGGGGGGGGGGCCTGATTGTTGAGGGCTTTGTGGGTAATGAGTAGGACTTTGAAGTTGATTCTTTGACGGACGGGGAGCCAGTGGAGGTTCTGGAGGACGGGAGTGATGTGGTCTCGGGAGCGGGTGTGGGTGAGGAGGCGGGCAGCAGAGTTCTGGATATGTTGGAGTTTATTGAGGAGGTTGGATGGAACATTTCAAGTAAGTTAAAAGTGCAATCCTGAAATATTTCATATAGTCCAAAGTGGACTATGGCAAAGAAAAGCACAAAAGCTTCAAAACTGTACTGATAAAACAAATGAGAAAATATTGTAAATCAAGGCAAATATTATTTGAACCAGCTCATGGTTTGAAATGGCAAACATTGAAAAGCAAAAGTATTATTAAAACCATGTACTACATCATAACTTTGGTCCCATCATATACTCTGGGAAGAGAATATTTACTGTGCTTGAAAACTGGTATCACATCATCATGTGAGGTTGACTGTGACCTGGAGAACATTTCAGCTGCAACATTAGCTCGTTGATAAGCTTTGGATATGAGATGTTTTTGTAGCCATTCGTGGTGAAGGCATCTGTGCTATTGTAAGCATTATTTTTGACCCAACATTTCTACAGGCATGGCAGAATATGGCACTATTTTCACATGAATATTCTAGCCAGTGTCTATTTTTATACCACGAGCTGCAAAATGGCCGCCTAACCCCACTGTACAGGCGGGTACTTGTTTAGATATACCTGGGGAGGCTCTGTTTTGCCGTGGTATCTTGGCACCTGCGGGCCGCAGAGGGGCGAAGTAGTTTCGGGCGGCGAGTCAGGCGGGAGTAAGCTAGTGTCCACAACGGAGGGTAACGTGATGTCCCCATCTGACCTGTTGCTACTGTCTGCAGTAGATGCAGTGTTGCTGGCGTTTAGTGATGGTTGCTTTAACCATTTTCGTATAAATGATTATCCACAGATGTGTATCACTGCTGTGGAAGCACTTTGATGATACCCGCGCAGCAGAGCAGGTCACGCGCACCTGACACAATTTGTTGTTGTTTGTATTTTTCGCTCCGTTCTCTTTTTTGAATAGAGGGTGCATAACATTCAACTGAGGTTGCAATGCATGCCTGCACCCCCGAAGATCCCGACGCGAAGCCTGAAGGGTAAACACCATCTTTACTAATATACCCGCACAATTTGTCTCTGGTGTCGGAATGTCTCGCTATGTTAGTACATTCTTAAAAAACAAAACACCATTTAATTTCAGGTTAAAATGTGTTGTAACTGCGTTACTGAGCATTGTAACAGGTAATATATTACCCACATGTCATTAGTAATGCGTTACATTACTTCGTTACAGCAAAAAGTAATATATTACTGTAACTCCGTTACTTTTGTAACGCGTTACACCCAACACTGGTCTCAGGGAATCTTAATATTTAAGAACCTATTAATGTGTTATACCAGATTAACGGGAATAATCTCAGCTAACTGACGATACAAACCATTTTTACCAAAACAAAACAAAAGTCTCATAAGAAGCATCTAAATGACCCCTGAGCGAAAAATGCTAACGCACTTTGGCACAGAACTCAAGATAAAAGATACCCTTATTACTTAACGTAGCTGCACATACAAGATATCCGATTAAAGCTGAGGTTCCACAGATTATTTAGGTATATATATCATCACTGAGTGATCCAAACTCTTGACAGGGGAAGCAAACACAGACATCACAACACGTACCTTTACGGAGCTTTTACGGGAGATCGTCTCACCGTAGCTGTCAATCTGATCAAAAGACTGGTTCAATGGCATTAAAACGAGAAAAAACGCGGCTGAATCGGTTAATCCATAGGTTGATAATGTTTCTGGGTAATAATTTATAATCCATAATTCCATTTTTATGTAAAAATCGGAGAGTTAAAGTTAGCTGCTAATGGTAGCCACCAGAGTTATCGCAGCTTCCGGTCTTGGCTAACACACACACACGGGTGGTTTGTCAGGACTTTTTCCTTGTACCAGTTCAAACACTGATTTATGGGGACCCACCTTTCCCTTTGCCGTAGAGAGACAGTAGAGTGCTTGAACTGATCATAAAAAATTCAGCTACATTTCAGGCTATTTATAATTCAGTTTTGGTAAAAGAGTGTAGAGATCTGAAGACCTGAAATTCTACAGGACTGTGAGGACGGGGGCGGGACTGGGCGGGATTGGGCGTTTCCTGACACAATTATGATTTATGAGAACCCCTCTGGATTAGCTGGACATTACCCATACACAAAGCAAGTCGGTATGGTATAAATGGTATATCTGGACAATATACACACACACACAGAATTGTAGAAAACCTGTACTCATGAGGACAATAATGGTTTCACTGGACATTATCCTCAAACATGTGTTGCGCAATATTTTGTTACTGAAAAAGTAGCCCAATACTTATTTTAAATGTTGAACAGAAAAAAGTATTTAACTTAGGAGAGCAATGGTACAAAGAGCAGACCACTTTCTCATGTTCACAGACCTCAGTGTTCAGAGACCTGAACATCAAGATATGCAACTTTGTTCTTGTTGCTTTGATGACAAACACCTGTTTTTAATAACCATTTGCAGGGATTTGTGATGGACAATACAAGTATTTCTGACAATCTCTTTACCGGTCGGCTGTCATTGAAAAGTGACAGAGGATTTAATTCTGACAGAGACTTTGACATATGATAGAACCTGCGCAGCCTAAAATGATCATGGAAGGAAGTAAAATATTGAGAAATGTTGTCTTTTTAGTGGACAAGTGAATATTAAGTTGATTGAGTTGCAGTAACGTTATGCTATAAACTAACTACAGCAGGGTCGCTGCTTCCACGTCTCGCCAACTTAAGATCCATATTCAAAGCTACAGACTCTAAATGGAACAAGTTGAAGCGTTTGTTTTAACAGTTTGCAGGAGCCAGGTACTTGCTTTCAAGCAGAACAGGGGCAAACAAATTTAGAGGAGTGTTTATGTGTTCGGTGTAATGACGTACAACGGCCTCGACAACTTCTGTAGTCCTATTCAGCCACTTGGTAACAACCATCGTTTTTCAGACACGTCAACTCTTCAGAAATCACGAGTGGGGTCACTGCTGATGGATTTAATGTCGTAGAACAAATGTGATCCGTCTCTTCAATCTGTCTCAACCACAGACCTTATTTCCAGATATTTTCCTAATTCCTATAGAGAAATCCCATTGGCTCTGAGACGAGGGAACAGGAAGTGGTGAAATGCTGACTCACTTCCTGGTTTTAGGACTCATTCACCTATGCACACACACAAACACAGAGGCCATTGTTATGATGAGCTCAAAAGGGATAATGGTTATAATTGTTAAACAAACCTAACAAAACCTAAGCTATGAGGAAATCTAGTATAACTGGGCATTTTATACACACACACGAGCCTAACAATACCTTAGTTATAAGGACATCAGGTATAACTGGACATTTGATACACACACACTAACCTAACAATATCTTAGTTATAAGGACATCTGGTATAACTGGACTACACACACACACACACACACACCCCTAACAATACCTTAGTTATAAGGACATCAGGTATAACTGGGCATTTTAAACACACACACTACCCTAACAATTCCTTAGTTATAAGGACATCTGATATAACTGGACATTTTATACACACACTACCCGAACAATACCTTATTTGTGAACCACCCAGATTTAACAGGTCTCTAAAGTTGAGTGTGCAAAATTGACAAGGACTTTTAATTTGCAGATATTTCAAATTCTTGTAAAAATATGTTTTTGACCAGAGTGCCATTATTCCAGAGAGAGTGTGAAGTTTGAAGACAGAGGATAAGACATTGCCTGTAAGCTACGGAGGGCTTGGGATTCAAACCCACCTAGTAGGCAGTTGAGACCATTTTCATGGGCCGCGTGCACTAACCACTGTGCCACCTCTAAAGAATTGAATATACTGACATAATTTATACGTTTTGCCTCAAAAGTGAATATTAGACACAGATTCAAACTGTAGAGTCAATGGGATTTCTTCAAATAAAAAAGGACAACAGACTCAACAGCTTGGATTTAAGCATTTACCTCATTTTTAATGAACCTTTTTTCATCACCAACATTTCTTTACTTAAAATTAAAACATCTTTTACCAAATATATTTGTTATTATTATTATTATTATTATTATTATTTGTTTAAAATGAAATGCTTTGAAAAATGATGTAAAATAAAAGTGTATCTATATATGTACAAATACATACAGCTCTACAAAAAACTGCTACCACTGCTAAATCATCAGTTTCTCTGGTTTTACTAGTTATAGTATGTGTTTAAGTCAAATTTACATTTTCGATTTATTCTAGTTACTACCAACATCTCTCCCAAATTTCAAATATTATTATTTCGAGCATTTATTTGCATAAAATTGGTCAAAATAACAAAAAAAGATGCAGTGTTTTCAGACCTCAAATAATGCAAAGAAAACCAGTTCATATTATTTTTTAAACACAGCTTTCATGCGTTTTGGCTGCCCTCCACCAGTCTGTCACATGGCTGCTGGGTGACTTTATTGTCAGACTTATTGTCAGAGCAGAAGGAAGCACGATTTGTTCCAGGAGAACCTTGTACGTTGTTCAATTCATGCGTCCTTCACAAAGACATTCAGCCGTGCTGAAACCCCCCCCAGATCATCACCCATCCTCAACCAAATGTCCAACACCTGGTCATCTTATGGTTAGACTGAGACCTGGAGAGGCCCTACAAGCCTCAGTGTCCCGCACCCACTGTGACATTTGGTGAATGATGCATGAATCGAACCACGTACAAGGTTCTCCTGGAACAAGTCGTGCTTCCTTCTGCTCTGACAAAAAGGATTGTTTTTTCCAGCAGGACGATGCTCCATGCCACACAGCCAGGTCAATCAAGGTGTGTTTGGAGGATCACCAGACCCTGTCATGGCCACCCCAATCTCCAGACCTGAACCCCATGGGAAACCTCTGGAATGTGATGCAGAGGACGATGGATGGTAACATGCCATCCATCAAAGCTGAGTTGCTTGAATTGTTGCACCAGGAATTACATAAAGTCACCCAGCAGCCATGTGACAGACTGGTGGAGAGCAGCCAAGACGCATGAAAGCTGTGATTAAAAATCAGGGTTATTCCACCGTCTGGTGATCCTCCAACCACACCTTTCAATGTTATCATTTTTGAGGGCGCAAGAAGATTCTTTGGGGTTTGCAACACACTTAATTATTGCCCTCTTAGAGAATGAGACTGTTACAGCTGTCGTCTTAAACCTTGGAAGATTCTGAGTATTGTATGTGGTAGGTTCATTATCAGAACAGGAAGCCCCATCAGGGATGAAATCTTCATCAAGTTGGAATGTGTCAGAGGTAGTAGCAGCCGTGTCTTGCTGTTCAACACAGTTCTTTGTAGAGACGGTTGGTGCAGTCTTACCATGGGGTGGCTTTGAATCCCTGATGGTGGCAATGAGATGATCACAATCGTTATTTGCTTCAGAGTCAGGTGGGCAGTCTTCATCAGCGCTGGATCCATTGCTGCTAGACGCAGTTTCGGGAATGTAGTATTTATCACAGAAGGAACCTTCATTACTGGAAAGGCAGATGTCCTTCACCTTTGAACAAAAAAGGAACACCAAGTTTGTATTTTCTTCATTATCCAGAAAAATGTACTGGTAACATTTGTTGAGCATTATTTTAACATCTAATCACTGTGCATTTCACTATATAACAAAGAAGAAAGTAAGTCAAATTTAATTTTAGTTAAGTTTTTGAAACCAGACCCAGACCCTGTTTGTCATTACTGGTGTCATTTTCTGGTTGCTAACAAACGCCATTGTAACACATAAACACACATCAGAGCACAGTGGGCTCATAGGGAGGGGGGGGGGGCAGGAGCTCCAACAAGCCGTTTAGGACAGAGAGTGAATACACATACCATACAGAGATGCTGTATGAGAAACCAATGTGAGTTTGGAACATTGAACAATATAAATCTATTCTAGTAGACCTCAACAATGGAATTATGATCAGTGGAAATGGCCATGTCATGGGACCGTTAACAGTTATGGAGGTGTGCACATGCTGGATGAAGGCAATTATCTAATGTCAACAGGTTGTAAAGTAATCTGTCCTTACAAGGACTGCTGTCCCTACAAGACACCCTGTGACCAGACGGCCATTATCTTTCTGTGTATAACATTCAACCCGTTTCAATTTGACCCAAAGTATGGGGAAACGGAGCCCCCTTACCAAGACGATAGTCCAGGTAAAACAGCTTCAATCTATACCAGTCAGCGACACGC
This sequence comes from Harpagifer antarcticus, assembly GCA_902827135.1. Lineage (NCBI taxonomy): Eukaryota > Metazoa > Chordata > Actinopteri > Perciformes > Harpagiferidae > Harpagifer > Harpagifer antarcticus. The sequence goes on along the minus strand of CADEHL010001093.1, from coordinate 2,591,302 downwards.
AACGCACCAATGTGTGGAAAAACAATACATTGAAAAGTACCATCTTGTCCCCTGATGTGTTTGCAGTTGTACGAAGTTCAGTCCCAGCCTCTCGTGTCCCACCACATACTTCCTGTAAATAAGTGAAAGATAGGCACGACTTTAAAACATTATCGACTCATTTCCATTCATCTATCAATGTGACACAAATCTGAACATTAACACGACTTTATTCAATTCATTAGCCAGCAATGAAAATAAAAAGACATTATTAGCCCCTATATAACATGTTAGGGCCTAAAAGCAATTGATCAGAGAGCAATAATTGATAACAATCTACTAACACATTGACTGTCGGCATGCTATGTGTGCAGCAGCCATCAGCATATCTCATCCAAGGAAGAAAGCTGATGAGCACAGTAGGACTGTAATGTTAACCATATTACAAGTTGGCATCCTCATTTTGTTTCATGAATGCCATGGTAACGCTGCTCCTCTGTTCCAAATACGACTACTACTAACTCTTACTCTGAGCATTTATCTTTTCATTGTGCAGTAAATAACAGTCTACAAACTATGGCTTAAATAATATAGAGACACATAATATGTTTCAGTTTCTGGAATGTGACTAATCTTTCACAGCAGTAAAAGAAAAGTACAATACTGTCACAGCCCCATATTGTTTCCCTCTACAGCCCGACACAGAAAGTGATTGTGATATGAAGTACAACTTGCCATTTTGGTTGGTGCGGAGGACGGAGGATCTCTCTCGGGCTCAGGGTTACAATTCACTTCACAGGGAGCCTGAAATTGTAACACAAAAAAAGACACTGTTGTCACCTTGGTAGTGGTTTGATCTGACTTGTGTGCTGCAAAGGTTTAACAGTTATGGAGGTGTGCACATGCTGGATGAAGGCAATGATCTAATGTCTAGTCATGTCAACAGGTTGTAAATCATCTGTCCTTACAAGGACTGCTGTCCCTACAAGACACCCTGTGACCAGACGGCCTTTATCTTTCTCTGTAGTATGACATTATACAGAAACCTTTCAATGTTGTCATTTTTAACTCCTGTTAAAATCATCTGTCCTTACAAGGACTGCTGTCCCTACAAGACACCCTGTGACCAGACGGCCATTCTTTCTGTGTATAACATTCAACCCGTTTCAATTTGACCCAAAGTATGGGGAAACGGAGCACCCTTACCAAGACGATAGTCCAGGTAAACAGCTTCAATCTATACCAGTCAGCGACACGCAACGCGCCAATGTGTGGAAAAACAATACTTTGAAACGTACCATCTTGTCCCCTGATGTGTTAGCAGTTGTACGAAGTTCAGTCCCAGCCTCTCGTGTCCCACCACATACTTCCTGTAAATAAGTGAAAGATAGGCACGACTTTAAAACATTATTGACTCATTTTGTATTAAATCAGGTGAAATTCAGAAAATAATGTTAACAGTACAATTTTTTTGCTGAAAAAAATCAAAACTGCTTAACAGAGCTGAGTGGTAGTACCATGAAGAGCAATGCAACACTTTGTCCCTGTCAGGTAAGCAATGTCCTAAAGAGAACAGAACCTCACTATTGAGCGCCAGGGCCAAGCTGGATCCCCATAGTTGTATGTTATCTCCTCGTCTGGGAATATTTCCTTTACAGCAAATAGGTACAAGTATGGGGAATTTATTTTAATTGTGTAGCAGTCAGTTTATATTTTTGGCAGCACTGTTGAGCTTTTTGAAAATGTATTTTCATGCCTCTGTGCAAGGCTTAGTCTTTCTATCTGTATAGCCACTGGTGTAAAGTAACTAAGTTCATAAACTCAAGTACTATACTTGGGTACAATTTTGAGATACTTGTACTTTACTCGAGTATTTCAATGTTCTGCTACTGTGTACATGTACCTCTGAACTGTGGTGGAGTAGAAACTCCACCTCTGAACTGTGGTGGAGTAGAAACTCCACCACAGTTCAGAGGTACATGGTGTACTTTTACTCCACTACATGTATTTAATCCCTTTAGTTACTTCACAGTTGTGGATGAATGATGTGAAATATAATCAAGTGTTGAATCAGACTTTAGTTCCACCTGGAGTAAATCCACAAGCTACCCTGCAGTATACAAAGTCATTCAGACTAGCTGCACCTTTACCAGCTTTGAGAACACTTTCATGATCAATCATTATAAAACATATCATATATATTATTCTGAAATGGACCAATCTGCACAACGACTACTTTTACTGTCGCTACTTTCACTATATTTTGATGAGAATACTTTTCTATTTTTACTTGAGGAACATTTTTAATGCAGGACTTTTACTGTAATAGAGTATTCCTACACTCTGGTACTTCTACTTTTACTCAAGTACAAGATCTGAGTACTACTACTTTTACTCAAGTACAAGATCTGAGTACTTCTACTTTTACTAAAATACAAGATCTGAATACTTCTACTTTTACTCAAGTACAAGATCCGAGTACTTCTACTTTTACTCAAGTACAAGATCCGAGTACTTCTACTTTTACTCAAGTACAAGATCTGAGTACTTCTACTTTTACTCAAGTACAAGATCTGAATACTTCTACTTTTACTCAAGTACAAGATCCGAGTACTTCTACTTTTACTCAAGTACAAGATCCGAGTACTTCTACTTTTACTCAAGTACAAGATCTGAGTACTTCTACTTTTACTCAAGTACAAGAGCTGAGTACTTCTACTTTTACTTGAGGAACATTTTGAATGCAGGACTTTTACTGTAACAGAGTATTCCTTAATTGTTGTATTGGTGCATACATGACGATATGGTAAACGTTCTTCAGCAAAGCTAAGACATCTGTTTGAGCGGCCACTTTAGTATGATGATTAATAATCTATCGATCATAAATCTATCGATTCGATTTATGAGTTGAAAATGATAAAAGTAGGGTAGACATGTGGAGATTATCCGGCTGAACAAAACGTGATCCGTCTCTTTAACCTGAGATAATGTTTTTACAATGTCTTGTGCACATTAACTAACTACAATGTAGAAATGGCAATTCAATTCTTATGTCCCCGACTCCTCAAACAATGCAACAAAAATATTTATGTATATGATTTTAAAAATAAAGAAAATAGAAGTAATTATACAATAAAATGATGCAGTAAGTAAGTCCAGTGTGCAATATAATGCAACAGAAGAAGAGGCAACGTGTATATATATATATATATATATATATATATATATATATATATATATATATATGTCAAATAAACGTCAGAGCTCAGGAGTTAAGCAGTCTTAGGACAAAAAACTGTGAACTGTGTTGTAATACAATGTATTATAACCAAACATACACACAGAGTATATATATATATATAATTTGATCAGCACGCACTCCTTTCTGCAATAAAGCTCCACAGTGATATGCACAAGCTGTTGGTTAACAGTACTTTGAAACGCTTAACATAGTGATGCCAACACTGCTAGGGTTGAGTGTTGCTGTGATTTGACTATATCCAGGGGTGAGTTCACGATTATTTACTGGTATGAAGTGACACATTATTTTATATTGCATTTCATTGTAAATAATCAGAGCACTGCTTTAATCTAATGTTCAGATTAGATATTGCAACATATTAGAAAATACTTGTTAAGCAATAGTACTTTTTGTTGCCATATGTATAAACATATACAAAATATATAACACAAATGTTATATTTTAAAGTTAAATGTACCATTATTGTGCACTGTCATAATTAAGAGGCTAAATTAAGAGGGTAGACAATGTTGTGCTATCATAAGTTCTGTTGTACACATTTGATTTCAATAAATGATCATATGCATGTTAAAAAGGCTTCATGATATAATAATAAGGGTCGGGTAGTTTGCTAACCCTGCCAAAAATTGGCAGACATTTTCCCGGGTCGCCGAGGGTGCTGGCGTTGTTTGTTCACCGCTCCTCCACCCCAAATATTGTTCTTTAGTCCAGATCAGAACCTCTCCTTCCTGTCTGGCTCTCTACTTTTGAAACGTCAGTCATCAGCAAAATAGCAGCATCTCTATCTCGAATCGACACAGATATTTGTGTTGTCATCTCCCACCTGCTGGCTCTTTCCTGCTCACCGGTCCCTAGCCAGCTAGCATTATCGGACCTAGCAGGCTGCTACCTAGATGCTCCTCGGCTCCCTGAAGTCTGCTGAGCTAACATTTCTGTCTCCACCCCAACTCCACCCTAACTCCGTGGCTCGTGTGGGTCTTCCCATCCCGCTGCGATCAGCCGGCTTCCCGCAGACATCGTCTCTCCCTGCCGCCTACAGCCGGTGGCTATCAAGCTAGCTAACCAGCTAGTAGGCTGGTCACCCGGCTCCCACTCTGCACCAGGCTGTCAGCACCTCCTACGATTTTCCTCTGGAAACCACTGGAATTATTCTCCTGATATGCTGTGGATTATAATTCTCATTTTATCTGGATTTACACCGCTCCTTCTTCCACGGTCATCCGGCTCCTGGTCTCTGCTCCTGGTCTCTGCTGCCCGGGTCCCCAGCATTAGCTAGCCACTTCACCGGATCATGCCGCCGCTCTACTCCCTGTCAGATCTCCACTCCTTTAATAACCGCCTGCGTCCGGACTGCATGGACATCCTCGCAGATTATGAAATACTCCGCAATCGCCGTCCTCCACACAGAGGCTCTGGCCGTAAGTTTTTATTTCATTCCACATCTCCACACTCCATCCCGTCCATTCGGTCCTGTCACACGCCCACACTACGCCATCACAACAAACAACACGTGAATCTGACCAATCTCCTTCCACTCCCCCGGTCCACACAACCCCCCAATGCAATGTCATCTCAGAGCAGCCCTGCTCAACACATGCTCCATCCACAATAAAAGCCACATTCTAAATGAATTAATTAAAGACAATAACCTGGACTTTCTGTATCTGACCGAAACATGGCAAAAACCCCTGGACTATTTTTCTTTAAATCAAATCACACCAGCAGGATTCACATACATTGACAAACCTCGCCACCTGGGCGGGGTGGTGGTATAGCTGCTATTATCAGAAAGGAAATAAAAGCTACCATAATCCCCATCCCTGATGTTTCTTCATTTGAACACCTGATCTTTAAACTCTCTGGTCCCACTCCCCTGGTCACAGCCATCATCTACCGTCCCCCGAAGCCAAACCCCTCCTTTCTCTCCGACCTCTCTGACATTCTCACTCAGCTTTCTGCCATATCCCCATCTGTTCTCCTCTTAGGTGATTTTAACATTCATGTTGACGACCCGACCTGCAAATATGCCTCTGAATTTAAGGAAACCCTTCACTGCTGCAACTTCTCTCAACACATCAACTTCCCAACACACAGCCGTGGTCACATCCTGGACTTGGTCTGCTCCACTGGTCTCACCATCCATCATCTGTCCAGCCTCAATCTCCACATCTCTGATCACCTGGCCATCATCATGGACATCAACATCCCCATCCCCGCCCAAAAGCAAAAACGCACAATAACCTACAGAAATCTCAAATCCATCTCACCTTCAGCAATCACTGCCTCCATTACCTGCAAGATGTCTGTCTCCCCCCCCCCCACACTTTCTGAAAACCCATCTGAACTTGTGGACTATTATAACAGCACCCTCTCCTTCTGTCTCAATGAACTGGCCCCCACAAAAACAAAAAATGTCTCTTTCATACACTCCGCCCCCTGGTATACCCCCGAACTCCGCCAAATGAAATCAAGGAAACGTCAACTTGAACGCCAACACAAGAAAACCACACTAACAGTCCATCTTCAAATCTATAAAGACTATCTCCAGCAGTACAGTAACGCACTCAAAGCAGCCCGGTCTAATTACTACTCACAACTCATTCAGTCTGGCTCCAGCAACCCCAAGCGTCTGTTCTCCACCATCAGCAAACTTCTCAAACCCTGTGACAACGCCACCTCATCCTTCACCACCGAACAGTGCAACTCCTTCCTCTCGTTTTTCCAAACCAAAATCAGCAACATTTACAGCAATCCGACACCCTCATCAGCACCCCCCCACCTTCCCTCCTGGCTCCCCCCCCTTCACCTCACAGCCCCTGTCCCACTTCTCCGCTGTGATCCCCATGCAACTGTCCGACTTCATGACTGGAATTAACTCCACCTGCACACTTGACCCAATGCCCTCCAAATTTGTTAAAGAGAGCCTCCCTGCCATCTCCCAACTCATCGCCACCATTATTAACTCCTCCCTCAGATCTGGATCAGTTCCCCCCTCTCTCAAACAGGCTGCTGTCACACCCATTCTCAAAAGACCTGGACTCACACCTGACATCATGTCCAACTTCCGGCCAATCTCAAATCTCCCCTTTCTGTCAAAAATACTTGAACGTGTCGTTGCCTCACAACTTAAAGCCCACCTCAGCTCCAATGATCTCTTTGAGCCATTTCAATCCGGTTTCCGATCAAAACACAGCACCGAAACAACTCTTCTCAAAATCACAAACGACCTCCTCCTCTCCTCTGACTCCGGCAACCTTAACATCCTCATCCTCCTCGACCTCACCGCAGCATTCGACACCATCAACCACGCCATCCTGCTGTCCCTCCTCGAATCATCACTCAACATCACCAACAATGCACTCTCCTGGCTGAAATCCTACCTCACCGACAGACATCAGTTTATCAACATCAACAACTGTACCTCCTCCACTACTCCTCCTCTGTCCCAAGGTCTCCCCGAGGGTTCGGTGTTTGGCCCCCTCCTCTTCATCCTCTACATGCTCCCCCTTGGCAAAATAATTCGTCGCCACAACCTTCAATTTCACTGCTACGCCGATAACATCCAACTTTATATCTCAACAAAAACCATCACCCCCACAAGACACACTCCACTCTCACCAACTGTCTCTCAGAAATAAAAGCATGGATGCAAACAAACTATCTCCAACTGAACAGTGCCAAATCAGACATCATCATTGGCCCCCCATCCCGTATCAAAGACATCCAGAATTTCAACTTCACCATTGACAGCCACACTTTATCCCGCCCCCTCAAATCCGCAACCTCGGAGTCATCTTCGACAGTCAGCTCAAATTCAATCACCACATCAATCACATCACCAGGACCGCCTTTTTCCACCTCAAAAACATTGCCCGTCTCCGCCCATCACTCTCCTCCTCTGCTGCTGAAACCCTGATTCATGCATTCATCACTTCACGATTCGACTACTGCAATAGCATCCTCTACGGCATACTATCCAACCTAATCAATAAACTCCAACATATCCAGAACTCTGCTGCCCGCCTACTCACCCACACCCGCTCCCGAGACCACATCACTCCCGTCCTCCAGAACCTCCACTGGCTCCCCGTCCATCAAAGAATCAACTTCAAAGTCCTCCTCATTACTCACAAAGCCCTCAACAATCAGGCCCCCCCCCTACCTCACAGACTTGCTGCACCACCACGCCCCTTTCCGCTGCCTCCGCTCATCAGAAGCCAACCTCCTATCCATCCCCACCCGCACCAATCACCGGACCTGGGGGGACAGAGCCTTCTCTGTCGCTGCCCCCTCCCTCTGGAACTCACTCCCCCAACCCATCAGAGACTGCACTGACCTCACCACCTTCAAAAAAACTTACAAAAACTCACCTCTTCAATCTGGCTTTTAATGTGTGATTGTTTACTATATATGTATTTGTTGTTCCTTCCTTTTCCCTTCACTATATCTGTAAAGCGTCTTTGAGCACCTGTAAAAGCGCTAACAAATTAAATCTATTATTATATTATTAAAAAACCCTGGCTCTGTGAAGCCTCTCCCCAAGTGCCCTGGGGTGCATGGAGCAGAGACACCTTCACCATGGCTCCCCAAAAGTGTAGTCAAAGCATCTCTAAACACGGCGGGTGTCTGGCAGTTTAGGACACAATTGATTTGGTATTCAGTGTTGTTTTTCAATGAGAGGGGCACACATTTACATATTACATATCCTGAAAATGTACATTGTTGAAAATACGTGAGGCTGATGACATAAGAGCAATGGCTAAAAGGTCAGGGTCATATTGATGAAACAATGCTATACGGTCTTTGATACTACATACTGTAAGAGATGAATGGCTTACCTTTAAATGTGTTAATGAACCTGGCCTCTAGGAAGGGTTTGTATCTGCCCAGAATGATATGCTCTATTGCATCCTGTTCAGCAGTCTTACTCCTGCTCCTTTGAGTCATCCTTGCTAAAAAATAAAACAGAGAACAGGCAAAGTTTAATGTACATGGTTAACAATAACATCTCTTGGGGGGAAAAAGACGCATTAGAAAAAGGAGGGGTGCAATATGAGGCATGATACTCTGTTCTATTAAAGATGGTAGTTCATTAATAAGAATGCACAACATTTTTAAAGTCCCGGAACGTCGTCCTGGTGTGTTCCGACCATAGACTGTATATATAAATGGACGTCGTGTCCGTGACGTCACCATAGGATTCTGCAGAGTTGCCGTGAAGCCCTTAGTAGGCGGAGTTGGCCACTAACGGCTCGACTGTGACGTCAGAGTCTAATCCCGCCCGCTCCAAATAAGGGCAAAGAGGCGGAGCTGAGGCGGGACCTGCTGCCTCCGAACTGGAAGTAAACAGAGCTAGCTCAGGCTAAGAAGCTAAGCTAACATGAAATACATGCATACCAAGTTACTGCTAACAGTGTAGTTCCCCTATATAAACGTTACATTCATAATCAAATGAGACAATCTGCAAGAGAATTAGCTATATTTTGTTATTCTTAATGCTTGTCATTCACACGTTGAGAAAAGACGGACTCCACCGCCCGGACCTAACGGAGCCGCAGTGGGCTAGCTCCGGGATGCCGGCTGGAGCTAGCCCCCTGCGGCTCCGTTAGCTCCGGCGGCCACCATTGGGATAATTGGGTCCCCTATTAACATTTGCTCCCGTTTAGCATTATGGGCGTCATAGCCATAGACTATAAAAGTCTTACCCAAGGCTGAATCATAAACTAAAATGTATATGTATGCATAAAGGGTTACATCCTTAGCTGGCTAATAAGTAACAAGCTAAGCTACCAAGCACACAAACACCTGCGAACGGGGTTAACATGTATAATATTATAATTTTAGACTTCTTGGAAGTTCTGTTAGTACATTCAAGCCCACAGCACGACATTTTAATTCTCTGGTATTTGTAACAATATTCCCTAAAAAGCACAATCACCACGAACACGGCTAAAGCTAAAGGGTCAAGTACAGTACTATGACAAACTAACGTTGTAGCCTCTATGGTTGTAGCCTAGCAGAGTGGACAAGTTGCTGTTAGCTGACAGTGAGGCATGTACGTGTCCATCAAAGTGACCACGCCCTAATTTATGCAAAAACGTTAAGACCTAATATAAATAAAAGGGTCGTGTTAGAAAACAATTCACTCACAGATTCATAATCATGAAGGTGGAATCTAACTATATCGATAATAATATGTATTGCATCCATGGGTAGAAACATGTTTTTTTCTGCTGTAAAGTTGGGCATTTTAACATGGGGGTCTATGGAAATTGCTCCTTTCTGCAGCCAGTCCCTAGCGGCCCATGTATGAACTGCAGTGTGTGGCACTTCCGTATTGGCTTCCCGGCTGTTCCCCACAGTTTGCCGCTTGGGCGGGAGTTGAACTCTGATGTCACTGTCGAGCCGTTAGTGGCCGACTCCGCCTACTAAGGGCTTCTCGGCAACTCTGCAGAATCCTATGGGTGACGTCACGGACCCTATGTCCATTTATATATACAGTCTATGGTTCCGACGGCAGTGCACCTACAGTCACCAGCTACACCTGCATGTAGGTGCATGAAACCTACAGGTGCATGAAACGCTGCACGTTTCATTTGCAAAACACGATAGTCTGCTCCTCCATGCATGCACAGATCATGCACTGAGGAGCCGCTCCGTTGAAACCGCATGACGGCTGCCCGCTGCACGGATGTGAGAGCTACACAGTAACACACAGCACACATCTGTCTTAGCAGCATTTTAAAGACGATTATTTATTCAAATAGTAACAGGCCAGTAGTATAACTAGTAATCAACACACATGAGTGGGCATAAATAGTCAGCCTTTTAATATCACATTGCATTTAATTCAATTATAAAGCGGAAGTCATTACCATGTGGTTGATGCTAAGCTAAACTGTGCTAACTGACAGCAGAGCTAAAGGTTAATGTAACGTTTCCAGTCAAATGCAGTCTCTTGGTAGGATTAACTTACTAAATAACTTCATCCTATTACTTTTTTACACATGAAAAGCGATGGGGAGCATGCCCCATAGCAATACACTGAGCCGGACAAACAAAGTAATAAACGAACAGTTGCAGTTTTGATGCTATTGTAGCTGGCCACCAAACAAACATTTAAATCCTTATATTTTGTTTCAAATTAGGGCTGTCAGTCAATTAAAATATTTAATCACGATTAATCGCATGATTGTCCATAGTTAATCGCGATTAATCGCAAATTAATCGCACATCTTTGATCTGTTCTAAATGTACCTTAGAAGAATATTTTTCAAGTTTTTAATACTCTTATCAACATATGAGTGGACAAATATGCTCTATGCAAATGTTTATTATCATTTGAACAATGACAAATATTCTCATGAATATTAAACCCAACAACCTCTACAACAAATATTCGCCTCAATTCAACCTGGAACCTCTCTCATTCAATAATAGTGTGTGTGTGTGTGTGTGTGTGTGTGTGTGTGTGTGTGTGTGGGATCGATCGATCGTTGGAGCGATGTGCAACTCAAGGCATATATGCTCGAACGGGAGCTGCCTGGACGCTGCAATCATGTTGCGCGCACTATCCGTGCTGACTTTTCGTACAATGTCCCACTGTCTGGCTTCCTGCATAAAGTCAAGTGCTCGGCACAGTTGTCGGCGAAATGTTGCTCCTCTGTTTTCATTTAAAAAGCTCCTTATATCCGTTAGCGCAGCTAGCTTGCACCAGATGCTAACAACAATGCACGTAAGGTCTCTCGCTCGCTCGGGCCACACATACACACACCCTCCCGGTCCTCCCAGTAGCCAGTCGGTGCCTGCCGGTGAGCGTGGAAGTGTGGTCTGCCACAAGCGGACGGCAGGTATTTTAAACTCGATGCGCTCTGAAACTACGGGGCGGCCGAGGGAAAAAAATACACATGCGTTAATCGCGTTAAAATAATTAGTGGCGTTAATTTTTTTGCGTTAACGCGTTATTAATGCGTTAACTTGACAGCCCTATTTCAAATACATGATAACAAATATCACTTACCAGTTTTGGTTAAAAGTCCGAATTGCCGTCAGTGATCTCTTCCGCCATGTACTACTGCTACTGTTTCTTGGTGAGACATTGAAAGACCAATCCCTGATGAGAACCTTCCCGCGTGATGACTGCTGGCCAATCCCTGATGAGAACCTGCCTGATTGACTCTTTAGCCGCCCAATCAGTGAGCTGGTGTGTCCAGCAAATGAAAAGCGCTTATTTTGTGTAAAACGAGAGGGAAATGTATATGAAACTGCAATATCATGAATCGGCTGTACGAGCGTTTTATACACAATGAGCACACACAAATATACACTAGAAATCAGGTATAGGCGGTTTATAAGGACATACCGAGAAAAAGCGGGAGGGTTTTATTTACATGTTGATACACTGCACGACTTGTGAGGGCACCACTTTTGTCTTCACAAGTCGAAATGTCCTTATAATGCTGGTGTGTATCCATGCGAATTGTCCTTATAATCCGGCCACACACACACACACACACACACACACACACACACACACAACCAAATAAGGAGTATGTGGGAGCAGGGGCGGCGCCAGGGGGGAGCTAAGCACCCCCAAGAAATATGTGGTTTTTTTTGGAAAATTATTATTATTTTTATTAAATTAGAAACATTATTGATTACATCAATGCAAATGTGAAACAAACACATTTTTGACCAAAAACATAAAGCCAACACAGGTGATATGATTAGGCCAATGGCCAGCACCCATTCGATTTTTGACCTACCCATAGGCTAAATTACTTTGACACTTGAGTGACTTCCTGTTAGCTAGAGCACCAAATTATTTGCTAACAGCAAAGTGAAAGATGGATCGTTTTTTAGTCCTTAAACGTCCACGTGTGGAAACTCAATCAAAACCACCTGAAAGCGTGAGGGATTCTGCACATAATAGCCTAGCGTCGTGAGTAGCCTACAAGTAGCTTCTCTGGTCTCTGTGTTTCATTCAAGCTCTGCTCTCTCTGTGTGTGTGTGTGTGTGTGTGTGTGTGTGTGTGTGTGTGTGTGTGTGTGTGTGTGTGTGTGTGTGTGTGTGTGTGTGTGTGTGTGTGTGTGTGTGGCACGAGCCATTTTGTGTGCGTGCGTGCGAGAGAGAGAGAGAGAGAGAGAGAGAGAGAGAGCCTCGCGCACCGGTGGGTATCTACCGGAGATCGTTGTGGTTAGCATCTGGTGCTAGCTAGCCAAGCTAACGGATATAAGGAGCTTTTTCAACAACAAGGTGGAGGGAGAACTCTCTCCTGTCAGACGGAGAGTCTCAGATAACCTCAGCTCAGGTGAAGTAAAGGGCTCTCAGTGTTTAGATAGTTCACTTTAATCTAGTTATCTCAGTGGGTCTCAAACGGTTTGTTTTAAAAGGGTGTGTGATTTGTAAAATATCTATGAAGAAATAGAAAATCTGTATACAGTTCTGTGTCATACGGATGTTGAGAGATGTATCCATGGATCTCTTAATGTTGCTCTCAAAGTGCAACAGATTGATGCTTTTAACTTCAATATTTAAAAAAATCTTCCCAGGGGAAACATGCCCCCGGACCCCACTAGAGGAGGTGAGGACACCCCTAGAGGAGGTGAGGTCCACCCCCGACTTGTAAAAATAGCACTTTACCCCTACTTACACCTATATGCCGTGAGCTGATTTTCGAGCCTTCATTGTAACAGTCGCGGGTACACTGTGTGTGCGTGTGGGGAGTGTTGCAGTAGAAAATTCAACTGTAGCGCTGGTGCATTAATGGGAAACCCTTAATGTTTGAGCACCCTCTATGAAACGTCAAGCTACCCCACAGCACCCCCTAGAGAAAATCTCAGGCGCCACCACTGTGTGGGAGTTCCCCTCGATTCCATTGGCTCTGACGGTTAGAAAGAGATGTTAATCAGAAAAATCGACCAAGGGGGGCCAGAGATATGGAAAATCCACCCAAATGACCCCAGAAGTGTTTTTTTTTTTGCTAAATCTCTCTAAAAAGGTCAAATGTCACTTGTTTTGCATCCATCTTGATACAGGGTACTTATTATATGTTGTAGTTTGGATTCATAAAGCTTTTAGTCTACCATCCCATCATTCAAGGATGGTTTTCACCATAAGTAATTTCTTTTTTTTGGACGATCACACAATCATTTACATTTTTTTACTGTGTTCAATCTGAATTTACTTTAAAATAAAAACATCTATATTGATTCTGACACTTCTACATCCAACTCACAGGTGTAACCTTGCTTTGAGAAAAAAGATTATTAATTTAACCCTTTTAGAAGGGAAGATATTGTCATTTGTTCTGGGAATGTCATTTTCGAGCCTGAGACCTGAAAAACAGGCTCGGGGCTTAACAAGTTTCTGTGTATGTTACACTTGCATGTATGAGATCATTAAGTGCCTTGTAACTTCTTTTTTTATAGTTTCACTCCGTTTGAATGTCAATGGACTGCAAATAAGTCAATAAAGGAGCATGGCTGCTCATTCCCCGACTCTCAAAAGAGTTTGGCTGGCTGTTTAATCTATGTTCACACTGAGACAGTACAACACATAGAGAGAACAGTACACCTATTGTGTAAGTACTATACAAGCTGAACCTGTTCAGGTCGATTAGAGTCAAACTACGAGCTTATTGGTTATGAACAAGACTTCACTTTAAAATAGGTAACATGTTCTTAGATATAAATACCTAAATTAGACACAACACTTATAGTTTAATGTATTGTTACATAAGAATAGATCATATTTGTTAAGTGTTATTATGGGATAATTACTATTCTTGTGGGACTTATTAGGCCCATATTGAGCAGAGCATATTAAGACCAAAACTCATGTACAACAACTTCCTTACAATAAATAAGCACTAATTAGAGGGTTATTGAGGAAAAACTCTCAAATAATGGCTTATTACTTGTAGAATATGGTCATGTAGAATAAGGCATTAATAAGTGTTTTATAATGACTAATAAAGAGCCAATATACTGCTAATTTGCATGTTAATTAACAACTAGTTGATGGTTAATTTGTGTACCTTAATATAGAGTTAAGGTACATTTTTTTCTCCTGGTACCATCTACTTATTCCATATGAACCACCCTAACCTCCCGGACTCTGCAGTAGCTGACGCACCTTCAGTTAGCTAGGTCCAAAACTACCTAGCTCAACAGTGATAGCACAAAAACCAGAATAAATGTTTTTTTTGGAACTAATAAAGCCCAGACAGAACACCAGAATTACACTGCCAACAGGAAAACACCAACAACAGAAACTATTGTTACTCTAACTATGCCCACATGGTTAGTAGCACATTAAAGCTCACCTATTAAGCTATATTTGAACAATATATTATAGGGCCATATACAAAAAATGTCTCTGAAGCGTTTTGCTCAAAATACCAAACAGATCACCCATTGTAGCCATGCCTCATACCCCTCTATTTCAGCCTGTAGTGTTAGATTTACCATGAAGTCTCATTTAAATATATAACTTCCTTCTCTGGTTTGATTTTCCCACGGTTTGAATATATCAGTCCTAATGTAAATAGGGCTGTCATTCCCAGGCTTTATCACACCTTTCATACAAAAGACTGGTAACCTTCTGTTCTCCTACACTGGACAGACAGGAGGGTGGCAATGGACAATTGTCAGGCAAATTATCATATGGATGTTACCTGTTTTATGTCCCTTTTGTTTCCTGCTCCTCTGTATAAATCACATTTCTGTGTAACGGGATTAGATTTCTTTAGCACACATTGGTGCAGGTTATCTTTCCTCCCAGTTGGAAATAAGATTGATGTTAAATGCTATAACTCTTTATTAAATAACACAACTTTGGTTTAAGCTTGTATATGTGTTCTTTTCTTACCAGAAAGTGATTAAGTGTGGAATTTCCACCACACAGCCCTGTTTCAAAAGTGCTGAATCTGGTTCTGGCCCTTTAATTGTAAATGAACTGCTGCTGGCCACGTCCCGTTGGAGCATGCACATGCAAGCAGTGAGCTCTTAGAAGAGAACTGTCCTGTCTACCGGCAGAAACTCAGCCAAATGCTGCCGTGAATAAACGCCATGTTATGTTCAAAACCACATCAAGCATTATTTCTGAAACAGTATGGAGCTCAAACAATGTCTCTCTCTCGCAGGTTTACCACAAGGACAGTACCTTGTATATCCTGCTTCTTTACAAATATTCTCTCCAGTAGGCTACAGCTCTGAGTATTAGCATGCTTGCTAATGTAAACAGACCATATTACTTCCAAAACACGTTGTGCATTGTTTTTGATACAGCTTGACATGTCAAGTTCTCAGAAAATCTGGATCAGCTCCGTTATACCCCCGTTTTTAGAGATGTGGGCAAGAAGGAAAAGGGTTGTATTTTCTGACACTTTGTGAGTCTCCTTACACACCGGGTACACATATTTATGTTTAAAAGACATAAAAAAGTGCATTTTGCATAATAGGTGATCTCTAAAATCTATAAATAGAGTGAAAATACTAACACATTTGCAGCCAGAGCTTCAACAGCCCATACACAGCCTCATAACCGCAGCTATGCCCCTCTAACTACATAACATGAAACTAACTAACTAACTAACTAACTAACTAACTAACTGCAATTGGTCACCTACCTGCAACTTTAGATGACGTCCCAATATAGAGGGATGCAATGTTGAGTGAAAGAAGCAGGACCCAAATGCAGATAACGCTGATTAACCTTTATTTCAAGGATAATGAAAAATAACTTTGACAAAACAGAATACTCACCAGTGAACTCAGTCACAAACAAAAGACTCACTTCTGTGTGGACCACCAAAACTAACTCACCACACTCTATGCTCCTTTCTCCCTAACAACTACACTGAACAAAAATATAAATGCAACACTTTTGTTTTTGCCCCCATTTTTCATGAGATGAACTCAAAGATCTAAAACATTTTCTATATACACAAAATAACCATTTCTCTCAAATATTGTTCACAAATCTGAAAAAATCTGTGATAGTGAGCACTTCTCCTTTGCCGAGATAATCCATCCCACCGTGTGGCATATCAAGATGCTGATTAGACAGCATGATTATTGCACTGGTGTGCCTTAGGCTGGCCACAATAAAAGGCCACTCTGAAACGTGCAGTTTTGCTTTATTGGGGGGGTCTGGGGGGGTCCGAAACCAGTCAGTATCTGGTGTGACCACCATTTGCCTCACGCAGTGCAACACATCTCCTTCGCATAGAGTTGATCAGGTTGTTGATTGTGGCCTGTGGAATGTTGGTCCACTCCTCTTCAATGGCTGTGCGAAGTTGCTGAATATTGGCAGGAACTGGAACACGCTGTTGTAAACGCCGATCCAGAGCATCCCAAACATTCTCAATGGGTGACATGTCCGGTGAGTATGCTGGCCATGCAAGAACTGAGTGGCTGAGTGGCTGGTTTCAGACGATCGTGGAGGTGAACATGCTGGATGTGGAGGTCCTGAGCTGGTGTGGTTACACGTGGTCTGCGGTTGTGAGGCCGGTTGGATGTACTGCCAAATTCTCTGAAACGCCTTTGGAGACGGCTTATGGTAGAAAAATGAACATTCAATTCACGGGCAACAGCTCTGGTGGACATTCCTGCTGTCAGCATGCCAATTGCACGCTCCCTCAAAACTTGCGACATCTGTGGCATTGTGCTGTGTGATAAAACTGAACATTTTAGAGTGGCCTTTTATTGTGGCCAGCCTAAGGCACACCTGTGCAATAATCATGCTGTCTAATCAGCATCTTGATATGCCACACCTGTGAGGTGGGATGGATTATCTCGGCAAAGGAGAAGTGCTCACTATCACAGATTTTTTCAGATTTGTGAACAATATTTGAGAGAAATGGTTATTTTGTGTTTATAGAAAATGGTTTAGATCTTTGAGTTCATCTCATGAAAAATGGGAGCAAAAACAAAAGTGTTGCATTTATATTTTTGTTCAGTGTACATTGCATTCATTAACAAAATGAGGTGCAACTGCCTACTAGGCCACAGCTCCTGCCAACATGTCACAGTAGAGGCACAGCATTAAAGGGCCCCTTTATTATTTATTAAAAACACCCATCAACACTGCCCAAAAGAATGGGCATAACTCATGAACAGAAGAAGATAGAAGCTTCTAATCACTTCTCGCACAATCCCAACAAATGTGTGCAGTTTTCTGTGTTGAATGTTTTTTTCAATATTAAGGTAGAAGTCTTTGTTCTTGTTTTAATAAAATAAGTAAAAAATAAGCAAAAGATTCAAGCTCCGTTTTTGTTTTATTTGCATATATCCCCTATTATAGTATATACATATTTAATGAGTGACATATAACATTACCTGAGGTTCTGTTGATTTCTGGGATGTGTAAAACTTGATAATACTGTAAAAAATGATCATTTACAAGGCAAGACACAAACATTTACAATAACAGAAATGTCCTATTGTGGGCCTCAGCGGGTTAATGGATGTATTATGCAGATATCTGTAAGTATACTGGGACAAAAGGAACATTTGAGTCATCCATTATCACCTGGTGCTATATGTTTATTACAAAACAGTAGTTTTTATTATATATTATTCTATTAGGTGCTATACGTTCTATTTGAAGCTACTGTTTTAAAGTCAAATACTTATTTTTGCCTCTGAGTAGCCATGTCAATAAAATAAAACTCAGACACACTATCCAAAACAGTCTTTATGAATGAAGGAAATGCATAAAGGGAGATGCAGTGTAGACAGGCAGAATAAAGTTCAAAGAACGGTTATAAAATAAATGAAACCTGGTCCTAAGACTTTTTCTCTGTAAATAAAAACAAAGTGTGCACCTTTATAAGCCCAAAACTGCAGATATATGAAGGAGGAAGTGGAAGTAGTAATACATATTGTCATTCTTTGATAGCTAAATGTACAATTAAAGGTCCCCTATTATACTGTTTTTCATCAACATATTAAAGGTCTCAGATATATACAAAACATGTCTCTGAAGTGTTTGGCTCCAAACACCAAACAGATCATTGCAGCATCCCATAATCCCCTCTGTTTCAGCCCTGTTTCAAAAGTGCTGATTACTGTTACTTTAGATGAAAATAAGGAGCCACTCCCTACGCCCCTCTGAGAGAGATTTAATTAAGAAGAACACAATGGTGCTCTAGGAGGAGATTCAGGTGATAAGGGGGGGGTTACCTTGGTTGGTTATTGGCTAATAATTACGCTAGCCAAAAAAAATCGTTATTACATCATAAAGTGGCCAAAATCTCATCAGCTCATTTTCAGACTACTACTTTCAGTTTTTATACAAATGGATCAGGACAAAGGTGAGCGAATCTTTTTTCCTATAACTTTAAGAGTCTCTTTACACAGAGAGGACACATGTTGATGTATAAAAGACATACAAAGGTGGATTTTGCATAATAGGTGACCTTTAAAGGATCAGAATAGTGTTGCAATAGTTGACATTCTTCTTTTAAAGGATCAAGAGAGATTTGATTTAAGAACTGATAGTCCCTAGTTTCATATAATAAAGTGTAAAGTGGGTTTGTGGGATTGCTGTATTTGAGTTTCAAAAATGTTCACATTTAAAGCCACTTCAGGGTGAATGTGTGCTCATTAAGGGACAGCAAACAGAGCGTCAGCACAAAGAGCTCCATTGTTTGTTACACAATAAGAGACATGAGAGGGGCGTCTGTGAGTGGTTCTGCAGGGGGAAATGACTTATACAGGTTTCAACATGCTAACAGGAATCCATTGGGGGGGAGCGGGGCAGAGGAGGGTCGAGGGTCTGAACAAGTTCCACATCTGATAAGATAGATAACAAAAGTAGATTGTTGCAGGTTTAGGAGGAGATACACCTGAACAAACACGATGATTGAGTTACCTTAGAGACCTTTTCAGAAACAAACAGAGGCTTTTTAGAGTGACATCAGACAGATGCTTGAAATTCCTGCTGTGATTGCTCGCTGTGTTTGTCGTCTTCCTGCCGGACCCTGCACCCCTCCCCTCACTCCAGGCGCTATAAAGCATCTGAGTACATAGCGTGCTTTACTCTTCTCTGCATCCCGAGCAGCAGTACTCCTCCACCATGACCTCCTACGCTCGCTTCTCCTCCAGCAACCGCCTAGGCTCCATGAGGGCCCCCAGCGTGTACGGTGGTGCCGGGGGGTCCGGGGTCCGCATCTCGAGCAGTGGCCCTAGGAGCTTCTCCTCGGCCGGAGCAGGGTTTTCCTCCGGAGCCCGGTCAGGGTTTTCCTCCGGAGCCGGGTCAGGCTTCAACCTGAAAGACGCCATAGATGTAAATGACAACAACAAGAAGGCCACCATGACCAACCTGAACGAGCGCCTGGCCACATACCTGGACAAGGTGCGCAGCCTGGAGAAGGCCAACGGAGAGCTGGAGCTGAAGATCAGACTTTTCCTGGAGAGCAAGACCAAACCCGAAGGCCATGACTGCTCCGGCTTCATGGCAGCCATCAGCGACATGCAGAACCAGGTGAGGGAGTCAGGTTTCACATTATTGTCCCACAATGTAAGGTAATTGGATTGAGCTTCCACCCACGTCATAAAACCCAATCCACATGCAGAAAATCCAAGACAAAGAGAGGTACAAGAAACTTTACACAAGTATAGCTGCTGAGGAAGATGCAAAGTGGTGACAGTGAAAAGGATTAAAGTAAAGATAAAGCTTTGTTGCTTTTCATATTTTATGTTTTTATTGCAGGAGCAATAAAATAGTTTTAAAATCTGGACTCCTCCCAGATGGTAGTTATTTAATTTACTTGATTCATTGCTTGATTTTAACAGTCCACGGGATAACATGTTTCTTTCTTTTCTTGAAAATTCCAAGATCTTAAAGCATTCATATTACCAAAAGAATTGCAAACAGTTGCCTCAGTGTACACAGGTAGATTGCAGGATTGGATGCTGTCTCAGTTCAACCCTGATCCCAAAGCAGAGCCACAATAAAGAATGAGATCATGTGAAAATGAATCTTGTTCAGCTCAGAGATTCCTCCTCCCTGACAACGTTAGGACCCTCAGGTGTGCAGCCTGCAGACAGACAGACGGAGAAACAAGATGTGTTTCCTGCAAGATGCATTCAGGTTCAGCCACACCCTAAACACAGCAAGGCTTCCTGAAGCGGGATCAGGCTCGGGCTCCAGTTTAGCATGATGTGCATACAGGCAACACAAAACAATGAGGCAGAAATGTGACTTATGTTTGAATAATTATCTCTTCTCTTTTCATGTTGAGTCTAAAACAGGAACAACCTGCAGATAGGCCTTAGTGTGCTGTTTTTATTGCACACATTTTCCCATTCTTGCAGTGTTGGAGGAGACTGGGACTTAATCATTTCATTGCAGAAATGTCATTTTGTAGAATTGAGATAATATGTTGTCTTAGAGTCTCACGTTCTTTTCAGAGAGTCTGATGATGAATAAAAGACTAACGGTGAGTCCTCTTTGTTTCAGATCCTTTACGCCACCACCACAAATGGATCTTTGTACCTGGCCATCGATAATGCCAAGCTGGCCGCTGACGACTTCAGGGTCAAGTGAGATCATGATAATTTATTTAATGTATTGGAGCTTTTCAATGTATTGTCAAAGCCCAGCCTAGTTAAGGCCACTAGAACTTAAAGAAAATTAGAGATGCAAAATACAGGTAATTAGAAACAAAAGACATATAATAGATAACAATGGGTTACTCAAATATACCTTTAATGCTAGTTTCCTGATCATGTTTACCTTTTTATAAACTGTTTTATGTGGGGTTTTTTCTGTATATTTACTAATTATTTGTATTTCTTTGTTATTCGGCCCTTGCTGACTATGATTTATCAGTATCATGATGAAATTAGGAGGACATATGCTAGCCCCTTTACATATTATCCTCTTGCCGTCAACTCCAGATATTATTATTTATTATTATACTAAAGTATAGTATCTATATATATCTTTAATAATAATAATTTTTATTATTATTATTGGATATTCATAGTTGTTTAATCAACAGAAAGAATCCTGTACTGTAAGTACATTATCTTCAAATAAGCCTCACCTTATCAAGTACTGATGCGCTATAGTATGTACCGAAATGAGAATTTGCTGTGATTTCTCTGGGTTTGTTTCGGGTGGAGTAACTGATGGAATGGTTGGTGTGTTGCAGGTATGAGAACGAGCTGGCCATGCGTCAGTCGGTGGAGGGGGACATCTGCGGGCTGAGGAGGCTCCTGGACGAGCTCACACTGGGCAGATCGGATCTGGAGATGAATATCGAGTCTCTGCGGGATGAACTCATCCAGCTGAAGAAGAACCACGAGGAGGTCGGCGACAACCTGCAAACTGAATAAGATTTAAATCAGCTGGATTTTAAAAGAAGTAAAATATTGAAAATGAAAGGAATTTAGTTATTTTCAACATACCAGTACCTCAGAAAAGGACTGTGAATAAATCCAATCTGTATTACTGGGTGCTGGTAATGTCCTAACATATGACAAATCCAAAGTCTGAAGCAATTACAAGGAGAATCATTTAAAAATGAAATGAAAAACAGAAAAGCATGCAACAAACACTCAAATTTGTATTCTGATGAACAAACTAACACCTATTCTTTATTATCGACTTAATTTTGAACTGTTCTCTTGCAGGACCTGTTGGCCATGGGCTCCCAGGTGGGGGGTCAGGTGAATGTGGAGGTGGATGCCGCTCCGCAGCAGGACCTGTCTGCTGTTATGGGTGAAATCAGAGAACATTACGAGACCGTGGCAAACAAGAACCGGAGAGATCTGGATGTCTGGTTTCAGGCCAAGGTGAGCAAAATCAACCATCTGATGAAAAACCCTTTTGTGACTTTTCATTAATGACTTCTGAAATCATCTTCCTCAAACAGGATTATTTCTAGCAAGATTGTGTTTTTCCGCATTTAGACTAGACTTCACAAAAAAACTATAGCAGTCCAGTCTATCTTTCTGTCTCTATAATAAAGGCATTTTAATGCAATGAAAGACTATTAAAATCAATATTATATGATATATCAGGAATAAATATGGGATGTTGGGTAAAGATGGTAGCCTACCATGTCATGATTACGACTTTCAAAGATAAAAACGTCCAGAGGTACAGAGAGCCATAAAGGTTTGTGAATTGAAATTGACAGTGTCATCGTCACACAGTTTGATTTATAAGCAGATCTGATTTCTAATGTACTTTTCAATGTTTTCTTGTTGTTTTGCAGTCTGAAGAACTCAATAAGGAGGTGGCAGTGAGCACAGAGACTCTCCAGTCCTCTCGCTCGGAGATAACAGAGGTTAAACGCACGCTGCAGGGCCTGGAGATAGAGCTCCAAGCACAGCTCAGCATGGTGGGTATACTGTAGCATTCAATCAATGGAGGAAGAAGTAATCAGGTCTCTTGGCGCGTTTCCACTGCAGGCCTCACTCGGCCTAACTCGGCCTCGCTAACCCTAACCCTAACCAGTACTTCAGGACAAATACCAGTACTCCGGAATACCAGTACTTCAGGAGAAATACCAATAATAGAGTGGTCACAAATACAAGTCCTGAAATTTTACTCAAAAACAAAAGTTTTGGCATCAAAATTGGGCAGCAGTAGCTCAGTCTGAAGGGACTTGGCTTGGGAATGGAATTGGTGCAGATCAGACCAGAAATATGGAGTGTGGACTGGTAGCTGGAGAAGGGCCAGTTTGCCTGCGTGCAATTGGAAAATAACACCAGAATGAAGCACACATTTCCCATTTGGGAATTAATAAAGGTGGATTCAATCTTAATTAAAATATATTTTAGCACCATAAATAGTATGGCTGTATAGTATTCGGTTGTATCTTATTCAATTGCTATTTCACATATGACAATAAAGCCTATGCATCTTTGAATGCTCACACTCTTTCTTCTCCTTCAGAAAGCGTCTCTGGAAGGGACCCTCGGTGACACACAGAACCGCTACTCCAACATGATGGGAGACTACCAGAACAAGGTGTTGAGCCTTGAGGGCCAGCTATCTCAGCTCAGGTCCGACCTAGAAAGACAGGGACACGAGTACCAGGTCCTGCTGGACACCAAGACCCGGCTGGAGATGGAGATCTCCGAGTACAGGAGGCTGTTGGACGGAGAGTTGTTCAGGTGAATGCACCGGCTCATACTGGGAGACAGATTAATAAATCTAATTTAAGAAATTAAAATGGAGATGTGTGAATGCTAAGCAGACTTTCTGTAGAAGGGTTACAATTGGGGAAAAAACAACCTTAAAGTGGTATGTATATAAAATGTAAAATGAAAGGTTAAAAGAAAAAAAAGTATTGTTATAGAGACTAACTGTTTGTGTCGTCCTGCAGCCCGCCGGCCACCAGAAAAACCCAGAAAGTGTTGATAATCACCAAAGAGTACACTGACGATGAAGAGGTCAGCTCTGAAAGCCAGGAAGTTTGAGAGAACAAACATCTGTCAACACCAAGCAAACCGTTCCAGAAAACACAAATAAAATACTTCTGATGAACTCAAACATGTAAATGTGTGTGTTTTCTGTTACATTACATCTATAATGTATTCCGATCCTTCACTTAAGTGAAAGAACTGTATAAAATTTTAAAAATGATCTGTTACAACAATAAGAAGGTCGGTAACTGTGCAAAAATAATGCAAAGAGCTTTAATATTGGCCAGATGTTGGCGTTATTAGGACCATGTTTGGAGATTTATTTTATTTATTTTATTTATTTTATTTATTTTATTTATTTTATTTATTTTATTTATTTTATTTATTTTATTTATTTTATTTATTTTATTTATTTTATTTATTTTATTTAATTTATTTTATTTATTTTATTTATTTTATTTATTTTATTTATTTTATTTATTTTATTTATTTTATTTATTTTATTTATTTTATTAGGATCCCCATTAGCTGGTGCATAACAACAGCTAATCTTCCTGGGGTCCACAAATAACATAAAACAGGACATTTGACAGTACATTACAAGACATTGATACAAATCATGTACGGCGTCAATTTTCCTTCAAACAGTGACTTTCGTATCAACCATCACATACAGCTTATTTTTTGATTCCCCATTTCCTTGGCATGTGTTTAAAAAACCTATATGAATCGGTGTGCTGCTGTATGTTTTCCAAAAGCCTGTCTGCTGCTTGTGTAATTTACAGTCTTTGGGCTTCTAGATGCCTCTTCAATCGTCTTTTGAAGCTTGCTTTAGTTGTTTCTTTAGAGATCTGATCTGGCAGAGTGTTCCATGCAGCCATGGCTCTATACAGCACTGTGCTCTTCATAGACTCTGTTTTGGCTTTAGGGATTTGATAGCAACCTCTTGTGGCATGTCTCGTTTTATATGTATGGATTTTAGAGCTAGGTGTAAGTTTCTTATATAGACAGGTTGGATGTTTCAGCTCATTTATGTTTCTCAAAAAGACAAGGAGTGATACCATCAGCCTCTCCATGACTAATGTCCAGGAGAGCTTGACATGCATTTTGATTACATTATGTCTTGGTGTACACCTAAGGGCAAGCCGAGCTGCTCTGTTTTGAACCAGTTGCAGCTTTCCCAGGTCCCTCTTGTTTGCCCCTGACCAGATCATTGAGCAGTAGTCCAGTTGTGAAAGGACTAGAGTCTCAATGACTTGTTTTGTCAGTTGCGGTGGTAAAAACACTGAGCACCTCTTGATGACAGATATATTCCTCCCCATCTTTGCCACCACTGACTCTATGTGTTTCGTCCATGATAAATTGTTCACTAGGATGAGTCCCAGGAGCTTTGTTTCTTCCACCTGCTCAACCTCTACATTATTCAGCATCAGATTTAACTGCGGTTTAGACCTTAGTACGTCATTTGTGCCAAATACAATACTTTTTGTTTTTTGAATGTTGAGCACTAATTTGTTGCTGGTCACCCATTCCATTACTGTTTTCAGTTCTTTGTTCAGAATATCAGTTATTTCACCGATTGTGGGAGCCTGTGTATATATTGTCGTGTCATCCGAGTACATAGAGACTTGTGCTTTTTCAAGAGCCAATGGAAAATCATTTGTAAAGATTGAGAAGAGTAAAGGACCAAGTGAACTTCCTTGTGGAATTCCACTTGCAACACATCTAGCACTAGAGATACTGCCATTAAAGTATACACTTTGAGTTCTGTTATATAGATAGCTTTCTAGCCATGATATCGCCTTTGAGGCAAAACCATAGCACTCCAATTTGTCAAGTAAAATTCTATGGTCTATCAAATCAAAGGCAGCGCTATAATCTAATAGTACTGCTCCCACCATTTTCTTCACATCAATCTCTTTCATCCATTGATCTGTCATTTGTGTTAATGCTGTGGCTGTTGAGTGACCCTCTCTATATGCATGTTGATACTCACTCATCAGACTGTTAACAGAAAAATAGCATTGTATTTGATTGAATACAATTTTTTCTAGTAGTTTGTTTAGAACAGGTGACAGGCTTATTGGTCTGCTGTTAGAGCCAGTGAAGGCATTTTTTGCATTTTTAGGGAGTGGAATAACTTTAGCTACTTTCCAGATTTGCGGGCATGTACCTTCCAGACTCATGTTAAAATATGACAGATGGGTGCAGCAATGAACTTGGCTACATTCTTTAATAGCTGACCGTCTAAGTTATCAATACCTGGTGGTTTATCATTATTGATTGCCAACAATAACTTTTCCACCTCTTCTGTTCTAACTTTACCCAGCTCAAAGGTGCAATTTTTATTTTTCATAATACGTTCTCTAATATTAACATAGGACGACTCGCAGCTAGATTTTGGCATTCCCTGCCTTAGCTTCTCCACTTTATCAATAAAATAGTTATTAAAATAATTGGCAATATCTAGTGGTCTAGTGATGTATGCCCCCTCTGATTCTATAAAGGATGGTGTTGAGTTGTTTTTCCTACCCATGATGGTATTCAAGGTACCCCAGAGCTTTTTTCCATCATGCTTTATATCATTGATCTTAATCTCATAATACATTTTCTTCTTCCTTCTGTTCAGTTTTGTCACATTATTTCTTATTTTGCAATATAACTGCCACTCAGAATGATTGCCGGAATTCATTGCTGCCCTTTTTGTTCTGTCTCTATCAGCCATACATTTCTTTAGCTCCTCGTCAATCCATGGTGCCTTTACTGTTTTAACGGTTAACTTCTTAACAGGTGCATGTTTATCCATCACTGGTAACAACAATTTCATGAAAACATCCAGTGCCACATTTGTGTCACTCTCTTTAAAAACATTAGACCAACATACTCCCTTAACATCCTCCACATATGAATCACAGCAAAACCCTTTATATGATCTCTTCAGCACTATTTTCGGTCCTGCTTTTGGGACTTTGGCTTTCCTACATATTGCTACAAGGTTATGATCGCTGAAGCCAATTGGTACAGATACCGCTTTTGAGCACAGTTCACTTGCGTTTGTGTATATGTGATCAATGCATTTGGATGATGTTACTCCTGAGCTATTGGTAATTACCCTGGTTGGTTGATTGATCATCTGATCTAGGTTACATGCACTTGTTACCGTCATCAATTTGTTTTTCAATGAACAGTCTGATGACAGAAAGTCAATATTCACGTCACCCAATAAATATATCTCCCTGATTTCATCACATGCCTTCTCAATCATTTCACACAATTTATCTAGATAATTACTATCAGAGCTTGGTGGTCTATAGCAACATCCCAGCAACATAGGCTTTAAATGGGGCAGGTGAACCTGCAGCCATACCATCTCTACCTCACCTAACATCAAATCCTCCCTATACTTCACAGGAATGTGACTTTGTACATAAAAAGCCACTCCTCCCCCATTGCAGTTTCTATCCTTTCTGTAAAAATTGTACCCCTGTATTGATATTGCACCGTCCTCAAACGAGTCATCTAAGTGAGTTTCAGAGATGGCCAAAATATGAATATTATTTGATATCAACATATCCTGAACACACTGAACCTTATTTCTAAGGCTGCAGATATTCAAGTGAGCGATCTTTAGCCCTTTCTTAGGTAGTTTAGCATTCACTGACATAAATAGAGATAGACTAACAAAAAATTAAGCACAATGTCCATTACAGTTCTGATGCTAAAGTGCATATTTGTGTATGTGTATGTGTGCATCCCTTGTGTGTGCGTGTGTATATGCATGCACCAAGCTACAAACCCCTTCTGTCTCTTTAGTCCCTTTTCTCAGTCCTCTGAGATGAGTGGCGTGAGTCCGTTCTCTCAGCCCTTTGGGAGGGGGGGATCGGGGGATGGGTGGGGGTTTGCGGAGGATGAACAATTAGTCTGTCGTACCTAATGTAAGCAATGTTCCCTTTGCTCCTTTCGGCCTTCATGGCAGGGATGAGTTCCTTTCTCTTCTGGCGTACCGCTTCAGGATAATCCTCGTTGAGGAAGATGTTCGTTCCTTTCAACCTGTTTCGTCTCCCCATCACAGCCGTCTTGTCCTTGAAACGCAGGAACTTCACAACAATCTGCCTAGGCTTGTCTGCGCCCCTGCCGTTTCCCATTCGATGTGTCCTTTCCACCTCGATCCTCTCCTCATCCATCTGTAGTTCTGTTCTGAGCAGCTCCCGGACCTTGTACTCCGATTCCTCCCAACTCTCCCCTGGAGACTCTGGGATTCCATCAATAATTAAGTTGTTGCGTTTCGATTGGCCCTCGAGATAGTCTGATTTTCCACTCATTGTCATAACAGATTCACGCACAGTACTAATGTCTGTGCGTGCTTCTTGGCTCTTCTTCTTCAACTCCTTACAAGTGTCTTTTAGTTCATCCACTTCTTTTTGGGAGAACTGTAGACTGTTCTTAAGGTCCTGAGCCTCCCTATTCATATCATCCATTCTCTTGTTGGTGGAATCCACCAAGATTTGGATGAAACTTTTAAAATTGTTTTCTTGCTGTGTTAGTAGCTGCCCGTATGCATCCTGTTGTTGTTTTAACAGTTCACGCACCTGTGACAGGCTGACGTTGTCCTCTCCTCTCGGCGGCATGGTTGCTTGGTTACCGTGAGTTTGACGCTAACTCCAGTTAGCTGCTGTTAGCCGCTACGTTAGCCTACTTTGGGTTCCCTCTTGGCACGTCCTTACTCTGTTCCGAAGGGCAGGCTGGGCTCACGTTCGGTGGTCCTATATAGTGTCCCGGCTGATCTTATGCGCAAAGTTATAGGGAGCCAGTATACCAAGTTTGACATCTTTGTTGTATAGATTTGGAGATATTAGATGATGAAGGTGTCTATGGTCACATTTTGTATTGATCCTTATGGGGAAAACATTTTGTTCTTTCAGGTTTCGTGCAAAGAATGCATGTGGAATGGTTAAAAAAAATAGCACATCTTCAACTGATTTGATGGAAATTATAGGATGCGCTTAAAAAGTGGCTAACTTATAGCATTCAGTATAAAACATTTAAAGGAACATATATACGTGTATGTAGACGACACATTTATCTTTCTGTAAAATTCACTTAAATCCCATAAATTCTCTCTGAAGACAATAACAGATCAAATGTGCTGAACTTTATTCATCTAAATCAAAGGATTCCTGTGCAGGCCTGATGGAATGTAACTAAGTATATTTACTTAAGTCACTTGAGAATATTCAGTAATACAGTATTTTCACTTTTAGATTGTTGGTTTTTAATCCAAATTTCTTATTTTACAGCTTTAATTACTAGCTACTTTATTAGCTGTTTATGGAAAATTATAAATCAACTAATAAATTACGAGGTATTATTACAGTTTTGTATTTTCTTCTTTTTATCTCATATATATTGTTTTTTTCATTGTTGTGGGAGGCTGGGACTTAAGATGTTCATTGCCCGAACTAAGCTTTAGTTGTTGTGCAAATGACAATTCATCTTGAGCCTCAGAGCTGAGAGAGGAGAACATACAGCATGTCTTTTTTATATATATTTTTAAGAATCACCTTTGTTTGTCCCTCCTGTCTCTGTTTTTATTTTCAGATTTTAACTTTTTATATCCTTTAAAAAAATGTCCGTCACAACCTGACACAAGGCCAGAGAGAAGAGAGGAGACCACAGAAAGGAAAATCAAATCAAACTGCAAACCAAATGAAGGGTGTCTGACTGAAAACACATAGCTGACTTCTCCCCCCGTAGGACCGGTTTAACCTGTCGGTCCCCTCATCAACACAGATACACATTTCTGGTTAAACTACCTCAGCCCCAGGTTCCTTAGAAATAATAATCAACTGGTGAAGTTTTATGGTGATATCTATTATCCATTTTAGTGTGTATGAAATGTATCCATTTTACAATCCATATCTTTAAAAGCTGTTATCTCAAAATGTGTTGTGGAGCTGAAGATCAGACTTTTCCTGGAGATCAAGACCAAACCCGAAGGCCACGACTGCTCCGGCTTCATGGCAGCCATCAGCGACATGCAGAACCAGGTGAGGGAGTCAGGTTTCACATTATTGTCCCACAATGTAAGGTAATTGGATTGAGCTTCCACCCACGTCATAAAACCCAATCCACATGCAGAAAATCCAAGACAAAGAGAGGTACAAGAAACTTTACACAAGTATAGCTGCTGAGGAAGATGCAAAGTGGTGACAGTGAAAAAGATTAAAGTAAAGATAAAGCTTTGTTGCTTTTCATATTTTATGTTTTTATTGCAGGAGCAATAAAATAGTTTTAAAATCTGGACTCCTCCCAGATGGTAGTTATTTAATTTACTTGATTCATTTCTTGATTTGAACAGTCCACGGGATAACATGTTTCTTTCTTTTCTTGAGAAAATTCCAAGATCTTAAAGCATTCATATTACCAAAAGAATTGCAAACAGTTGCCTCAGTGTACACAGGTAGATTGCAGGATTGGATGCTGTCTCAGTTCAACCCTGATCCCAAAGCAGAGCCACAATAAAGAATGAGATCATGTGAAAATGAATCTTGTTCAGCTCAGAGATTCCTCCTCCCTGACAACGTTAGGACCCTCAGGTGTGCAGCCTGCAGACAGACAGACGGAGAAACAAGATGTGTTTCCTGCAAGATGCATTCAGGTTCAGCCACACCCTAAACACAGCAAGGCTTCCTGAAGCGAGATCAGGCTCGGGCTCCAGTTTAGCATGATGTGCATACAGGCAACACAAAACAATGAGGCAGAAATGTGACTTATGTTTGAATAATTATCTCTTCTCTTTTCATGTTGAGTCTAAAACAGGAACAACCTGCAGATAGGCCTTAGTGTGCTGATTTTATTGCACACATTTTCCCATTCTTGCAGTGTTGGAGGAGACTGGGACTTAATCATTTCATTGCAGAAATGTCATTTTGTAGAATTGAGATAATATGTTGTCTTAGAGTCTCACGTTCTTTTCAGAGAGTCTGATGATGAATAAAAGACTAACGGTGAGTCCTCTTTGTTTCAGATCCTTTACGCCACCACCACAAATGGATCTTTGTACCTGGCCATCGATAATGCCAAGCTGGCCGCTGACGACTTCAGGGTCAAGTGAGATCATGATCATTTATTTAATGTATTGGAGCTTTTCAATGTATTGTCAAAGCCCAGCCTAGTTAAGGCCACTAGAACTTAAAGAAAATTAGAGATGCAAAATACAGGTAATTAGAAACAAAGGACATATAATAGATAACAATGGGTTACTCAAATATACCTTTAATGCTAGTTTCCTGATCATGTTTACCTTTTTATAAACTGTTTTATGTGGGGTTTTTTCTGTATATTTACTAATTATTTGTATTTCTTTGTTATTCGGCCCTTGCTGACTATGATTTATCAGTATCATGATGAAATTAGGAGGACATATGCTAGCCCCTTTACATATTATCCTCTTGCCGTCAACTCCAGATATTATTATTTATTATTATACTAAAGTATAGTATCTATATATATCTTTAATAATAATAATTTTTATTATTATTATTGGATATTCATAGTTGTTTAATCAACAGAAAGAATCCTGTACTGTAAGTACATTATCTTCAAATAAGCCTCACCTTATCAAGTACTGATGCGCTATAGTATGT
Organism: Harpagifer antarcticus; assembly: GCA_902827135.1. Classification (NCBI taxonomy): domain Eukaryota; kingdom Metazoa; phylum Chordata; class Actinopteri; order Perciformes; family Harpagiferidae; genus Harpagifer; species Harpagifer antarcticus. Next base: position 2,560,025 of record CADEHL010001093.1, on the reverse strand, counting down.
ACCGAAATGAGAATTTGCTGTGATTTCTCTGGGTTTGTTTCGGGTGGAGTAGCTGATGGAATGGTTGGTGTGTTGCAGGTATGAGAACGAGCTGGCCATGCGTCAGTCGGTGGAGGGGGACATCTGCGGGCTGAGGAGGCTCCTGGACGAGCTCACACTGGGCAGATCGGATCTGGAGATGAATATCGAGTCTCTGCGGGATGAACTCATCCAGCTGAAGAAGAACCACGAGGAGGTCGGCGACAACCTGCAAACTGAATAAGATTTAATCAGCTGGATTTTAAAAGAAGTAAAATATTGAAAATGAAAGGAATTTAGTTATTTTCAACATACCAGTACCTCAGAAAAGGACTGTGAATAAATCCAATCTGTATTACTGGGTGCTGGTAATGTCCCTAACATATGACAAATCCAAAGTCTGAAGCAATTACAAGGAGAATCATTTAAAAATGACATGAAAAGAGAAAAAGCATGCAACAAACACTCAAATGTGTATTCTGATGAACAAACTAACACCTATTCTTTATTATCGACTTAATTTTGAACTGTTCTCTTGCAGAACCTGTTGGCCATGGGCTCCCAGGTGGGGGGTCAGGTGAATGTGGAGGTGGATGCCGCTCCGCAGCAGGACCTGTCTGCTGTTATGGGTGAAATCAGAGAACATTACGAGACCGTGGCAAACAAGAACCGGAGAGATCTGGATGTCTGGTTTCAGGCCAAGGTGAGCAAAATCAACCATCTGATGAAAAACCCTTTTGTGACTTTTCATTAATGACTTCTGAAATCATCTTCCTCAAACAGGATTATTTCTAGCAAGATTGTGTTTTTCCGCATTTAGACTAGACTTCACAAAAAAACTATAGCAGTCCAGTCTATCTTTCTGTCTCTATAATAAAGGCATTTTAATGCAATGAAAGACTATTAAAATCAATATTATATGATATATCAGGAAAAAATATGAGATGTTGTGTAAAAATGGTAGCCTACCATGTCATGATTACGACTTTCAAAGATAAAAACGTCCAGAGGTACAGAGAGCCATAAAGGTTTGTGAATTGAAATTGACAGTGTCATCGTCACACAGTTTGATTTATAAGCAGATCTGATTTCTAATGTACTTTTCAATGTTTTCTTGTTGTTTTGCAGTCTGAAGAACTCAATAAGGAGGTGGCAGTGAGCACAGAGACTCTCCAGTCCTCTCGCTCGGAGATAACAGAGGTTAAACGCACGCTGCAGGGCCTGGAGATAGAGCTCCAAGCACAGCTCAGCATGGTGGGTATACTGTAGCATTCAATCAATGGAGGAAGAAGTAATCAGGTCTCTTGGCGCGTTTCCACTGCAGGCCTCACTCGGCCTAACTCGGCCTCGTTAACCCTAACCCTAACCAGTACTTCAGGAGAAATACCAGTACTCCGGAATACCAGTACTTCAGGAGAAATACCAATAATAGAGTGGTCACAAATACAAGTCCTGAAATTTTACTCAAAAACAAAAGTTTTGGCATCAAAATTGGGCAGCAGTAGCTCAGTCTGAAGGGACTTGGCTTGGGAATGGAATTGGTGCAGATCAGACCAGAAACATGGAGTGTGGACTGGTAGCTGGAGAAGGGCCAGTTTGCCTGCGTGCAATTGGAAAATAACACCAGAATGAAGCACACATTTCCCATTTGGGAATTAATAAAGGTGGATTCAATCTTAATTAAAATATATTTTAGCACCATAAATAGTATGGCTGTATAGTATTCGGTTGTATCTTATTCAATTGCTATTTCACATATGACAATAAAGCCTATGCATCTTTGAATGCTCACACTCTTTCTTCTCCTTCAGAAAGCGTCTCTGGAAGGGACCCTCGGTGACACACAGAACCGCTACTCCAACATGATGGGAGACTACCAGAACAAGGTGTTGAGCCTTGAGGGCCAGCTAGCTCAGCTCAGGTCGGACCTAGAAAGACAGGGACACGAGTACCAGGTCCTGCTGGACACCAAGACCCGGCTGGAGATGGAGATCTCCGAGTACAGGAGGCTGTTGGACGGAGAGTTGTTCAGGTGAATGCACCGGCCCATACTGGGAGACAGATTAATAAATCTAATTTAAGAAATTAAAATGGAGATGTGTGAATGCTAAGCAGACTTTCTGTAGAAGGGTTACAATTGGGGAAAAAACACCTTAAAGTGGTATGTATATAAAATGTAAAATGAAAGGTTAAAAGAAAAAAAAGTATTGTTATAGAGACTAACTGTTTGTGTCGTCCTGCAGCCCGCCGGCCACCAGAAAAACCCAGAAAGTGTTGATAATCACCAAAGAGTACACTGACGATGAAGAGGTCAGCTCTGAAAGCCAGGAAGTTTGAGAGAACAAACATCTGTCAACACCAAGCAAACCGTTCCAGACAAACACAATAAAATACTTCTGATGAACTCAAACATGTAAATGTGTGTGTTTTCTGTTACATTACATCTATAATGTATTCCGATCCTTCACTTAAGTGAAAGAACTGTATAACATTTTAAAATGATCTGTTACAACAATAAGAAGGTCGGTAACTGTGCAAAAATAATGCAAAGAGCTTTAATATTGGCAGATGTTGGCGTTATTAGGACCATGTTTGGGAGATTTATTTTATTTATTTTATATTTTATTTATTTATTTTATTAGTTATTTATTCTTATTTATTTATTTAGTATTTTATTTCTTTTATTTATTTTATTTATTGTTATTATTTTATTTATTTTATTTATTATTATTATGTATTATTTATGTTATTATTATTTATTTTATTTATTTTATTTATTTTGTTTATTTGTTTATTTTATTAGGATCCCCATTAGCTGGTGCATAAACAACAGCTAATCTTCCTGGGGTCCACAAATAACATAAAACAGGACATTTGACAGGTACATTACAAGACATTGATACAAATCATGTACGGTGTCAATTTTCCTTCAAACAGTGACTTTCGTATCAACCATCACATACAGCTTATTTTTTGATTCCCATTTCCTTGGCATGTGTTTAAAAAACCTATATGAATCGGTGTGCTGCTGTATGTTTTCCAAAAGCCTGTCTGCTGCTTGTGTAATTTACAGTCTTTGGGCTTCTAGATGCCTCTTCAATCGTCTTTTGAAGCTTGCTTTAGTTGTTTCTTTAGAGATCTGATCTGGCAGAGTGTTCCATGCAGCCATGGCTCTATACAGCACTGTGCTCTTCATATACTCTGTTTGGCTTTAGGGATTTGATAGCAACCTCTTGTGGCATGTCTCGTTTTATATGTATGGATTTTAGAGCTAGGTGTAAGTTTCTTATATAGACAGGTTGGATGTTTCAGCTCATTTATGTTTCTCAAAAAGACAAGGAGTGATATCATCAGCCTCTCCATGACTAATGTCCAGGAGAGCTTGACATGCATTTTGATTACATTATGTCTTGGTGTACACCTAAGGGCAAGCCGAGCTGCTCTGTTTTGAACCAGTTGCAGCTTTCCCAGGTCCCTCTTGTTTGCCCCTGACCAGATCATTGAGCAGTAGTCCAGTTGTGAAAGGACTAGAGTCTCAATGACTTGTTTTGTCAGTTGCGGTGGTAAAAACACTGAGCACCTCTTGATGACAGATATATTCCTCCCCATCTTTGCCACCACTGACTCTATGTGTTTCGTCCATGATAAATTGTTCACTAGGATGAGTCCCAGGAGCTTTGTTTCTTCCACCTGCTCAACCTCTACATTATTCAGCATCAGATTTAACTGCGGTTTAGACCTTAGTACGTAATTTGTGCCAAATACAATACTTTTTGTTTTTTGAATGTTGAGCACTAATTTGTTGCTGGTCACCCATTCCATTACTGTTTTCAGTTCTTTGTTCAGAATATCAGTTATTTCACCGATTGTGGGAGCCTGTGTATATATTGTCGTGTCATCCGAGTACATAGAGACTTGTGCTTTTTCAAGAGCTAATGGAAAATCATTTGTAAAGATTGAGAAGAGTAAAGGACCAAGTGAACTTCCTTGTGGAATTCCACTTGCAACACATCTAGCACTAGAGATACTGCCATTAAAGTATACACTTTGAGTTCTGTTATATAGATAGCTTTCTAGCCATGATATCGCCTTTGAGGCAAAACCATAGCACTCCAATTTGTCAAGTAAAATTCTATGGTCTATCAAATCAAAGGCAGCGCTATAATCTAATAGTACTGCTCCCACCATTTTCTTCACATCAATCTCTTTCATCCATTGATCTGTCATTTGTGTTAATGCTGTGGCTGTTGAGTGACCCTCTCTATATGCATGTTGATACTCACTCAGCAGACTGTTAACAGAAAAATAGCATTGTATTTGATTGAATACAATTTTTTCTAGTAGTTTGTTTAGAACAGGTGACAGGCTTATTGGTCTGCTGTTAGAGCCAGTGAAGGCATTTTTTGCATTTTTAGGGAGTGGAATAACTTTAGCTACTTTCCAGATTTGCGGGCATGTACCTTCCAGACTCATGTTAAAAATATGACAGATGGGTGCAGCAATGAACTTGGCTACATTCTTTAATAGCTGACCGTCTAAGTTATCAATACCTGGTGGTTTATCATTATTGATTGCCAACAATAACTTTTCCACCTCTTCTGTTCTAACTTTACCCAGCTCAAAGGTGCAATTTTTATTTTTCATAATACGTTCTCTAATATTAACATAGGACGACTCGCAGCTAGATTTTGGCATTCCCTGCCTTAGCTTCTCCACTTTATCAATAAAATAGTTATTAAAATAATTGGCAATATCTAGTGGTCTAGTGATGTATGCCCCCTCTGATTCTATAAAGGATGGTGTTGAGTTGTTTTTCCTACCCATGATGGTATTCAAGGTACCCCAGAGCTTTTTTCCATCATGCTTTATATCATTGATCTTAATCTCATAATACATTTTCTTCTTCTTTCTGTTCAGTTTTGTCACATTATTTCTTATTTTGCAATATAACTGCCACTCAGAATGATTGCCGGAATTCATTGCTGCCCTTTTTGTTCTGTCTCTATCAGCCATACATTTCTTTAGCTCCTCGTCAATCCATGGTGCCTTTACTGTTTTAACGGTTAACTTCTTAACAGGTGCATGTTTATCCATCACTGGTAACAACAATTTCATGAAAACATCCAGTGCCACATTTGTGTCACTCTCTTTAAAAACATTAGACCAACATACTCCCTTAACATCCTCCACATATGAATCACAGCAAAACCCTTTATATGATCTCTTCAGCACTATTTTCGGTCCTGCTTTTGGGACTTTGGCTTTCCTACATATTGCTACAAGGTTATGATCGCTGAAGCCAATTGGTACAGATACCGCTTTTGAGCACAGTTCACTTGCGTTTGTGTATATGTGATCAATGCATTTGGATGATGTTACTCCTGAGCTATTGGTAATTACCCTGGTTGGTTGATTGATCATCTGATCTAGGTTACATGCACTTGTTACACGTCATCAATTTGTTTTTCAATGAACAGTCTGATGACAGAAAGTCAATATTCACGTCACCCAATAATATATCTCCCTGATTTCATCACATGCCTTCTCAATCATTTCACACAAATTTATCTAGATAATTACTATCAGAGCTTGGTGGTCTATAGCAACATCCCAGCAACATAGGCTTTAAATGGGCAGGTGAACCTGCAGCATACCATCTCTACCTCACCTAACATCAAATCCTCCCTATACTTCACAGGAATGTGACTTTGTACATAAAAAGCCACTCCTCCCCCATTGCAGTTTCTATCCTTTCTGTAAAAATTGTACCCCTGTATTGATATTGCACCGTCCTCAAACGAGTCATCTAAGTGAGTTTCAGAGATGGCCAAAATATGAATATTATTTGATATCAACATATCCTGAACACACTGAACCTTATTTCTAAGGCTGCAGATATTCAAGTGAGCGATCTTTAGCCATTTCTTAGGTAGTTTAGCATTCACTGACATAAATAGAGATAGACTAACAAAAAATTAAGCACAATGTCCATTACAGTTCTGATGCTAAAGTGCATATTTGTGTATGTGTATGTGTGCATCCCTTGTGTGTGCGTGTGTATATGCATGCACCAAGCTACAAACCCCTTCTGTCTCTTTAGTCCCTTTTCTCAGTCCTCTGAGATGAGTGGCGTGAGTCCGTTCTCTCAGCCCTTTGGGAGGGGGGGATCGGGGGATGGGTGGGGGTTTGCGGAGGATGAACATTAGTCTGTCGTACCTAATGTAAGCAATGTTCCCTTGCTCCTTTCGGCCTTCATGGCAGGGATGAGTTCCTTTCTCTTCTGGCGTACCGCTTCAGGATAATCCTCGTTGAGGAAGATGTTCGTTCCTTTCAACCTGTTTCGTCTCCCCATCACAGCCGTCTTGTCCTTGAAAACGCAGGAACTTCACAACAATCTGCCTAGGCTTGTCTGCGCCCCTGCCGTTTCCCATTCGATGTGTCCTTTCCACCTCGATCCTCTCCTCATCCATCTGTAGTTCTGTTCTGAGCAGCTCCCGGACCTTGTACTCCGATTCCTCCCAACTCTCCCCTGGAGACTCTGGGATTCCATCAATAATTAAGTTGTTGCGTTTCGATTGGCCCTCGAGATAGTCTGATTTCCATTCATTGTCATAACAGATTCACGCACAGTACTAATGTCTGTGCGTGCTTCTTGGCTCTTCTTCTTCAACTCCTTACAAGTGTCTTTTAGTTCATCCACTTCTTTTTGGGAGAACTGTAGACTGTTCTTAAGGTCCTGAGCCTCCCTATTCATATCATCCATTCTCTTGTTGGTGGAATCCACCAAGATTTGGATGAAACTTTAAAATTGTTTTCTTGCTTGCGTTAGTAGCTGCCCGTATGCATCCTGTTGTTGTTTTAACAGTTCACGCAACTGTGACAGGCTGACGTTGTCCTCTCCTCTCGGCGGCATGGTTGCTTGGTTACCGTGAGTTTGACGCTAACTCCAGTTAGCTGCTGTTAGCCGCTACGTTAGCCTACTTTGGGTTCCCTCTTGGCACGTCCTTACTCTGTTCCGAAGGGCAGGCTGGGCTCACGTTCGGTGGTCCTATATAGTGTCCCGCTGATCTTATGCGCAAAGTTATAGGGAGCCAGTATACCAAGTTTGACATCTTTGTTGTATAGATTTGGAGATATTAGATGATGAAGGTGTCTATGGTCACATTTTGTATTGATCCTTATGGGGAAAACATTTTGTTCTTTCAGGTTTCGTGCAAAGAATGCATGTGGAATGGTTAAAAAAAATAGCACATCTTCAACTGATTTGATGGAAATTATAGGATGCGCTTAAAAAGTGGCTAACTTATAGCATTCAGTATAAAACATTTAAAGGAACATATATACGTGTATGTAGACGACACATTTATCTTTCTGTAAAATTCACTTAAATCCCATAAATTCTCTCTGAAGACAATAACAGATCAAATGTGCTGAACTTTATTCATCTAAATCAAAGGATTCCTGTGCAGGCCTGATGGAATGTAACTAAGTATATTTACTTAAGTCACTTGAGAATATTCAGTAATACAGTATTTTCACTTTTAGATTTTTGGTTTTTAATCCAAATTTCTTATTTTACAGCTTTAATTACTAGCTACTTTATTAGCTGTTTATGGAAAATTATAAATCAACTAATAAATTACGAGGTATTATTACAGTTTTGTATTTTCTTCTTTTTATCTCATGTATATTGTTTTTTTCATTGTTGTGGGAGGCTGGGACTTAAGATGTTCATTGCCCGAACTAAGCTTTAGTTGTTGTGCAAATGACAATTCATCTTGAATCTCAGAGCTGAGAGAGGAGAACATACAGCATGTCTTTTTTATATATATTTTTAAGAATCACCTTTGTTTGTCCCTCCTGTCTCTGTTTTTATTTTCAGATTTTAACTTTTTATTTCCTTTCAAAAAATGTCCGTCACAACCTGACACAAGGCCAGAGAGAAGAGAGGAGACCACAGAAAGGAAAATCAAATCAAACTGCAAACCAAATGAAGGGTGTCTGACTGAAAACACATAGCTGACTTCTCCCCCCGTAGGACCGGTTTAACCTGTCGGTCCCCTCATCAACACAGATACACATTTCTGGTTAAACTACCTCAGCCCCAGGTTCCTTAGAAATAATAATCAACTGGTGAAGTTTTATGGTGATATCTATTATCCATTTTAGTGTGTATGAAATGTATCCATTTTACAATCCATATCTTTAAAAGCTGTTATCTCAAAATGTGTTATTTCTGATACTGTGAGGCAGAAATCTCCACAAAGTTTCTTTACCTATATTTCAGCAGTGTTTACAGAGACCTTTGTTCAGATATCATTCAGAGTTTCTGATAGCCTTTTATTACTAAATACATTATATTATTTTCTGATTTGTGGAGTGAAAGATGCAAAATCCCCTCTGTAAAAACCTTTGACTACCTCTATGACTTTGCTTGCGGACCACTGGTGGCCCGCAAACGCCCTCTAGTGGTCCGTGAGTATATTGGTAAAATTTCACTTTTGAAATAAATAAATGTAAATTTTCTGCACTCTCGCGGGAATATCTCGCAATGGAGCGAGCTTAAGTTTCACTTTTGATTGCATGATATAGCCCAGATAAACACCTTCAGCACACATGTTGCCACTTGTTTGTACCATTTGCAGGCGATTTGTAAAAAACGATGTGTATTTGGATATTTGTGGAGTTAGGTGGTCCGCGAGTGTTTTTTTATTAGTTAAGTGGTCCTTGGTATGAAAAAGTTTGAGAAACACTGCTCAATAAAAACAATATGAAACAAGCATTTTAAACTGGAATAAATTAATAATAATGTCTTTAAGTCAATCAACATGAAAGTGGTAAACTTCTAAACAACTTTATTTAGAATGCCTCTTACTCTGACGTTGATATAATTAGAGGTACATTTAAGAAATTAGAACTGGATCTTGACATTTTAACATTGATGACCTCCAATTACAACAACATCACCAGGGAAGAATTATCCCACTCAGATTGTTTAATTAGAAGTATTTAAACGCGGCTGAATTTTTTTAAATTATTTTGTATTTTCCGGAATTTAAGATGGTCAGACAGTATTCATTTAAACTGTAAAAAGTTATTAATAAAGAAAAGTCGTGTTCAGCCTCACTTTAATATTCCATCTGTCACATACTTATGTATATATGATACCTTGCTTTATATCTTGTTATTATCCATTTGTAAATTCAACGTGTCTTTTTATGTGTTGTGACTCGACAGTTATGTTAGGTCAAGTTATGTTTTTTACTCTTGTGTTTTGATCTTGTCACTTCCTGTTTTTATTTTGAAAGTAATCCTTCCCTCTCATTCCAGATCCCACATTTCCTGCCTTTGTGTGTTTCCCGCCCTTGGGATTGCTTGGCCCTGCCCTGATATGTTTCACCTGTGCCCATCCTCCTCACCTATAAATAGCCCTTGTTTTTCTGTGTCCCATGTCAGTTCGTTATGTTTCATGTTGTGAGAACCTGGGCCTTTTGACTCCTGAAACTTCACTTTGAGAAATAGACCTTTTGTCAATTGAGTTTTGTTTTGAATTCCAACTTAGTTTTCTTATTTAACTACTTTCTGTTTTGGAAAGTACAACTTCGTTTTTGTTATTAAACAACATTCTATTTTTGGACAACTGTCTCCGAGTCCTGCTTTTGGGTCCTGTGTCCTGTGTCTCAGTTCATAACAGTACGAACTGACCAAATATGGACCCAGCGGATTCAGAGACAGTGAAGATAGCTCTGCGAGCTCAAGGAACGAGACCACACCAGCATGAGGAGCAGCTGGGCGCCAGGGTGAGGGACCTGACCGGCCGTCAGGAACATTTTCAAGCCTCCGTCAATACTCCGGTGAATCACCTTGCCGAACAGCTGCACCGTGTCCTCACTCACCTGGAAGCTGGTTCATCCCATCAGTCTCCTGCTGCTGCTTCCACACCAACTGTTCCAGCTGACCATGTGCCACACCATGCTCCACAGCCTCGTCTAGCATCTCCAGAGCGATTCTCCGGAGATTCCGGTGGCTGTCGCCCTTTCATTGTTCATTGCGATCTCCATTATAAATATGACCCTGCTGCATTCCCCACTGAACACTCTAAAGTAGCCTTCATGGTGAGCCACTTAACAGGGAGAGCAGCGGCCTGGGCTACGTCTGAATGGGTGAGAGATTCACCTCCCTGTAATTCTCTGGATATATTTACAGACACTCTCACCAGGGTTTTTAATCGCACGGCTCCTGGGAGAGAGGCAACCAGAGCACTGTTGCAGATTAAGCAGAGCCAGCGCAGAGTATCGGACTATGCCATTGAGTTCAGGACCCTTTCAGCGCATAGTGGCTGGAATTCTCCAGTACTGCTCGACGCCTTTCTGTCTGGTCTTTCGGATTCCATTAAAGACCAGTTAATACCTTTGGACCTCCCAGAAGATTTGGATTCTGTCATTGCACTGGCAGTTCGAATAGACAATAGACTGGCCGAAAGGCACAAAGAAAGGTTTAAGAATGTGGCACGACCGACTCGACACCAAGGGGACACACCAAGCCATCGTCCCGCCTGGAGACCTCCTGCTGATGCTCCCCCTGAAAGAAGAGTGCTCCCAAGTGTCTCAGAGGAGCCCATGCAGTTGGGTCGAGCAAAGTTGACTCCTGAGGAGCGTCTTTGGCGCATTCAGGAGGGCGGTTGTTTTTACTGTGGGGAGCAAGGACACCTCCTGGCTTCCTGTACAGTAAAAGGTCTGGTTCATCAGTGACGAGGAGGACTCTGGTGAGCCGACTGTCTTCCGGATTCCCTCCTTGTACGTTGACACAGGTAAAAGTAGATAGACATATTTTAACTCAGGGGGTTCTCATAGATTCTGGTGCATATGAAAGTTTAATGGATTGGGGTTTGGCCACGAAGTGTAACTGTGTTATTCCTTTGAAGCAACCGTTAAAGGCCTCTGCTCTGGATGGTCGGTTATTGTTTACCGTTACCCATTGTACTATGCCCATTCAAATAACCGTAAATGCAACGCATACAGAACACATGGCCTTCCACTTATTTGACTCTGCTCAGTACCCACTTATTCTTGGTTACCCATGGTTAGTCAAGCACAACCCACACATAGACTGGAGATCTGGGAGAGTTAATTAAAGGAGGGGGAGAGGACTGCAAGCATTTCTGTTTGAGAGACAATAAGACTGGTGACAACACACCCGATGCTAGACGGATTGAGACCCAAGATGTTGTTCAAACTGCATGTACAGAAATGACATAGACTATCCAAGTACAGGAGCAAGATTTCCCTGACAAATCCAAGGTGCCCAGTTGCTATTGGGACCTGAAGGAAGTTTTTAGTAAAGCCAGAGCCACTGCCCTACCACCACATAGGCCTAATGACTGTGCTACAGATGTATCGCTTCATTTCAGACAGTGTGAAACGCGAGGTCCGTGATTGGTACGTGATCTACCCTCGCTCAAGGGAAAACCTCCAGCTTGACTTGAGACCTCCCCCGTGATAAATAAAGGTAATTATTATGAAGCCAGCTGCAATGGATCATTGATCCACCAGGGGGTGCAGTGGGGTTCCACTATGTGAAATAAAGTCAGATACAGTACGCTGGATGTACAGCGGAACTTTGTTAAGATCCATGTCATGGATATCATACTCTGTGCTAAATAAGAGACATGTAATAATTTACAAAACATCACCATGTTGTTATTTAACAAAATAATGTTTTGTCGAAAAAACGAACGGGAGGAAATGCAGCCCGGCTCTCGATTTTTAATCCTAATTTAATCATCATCTTCACCACGATCATTTATGTTTATGTTCGCCGAATTGACATGAAATCACTGACACACATGAATATACTGTATTCAACTTCATTAAAACGTTATTAATGTGCCTAAACTCAGTAATTCACTAACAATATTTATATTGTAATGGAGCCTCGTCGGCAGATCAGGATCCGGACGCGTAGCGGAGGGATCTTGATCAGCTGAAGGGTGTTATTTTCCCCATAAGGAACAAGTCGCTGCAAATTATCCCGCTTATTACATGGCCACATTCTCAACAAAGTAACGACATGACTCCCAATATTAATTGAAATGCTTTTATGGATTTATAAAATGTTTTTATTGATGTTTTTATTGATTTAAATGTACATGCATCCGCTAAGAAAAATTGTCCGTTGTTACCGTTTTTTAAACAGTTTGAATGAAACGGCAGCTCTCAGCTGTGTATTTACACAACTAATGGCCCATCAACCACAGCTCCCCCCCCCCTGATCTTTCTTCTCCAGCAGCTAAATTAACTGTATGTTACTCTGAGTGACAAGCTTACAGTTAGACACAACACTGTCATTACAAGTGACCCTCAGTTAGTTGACTTTTAAGTTCAACTGCTAAATTCGTTACTGATAAAAAAGGACTTCTACTGTACCTAATTACCTAAACACTAGAACCGCCAGAGGTTTTTGTATAGGCCTACCTAAAACCGTCAAATCTCACTATTAGAATGCAATTTGTAACAACATAGGGTGCTACATAACACACTTTCAGGAAAAGTCACGGACTGGGAGACTTTAATATTTTATTGAAAAAAAGTTACACATCACACAAATTGACCTGATTGGCGATTCTAGTGTTAAATAAACTCACTAATTAATGAAACCAGTTCCAATACGCATTATTCTTATTCTTATCATTCTTTATGAGCGCAGAAATAGTCTTAAAATCAGATCTGTTTTTTAATGAAATCTGACGGCAGGCAGTTAGCTCTGATCACCTATGATAAATGCGCCACACCTAACCGCTGGCCATTCAGCCACAGAGTTCCTTCTATACAAACTGTAGACGGTGTGAAAGCACCTATTGTTTTAAATAATGGTCAGAATGTGACCTGTGAGCCTTCTGAATTACAGCACATTCTAAACTAAAATGTTCAATCAATAAAGTAACATCTTATCTTAATAATATCTTCATATTAATAATAAATCATACAGTATGTGTCCGAAAGGGAGCAGGAGGAAGCCAACACAAAAATATACAAAAAATATACTGCATATTAAAGCAAACGATTGTAAAGGTAAAAGTATGAGGATAACAAATAAAGAAGTGTAATGTAAACATTTACATTATTATGATTATTTTATATATGAAGACTATATATTATTGAATTACAAGAATATATATATATAGGCTACTTTAGTTGATCTAAAATATGAATGTGTTCAAATGCTCTTCAAAACACAACTGCAAGTCCATGAAACTTGTCTTTCTGATTTGTGAATGAAGCGCCATCTCCTGGTTAAAACCTGAAATTGAAAATCTGGCAACGCCCTCTTGGAAAATAGTGGGAGGGCTTAACATTCCTCAATACTGGTCTTAGGCAGGTCGTAGGCAGGTCGTAGGCAGGAAGCTGTAAGCTGGAGTCTGAAATGAGGTGCTACATCTGTAGCTGTTATTAATTTGTATGTTTAACTATTGTCAATAGCTCCAATGTTTTACAGTTTGGTTGTTTTTTCTCCGAGGGCCCCATACAGAAAAATATACGGAGGGCGGGGCCACTCACTAGAGATGAGGTATATAACCTTATCAGTTAATTTATAAGTTAACCCTTCTCTTGCGTTTCGGGTCAAAAGTGACCGAATGACTTTTATTTTAATCATAAATATTGTGTTTTTCATCCAATTGCCTCAATACCTTATGTTTTCCTCCACACTAGGCCTCTGAACATATACACTTGATGATCACTACTTGCATTGAATTTTGAGTGATTTATTCAACAGTGAAACACCCTTGACGTTTTCGGTCAGATTTGACCGCAATAGAAAATGAATGGGTATAAGTTTATTATGTTCATCCTGCAGATGGAAAACATCTATATACACACACACGTTACGGGAACTTCTCCCTTTCTCGCGCTGTATGATACAATGTATCATACCTTCTCACAGGTGCGAGCTCTGTGCCCCTCAAGAAACACAAACCTCTCACTTTCTCGTGCTAAATGCGCCTTCCTTACTGGCTCTCAAGCTGTTATATTTGTGCCTTGCTCACATTTGACTCATTGACACAATGAGCAGGCGACCGACCGATTAGGCGATTTTCTTTACGAGGGGCTCTGGACACATTTTTGAACCAAATGAAGAGGAGATTGAAGCTGATGAAGAGAAGATAGAGGAATATGTCTCAGAAATGGAAGACAACAGCAATCGAGACTATGAGCATACAACAGACCAGGAAGAGGCCCCTGAGGTGACATTTTGCATTGCCAACTATGTGCGTGAACACATGTGAACACACACACACATGTTCTGTTATGGTATATTTCTCTTTCAATACATGTTCATTGAAGAAAACAGTAAGGGGTGTCTTATTTTATATTCATTACAGTGAATGCTGAACTTGATGGGCCCACCGGTGGGTCCGGACCATGACATTAAACACTGGCTTGCTTATATCAAATCAATACATCCCATACATCATTGGAACGGGAAGAATCTCAGCTACAACAATAACTAAATCATTTCCATCTCCAGTAAACACAGCCTACATGGCAAGCATTTTTATAATATACAGTAATGTAAAATAAGCACTTAATTTTGTGGAGCTGGTACATGTATTTGCAGAGTTTGACACTACACTTGCGGAGCACTTGGGATCGTCAACAATCTTCAGCGGTATGTCAAATACCATGAAAAATGACATCATTGAAAACATAGCTTGTGTTATCCAGGATGAGACTGATAAAGAAATACAATTTTCTCCTTTCATTGCTGTACAAGTGGATGACAAATCAGACATTTCCAATAAGTGCCAACTCAGTCATTATCAGATACTGTACGTGAATGAAAAACGTTTTCTCGGCTTTTTTGTTGTCAGCTCAGACAGAGATGCAAAAGCTGTAACATCAGTTGTCATGAGAGCCATCGGAACTAAAGTCCTACAAATAAATTGATTTGTCAGACTTATGATGGAGCAAGCTGCATGAGTGGACAGCACGGTGGCGTTCAGGCTTTAGTGAAAGCACACAATGCGCTATTCATCCACTGTTATGCTCATAAGTTATATGGAATTTTAGCACAATTAACATTCAAGCAGCCGAACAGTATTTTGCCAACCTTGATGCTTTCCACAATTTTTTCTCACGTTCATGTAAGAGATCAGCATTACTGTGTGACGTTGATCGAGCTGTGCGTGTACCAGGGGGTTCTGCTGTGAGGCGGAACTTTAAAAGCAGCGCGGTACATGCCATCCATGAAGGACGCAGGTCGCTCTGTATCGCTTTCGATAAGATAATTACAGAGCCGGGATTGGACAAGGAGACCATTGCACAGAGTGCTGCCTTGAAGCAAAAACTTGAGGATTTTGACTTGACCTTCCTGCTCGGGGTCTTTCAGTCCATTTTCAGCCTCACAGAACCACTCTTCCAGGTACTGCAAAGTAAGACGGTGGACATAAAAAAATGCCAAGATCAGATCATGAGCCGTTTCAACACTCTCAAAGCCACAAGAACAGATGAGACATTCAGTGGCATTTATGATGAAACCGTCAAGGCAGTCGGAGATACTGTGCCCCGACGTAAACGGCGTCGCCGCGGCTGGGACGACCTGGAGCAGCACCAAGAAGGAGACGAGAAAACGGTTGTATCTTTGCGGCGTCTTTACTTCCAGATTGTTGACAGGATAGTGTTGCACATGACCCAAAGATTTGCAGATTTGGAGCACATGATATTTTTTCGGGTACTGGAACACACTTTGCATCTTTCTGCAAGCCTGTTGCATTTCCCAGCAGTGAGCTGGCTCAGCTGATCAACATGTATCCATTCTTTGATGAGCAGAAGATAAGGAATGAGCTGCACACGCTGTAGAACAACAGGTTGTTTCACAAGCCACCAGGAGAGCTGATAGAGCTTCTTATTGAGGATGACCTACAGGGAACAGCTGCTCAAGCTCATGCTCATGCTCATGCTCACAATACCAGCCACCAGCACATCAGCAGGGCCCTCCTTTTCCTGTCTAAAAAGGATAAAAACGTATCTGAGGAACACGTGTGGACAGGACAGACTTGCCAACCTAGCCAAAATATCAATTGATTCTGTTGTTGTGGAGGACCTAAAGGCCACTGGGAAGTTCTATGACATTGTTATTGACCACTTCGCCACCATGAAAGACAGGAGAATGGCCTTCATCTTCAAATAGGGTGGGTGAAATGCACACCACCCCCTTCTCTCTCTGTGGCATAACAGTTACCTGAACTGCCCGTGTAGCTATGTGTGAAATTTCTGATGTGATTCTGTTAGTTACTGTGCATTGCTTGCCTGGATTTAGCTGCAGGTGTTAGTCAGTCTGAAGTAGTTGTTTTATTGCAGTTGTTTACACACAGAAAATCAGCACCGCGGATAGCACCCATATAGGGCCCGATCACCTGAATAGATGAGGTTGTTTATCTTTTTTCAATACTTTTTCACTTTTGGACTAAGGACTGAGCTAATTACAGAGACGAGGACTGCTGCTGCACTTGCCGTGTGTGTGTGTGTGTTAGAGAGGGAAGGGAAGAGAAGGTGGACTATTGCATGCAATGTTTCTGCACATAACTGTTTTTGAAGTCATGTGTTTCAGCCTACTGATACTTGTATGTGAACGTAAAACTTTAATGGTCTCCTGATTTAGTTTGTGAATTAATGCTTTTTTGTATTTATTACCGAATCTGCACTGCACATTAAGCGGCTGGTTATGCATTTGGGTGGGGGGCTGGCTGCATAAATTAATAAGGAGATGCATAAATTAACAAGAGGAGAGAGTTTTGGCTGGAGAGTGCGTGCGGACCTGTCGGTTAGATAACAGGCATGTGCAAGTCCTGCATCTGTATGATACACATTTGTGTACAATTATACCGGGCGCTGTAATAACTCATAGATTATAGGCCACCAACGAATTTAGCTCCAGCGGACGTCAGATCTTTTTTTACTTTGATTTGGTAGGGGTGTTGGAACTCTGGGTAATGATGTGTCGTGTACATTAAGGATGTGAGGACAGTGACTGCTGGATTCAAATCCACTAGAGTGCATGTACCTATCCAGAGGGGAGCCAGAACTTGATAGAGCTTGTCGCCGCACAACCAAATGTAATCTTGTGGCACGCTAAACCCAGCATCACTGGGCCAGGCCAGTTGGAGGGAAATATGGTTAACATCAGGGAATGCTACGTTAGAAAGGATTCTTCCAGGGACACCGAATATGCGACAATACGTGATATTGTAAGCACCGTAACTGCACGTGTTCCGTAGGATACGAGTACAACCAGTAGTAGTGCCTAGGAAAAAATAAGGTGGTGTAAGAGATGTTTTGTGGTACACTCTCTGGATGCAGAGGCTGTGTTTCATCCCTCTCAAATGGCTGGGGTGCACATGGCTCACGGGTTGGTACTTTGCGTATGTGGTATCAAACGTAGATGCACGCAGAGGGGAGTTAGACCGATTAGTGCATGGTGGGGGAAGAGGCCTGGCATAACGCCACTCGGTTACGCGGTCTTCACCCTTGATGGGCCTTGTCAGAGCCATAAACGCGCAGAGGTGTTCAACCTGGGTCAGAGAGCGCGGACGAACTGGCACGGACATTGATGAGTCCTGGGGGAAAAGGATGCATGCATAACATGACCCATTTTGTCCTGCGGCCTGCAAGAATGATCTCAGAGTGTGCCACCAGACGTTACCGGTGATCCCATTACTGGTCTGAACCTCATCAATGTTGCTATGGTCGTTATTGCCTATGTACAGGTTACGTTTTAGAAATGTAGATGTACCTATGGATGTCAACAGTTGCGTCAAAGGCTGCTTACACTTTCTCTCTGGTTCGGGGGTCTGAGTTTTGGGCGCGATGTCTATTTAAAATGTGCCACACGGGTCGGCGCCGGATACATACATACAGACAACATAATAACCCCTGTCTGATATCTGGGCAGCCTGTAGTTGCAACAGGATAACGGGGCTCGATGAATTGACCTTGGAGATCTATCTCCCTTTGATGTTTGTTTTTGTCGTCCCATAGGATATAACCCCAATCGGCGTGCGCGGTGGTCCATAAAACAAAAGCCCAGCCCCCCGAGCAGTGAGTGGCGGTGTGACTGTCATCTTCTCCACTCTCTCATTTCAGTCACATATCAAATCCGTCACTAAATCTGCCTTCTATCACCTCAGGAACATCTCCCGTCTACGACCATCACTCTCTGATTCCGTGGCCGAGACCCTCATTCATGCATTTGTCTCCTCCCGGTTAGATTATTGCAACGGAGTCCTGTTCGGGGTTCCCAGTAAAGCCCTGGACAGGCTCCAGTATGTGCAGAACTCAGCTGCCAGGGTGCTCACTCACACCAAGCCCTGGCAGCACATCACCCCCACCCTGATCCACCTCCACTGGCTCCCAGTCAAGCACCGTATCACTTATAAACTCCTTCTTCTGACTTACAAATCCCTCCATGCCCTCGCCCCCCAATACCTGTCTGACCTTCTCCGCTACCACACTCCATCCCGGAACCTAAGATCATCTGGACAGGATCTCCTCTCCACCCCCCGCACCAGGTTGCGGACTTTCGGTGACAGAGCCTTCAGTGTGGCATCCCCCACCCTCTGGAACTCTCTCCCCCCCCCAAATCCGCAGTGCCCCAACCCTGGACAAATTCAAAAAGCCCTCAAAACGCACCTTTTTACTAAGGCTTTCCCCACTGTATAGATAGTTTAATAGGTTTATTTTTCCGCTACATCACCCCCCCCCCCCCCCCCTTAACCTGTCTGCCTCTTTTCCCCTACTCCCCCCCCCCCCCCCCCCCCCCCCCCCTACCCAAATTGTAAAGCGACCTTGGGTTTCCTGAAAGGCGCTATAAAAATATTATTTATTATTATTATTATTATTATTATCTTCGACATTGCAGATGTAGGCGTCTGCCCACCCCAGTTTCTTAGGGTCGGGGCAATGCATGTAGTCGCACGGGTCTAACTGCACTGTGCTATCTTC
This sequence comes from Harpagifer antarcticus, assembly GCA_902827135.1. Taxonomy (NCBI): domain Eukaryota; kingdom Metazoa; phylum Chordata; class Actinopteri; order Perciformes; family Harpagiferidae; genus Harpagifer; species Harpagifer antarcticus. Next base: position 2,541,009 of record CADEHL010001093.1, on the reverse strand, counting down.
CCCATCCCTTAGAGTAATGTTACCACTCCCTGTCTTGACCAGCCCCTCTGCCCATGTGGTTCGCCCTGCTTTCCCCATGTACCTCTTAGATACCTCGATTTTGGCTGACATGCTGTGTGCTGACCATGGATACATAAAATATAGGACTAGTCCTAACACAACTATCATGGCAAGTATGCAGAGGAACCATTCTACGATTGTCCAGGCTCTCCAGTCGTATCCGCACTTTCCACATTGCTCACGGTTGCGTTGTCGTCTTTCCAGGCGAGCCCTCATCACGAGGCGGGAATGCTCCATTCCCGCCTCGGTTGATTTTGTGACACGGACAGTCAGACTCCGCACACCGATAACACAAACGAGGAACCAGAGGCATATGGAACCGCTCAGCTGGCACTCGCTCGTGACACCTTGTGTGTAGTGTGTGTTTTGTTTTGGTGCAAGTGTGGTGCTGGTGGTGACTTGGCACGTCACTTGTTGTCGTCTCCGTTGGTGACTTGGACACATCACTTGTTGTCGTCTCCGTTGGTGACTTGGACACGTCACTTGTTGTCGTCTGCTTCTACCGTTTCTCCTTTCCTGTGACTACAACCTTGCAGTGGCTGGCGTAGACACACGTAGCTCTCTCTGCGACCTTGACCGCTGTCTAGGTGACGAGAAGCACCTGGTTGGGACCTTGCCAACGATTGGATTTCCAGCTCTTTCTCCGGAAATCCTTGACCAGCAAGAAGTCGCCGGGTTGGACACGGTGAAGTGGACCAGTGGCAGGGGTAGGTAAGGCTGCGGCTACCTGACGTCGGATGTCTGCTAAAGTGGATGACAGGTTAACACAATATGACAACATAGCATCCTCACACAAAGTTGACATCTTGGAGCCTTGAGTCCAATCTGTGGAGGAGCCCCAAAAAGGATTTCAAATGGGCTGAGTTGACTCCGTGTTCTTTTCCGCATCAGCATGTACATCAGCACAATGGGCAGAGCCTGTGTCCATGACAGACCTGTGTCTGCACAGCATTTTGCTAGTTTGTTTTTATTGTGCTGTTCTCTCTTTCCACCCCACCCCCACTCTGTGGATGATACGCACAATGCTTTCTGATGTCCATGCATTCTCCTATCTGCGTAATGGCCTCATTAGCAAAATGTGAACCGTTGTCGCTAGAAATTTTGTCCCCATCTAGGAATGATTTCCCTCAGTAGTGCCTTTGTCACAGCATTTGCTGTCTGTGCTTTTACTGGGAAAGCTTCAACCCATTTGGACCACATGTCCACCACCACCAGACAGTGCTTCTTACCCTCTGATGGGCTAAGCTCAATGAAATCCAGCATTAGGTGCTCAAATGGCCTGGTGGGAGGTGGAAGTGCTCCGGGTCCTGTAACCTTTACTGGTCTACCAGAATTTTGCATAATGCAAATTAGGCATGCTTCACAGTGCTTTTGAGCTGTTACTGTGAACCCCCTTGTGAACCACTCCTGATTTATAGCCTCTAACATCCCTCCTTTTGACATATGATCCAACCCATGTGTCAACTTAGCGAAATGAGGGAAGAAATGTCTTGGGAGACATGGATTGGAATTTGGACCAACCCAGATGCTGGAGGTTGGGTCAAAAACAGCCCCAGCAGCCTTCCACTGAGCCTTCTCAACTGGTGTAGCTAGCTGCTGCATGGAAGTCAGTGATGACATTTTGTCAGTGAATGAGGAGACAGGGATTTTAACAAATGAGTGTGCATGAGGTGCGAGAGGAATCAGAGCAGCTGCCTTTGCGGCTGAGTCAGCAGACATATTTCCTAGGGAAACTGGGTCTGTACTGCTTGCGTGTGCGGCACATTTACAGACTGCAACTTCAGATGGGAGCAGAATGGCGTCTAGTAAGCCTGCAACCAGTACATGGTTAAGTACTGGTTTGCCATCAGATTTCAGAAATGGTCTACACTTCCAAATAGTCCCAAAATCGTGTACTACCCCGAAAGCATAACGTGAGTCAGTGTATATAGTCACAGTTGTGCCTTCTGCAAACGTGCAGGCTTCAGTTAGTGCGATGAGCTCTGCCGCTTGTGCTGAGAGGTGACATGGGAGTGGTCCGGAATGGAGTACAGCAGAATCTGAAACAACAGAAAAACCCACTCGATTAGTGCCCCCCTGGTCGCGAAAGGCAGACCCGTCAACATACAAGATGAGGTCAGCGTTGGTCAGAGGAACGTCTTTTAAGTCCGGTCTAGGTGTGCACACAATGAGAAGTTCGGCAACACAGTCGTGTTCGTCACCGTCTTCAGGCAAAGGCATAAGAGACGCTGGATTCAGAGTGTTGCATCGCTTGACATAAACATTAGGCATGTCCAACAGGCATGTGTGATACCTAAGGTAACGTGCAGCTGAGAGGTGTGATGTTCTCTGTTCACAGAGGATGAGAGAAACAGCATGTGGAACTAACAGGGTCAAAGGTGCATATCCCACAATGTCACGTGAGGAGTTGAGCGCTTTCTCAGCAGCTGCCACTGCACGTAGACATTTAGGCAGGCCAGCAGCTACAGGATCTAGCTTGGAGGAAAAACAGGCAACAGGCCTCTGTTTTCCTCCATGATCTTGAAGGAGAACTGAGGTCATACACCCATGTCGTTCATCCACGGCCTGAGTGAAAGGTTTAGTGTGATCAGGTAGACCTAACGTCGGTGGGGATTGGAGAGCCAGCTTCATTTTAATGAAGGCTTCATCGGCTTCAGGTGTCCATCTGAGGTGATCTGTAGGTTTCAAACCATTGACGTGTGTAATTGTACGCAGTGGCAACTCGATTGGAGAATAGTTTGGAATGAATGACCTGCAGTATGAACACATCCCCAAAAATGACATCTGTCGCTTAGTGACAGGTTTTGGCAGAGCAGCCAATGACGCAATACGCTTATCTGAAAGCGTTTTTCCCTCTCCTGAAATGACATGACCCAAAAATGTAACTGTTCTTTGTACATATTGGAGTTTTGACAAACTGGCCTTGTGGCCCTCGTCTGCGAGGTGCATTAACAAAGCAATAGTATCAGCCTCACACTGTTCTGCTGTGGGTGCGCAAATCATGAGGTCATCAACATACTGGATGAGTGCGGTGCCTTTACAAACTTGGAGAGAGGCCAAACTTGTACACAATGCCTGGTTGTACACAGTAGGAGATTCACAGTAGCCTTGACACAAACGTGTGAATGTGTAAGGTTTACCATCATATTCAAATGCAAAACAGAATTGACTGTCTTTGTGTACAGGGACACTGAAAAATGCATTTGAGAGATCTATGACAGTAAAAAATGCTGCAGGGGCTGGAACTTGGGAAAGAATCAGATAAGGATTTGGGACCAGCGGTGCGCGTGCATGCACAGCTGCATTTACAGCTCGTAAATTCTGGACAAATCTCCACTCGTCAGGAGGTTTGTCTCTGATCTTTTTGACAGGAAACACTGGAGTGAATAATGACCCCTTGTTTAAGCAGAGAGGTGAACACTGGCCGAATGCCATCAACAGCTTCACGTTTCAATGGGTACTGGGGTTGATTTGGACGGAACGTGGACTTAGGAGTGATAACTACAGGCTCCGCAGAGCGAATCAACCCTACGTCATATTTGTGAACTGCCCACAGTGTTTGAGGCACTGTTTTTAGCGCGTCAGGAAGCTCAGAAATGTGACTGAAAAATGAGAACTCCGGGCCAGATGGGCCAGCAACGGGGTTAACATGGTCATCATTGCCTGTGTGAATCAGAGAACGCAGTTCATGAACTGAGCAGTCGATGCTGTACTTAAACACGTCATGTGATGAGGAATACTTAATCAGCGGGTCGTCTGTGCGAGTCCAATCGGTACTAGATTCCCAGTCTTTAACGATTGGACCCAAATCCCTCCATCTATCAGTGGGGCCCCTAGCTAGTGAAATGTGTGGGACCGCCCCTGGGATCTGACACAGTTTGTGCTGTGTGGGTGTGAGTGTAACAGAAATACCGCTGCACAGCGAATTCCAATACATAGTTTTAAGCATGATCTCATCATTCAAACATTCCAGCAGAAAACTCTCATCATAGTATTTACATGGTTCATCAACCACGTTAGCCGTACAATGCAAATGAGAAGTTTCCATGAACACAGCAAGTGGAAACACACGTTGATGAGTCAACCGCAACAACTCCTGAGAATCAGGATCTGTCAGCAGCCATTGATACACATTCACCAGTTCTTTATCATCAAATGTGGGGTTTTGAACCATCAATGGAGATGGCCGTCGGACTTTGAGACCCTAATTTGTGGAAATGAGGTCTAAGCCGAACCGGAGAATCAGATCTCTGCCCAGTACATTTATTGGGCAGACAGATGATAAAAGAAAACGGTGTTTGACTGACGTGGGAAATGGATGACTGTCACTTCTCCTTCAGTTACCCCAGCTGCTCCTATTGAGTGAATACATCTTCCACTAAATTTGCAATCTGGCAAATCTGCCCTCTTTACCACAGAGTGGGTAGCCCCAGAATCAATCAGAAATGTAACATTAACACCCATGATAGCTAACGTCAGTGTGGGACATTTCTTAAATGCTGTTTCAGTGTCATATTTCAAATATGTACCCTTTTCAATTACAGACATTTTCTCTAAATCTTCCAATTTTTCAATAGCCTGTATGATGTGCGTGTGTGTGTGTCACTTCCCTGATTAGATGCTGCTGGCAGAGGTTCCGTCACCCCCGACCGAATTCCTTCCTCCCCCACTCCCTCCCTCGACTGATGTCAGTTTGAAGAATTGTCTTCATTTCGGTCCGATTTATCCGATCGAAAGTTCTTTTTCTGCTTCTCGTGTGGGCATTCAGCGATCCGATGACCCGTCTCTCTGCAGTTAAAACAGCGATCCTCGCCCCTTCTGTTGGTTCCTCGTCCTCTGCCTTTTCCTCCCCGGCCTCGGAAACCTCCTTCTCCTCTCCGGTTCCCTCTGCCCTGGCCACCTTGGGCTTGGTCGGACCAGGCGGTTGTAACAGCCTGGACCATGGTCAGCTGGGCCTTGTCTTTGCGGTCGCGGCGTTTCTTTTCCTCACTGGCTTTTTCTTCTGATAATGCCGCTGTTCTCGATGAACACTTGTTCTAAGCGGTGGAAATAGTCATTTACTGTTTCATCCGGGTTCTGCTTGCATGCATAGATTCTTGACATGTCGACTTTGGCGGGGAACCTTGTAGTTATTGCGGTCTCGAGGTTGGCCAAAGCATCGCGGTAGGTAGCGTTCTCGACATGCTCCCACTCGGTGTCTCCCATGTGCTGTTGACCTCCCAGTAGGTTGGTGAAATGGCTGACGTGTGCAGAGTTGTCTTTCTGGTTAATTATTCGAATATATTCAAAGACACAGGTCTCATAGGATAGTCTGCAGGAGTGTGCGCAGTAGTAATAAAACAGCAAGCTTATATACAGGAAAGGGCGGGAAGCTCAGAAATCTGTCTTCACACGGTCTCATATTGTTATTAGACACCTGTCCTTGAGCTGTAGTTAGCATAACGGTTCTCAGGAAGTTCTTGTGAGAAGTTTGTGAAGAGGAGTAATCTCAACATAGTCTGCCAAATCAGCTCTGTGGCCTTGAAGCGCTTGGGAATAAAAACCCTCATTAGAGTATGCAGACAGAACAGCACATCTCAGGAAATGGTATAGGTGTTTTAGACAATGTTATGAGAAGCATTTGGTTTAAGCATATAAGGTAAGAAAATGTCCACTACAGTACATACTTTCATAGGGGGAAAGTAGAAGGTCAATGATAGAAGTATAGAATATAAAAAAATCAAGAAGATACTGTAAGTGATCTCTACAATAAAACAGTTTAGTGCACGATGTACAAAGATATTAATATGAGGATGTGCAAAACAGACAAACTAATTAACCTTTATTAACACATTAAAGAATACTTTAGGTTAAGGTCTTCTTTCAAATAAGAAAAAAACTTTGGGGGTATCTATCTACAGATAAATATTGAGCCTGACAAAGTACTTAACGTCTAATGTATTGCTTTCCTGCAATGTTAACTATGTTGAAGCCCTTATTTTAACTGATATTATACACATTAATTATACTCTTATGTATGTAGATAGTATAAGAAATGTGCAGAATTTGACAGTTTAATGGTGGAGGTACACACATATTGATGTCTTGTAATGCACTGTTGAGGAACCTGTGACTCAAGTTTTTCATTCATTGCATAACTACACTGTAGTTGTGTATATGATATGTCAATAAACCTTAGAAAATCTTGAAAGGGATGTGCAAAATAGCAATTATATACAGTTTTTAATTAACTATTAGTAGAGAATAACGAGTAATTAATATACTTTATAGAGATCTGCAGATAACTGTTTAGTCTTCTCAAGCACCAACTATCAAATATCTCGCCTGATTGTTGGCACTTGACAATCACCTTTCCCTGAATTTTACTCAGGTGTAACTAAAGTCTGCTTTAAGGGTTGTTTATATTTCACATCGTTAATCAGAATCTGCAGAGTTACTAAAGTAAATGTAGTGGAGTAAAAATACCAGGTTAACCTCTGAATTGTAGTGGAGTAGAATATATATTAATGCTGGATACAAGCTATTTTCACCCATGTAGTAATTACATGTTTTAAATGTGCACACACCAATGTGTTTCCTATCGCCTAAACCTCCAGGCCTGTACACAGTTTAATATTGTCAACTTCTAATTTTTGGAAAAACGAAAATGTCTTTTTAAAACTTCAATTCCCAGTAGAGACGTGCCATAGAGAACATGTTGCGAAACACAATAGCCAGCATGTGTAGTTCTGGGGGGGCGTTCGAGTCCAGTTTTGAATAGTCTGCCGTGGTTTCGTTCCATTTCAAAGAGCTTGATGCTTGGTGTAACACACTGCCATTCCAACATCCAATCCAAGAGCTTGAAGATTAATCACAGGGTTTGTCAACGGGACTGTAGTCCCAAACGATAGCTGAGGATTATGGGTAGTGTAGTGTCTTCGGCCATCCTAAACTGAAATGTTTTTCGGAAATCATATCGCATTAACACCACATCTGGCGTCACAGAGAACTTCTGTTACTGTCCTTTCTTCTTAGAGGAAGCACAGAAACATGTAACTGGATTTGTTTTAATGTTTGAGGTGCAATAAACGACACAGCAGCTTTTTGGCATGTTAAAAACTATTTTCTGCCTCGCTCATGAGAGTAACAGCTGGCAAAATTACAGCCTCGCCTACTGATTTCAAATGTGTGCTCTAAAATGATATTTATAAATGACTATCATTATTATAAGCAAGACAATAAATGGCAAAGATATGTAGAAAATAAACGTATTTAAGATACGTTCATAAGAAACGTAACGTGGGAGAAAATACGTTTCTTGCTAAACGTAATTGAGAATGCAGTTTAGTTCTGTGGGAACGTAATTTTTAGGAGACAGGGTTGCAACTGAGGATGATCCAAAGTCAAGTATGCCTTGTAACCAAAAGGATATTGGTACACCCACTTCAAATACGGACAAAAAACTCACTTTCCAGGATAATCTAAAAAGCAAGAGAGCGTCTTGTTATTTTGAATAAATATTGTTGTAGGCCAACCAGGAAGTTAATATTAAAGGCTCCCTCAACAAACGCATTGGGGTTTTTCCATTGGATTTCGGTATATTGAAGAAAATAAAATCGTTGGCACACACGTTTAAGATATTTACATGATTTTCTCAGCAGGAGTATCCCACATATTAACCCATTTTTGAAGCGTAAATTCAATCTACAGAAGTAAATAGCTAACATTATGCTATAAGGGAACCAAAGCACTGGTGTGCATTACGACCACTAAGCTAAAGGCGGCTAATGTTCGACGTGACGAGGTTTAGTAGTCTCCTTCCGCCACTTGTTAGCAACCTCCGTTTCCAAGACACCAAAAATATTCAGATAGTGGAGTAGATACTGACGTGTTGTATGTTGTAGGAAAAAAGTGAAAAGCTTGTATTAACGACATACCTTATAGAGAGGTGCGGTATTTTTGTTGGCCGACCCGGAAGTTAGCATCAAAAGAGCTCTCTCGACAAAAATCTGAGATTTTTCAGTACATTGCAGAAAATAAGCTCTGTGGCAAAAGCTTTATGATACTTAAACTTTCAAATCGTGCCTGAAAACCCACCTTTTTAAACTGGCGCATTCAATATCTTAATTTTTCTTAACTGATTGTTGTTTTTAAAGGTAGGGTAGGTAAGTTTCAGAAACCGGCTCGAGTGCACTAACATTTTAAAGTACACTGCCGAAAAGAATCCGCTCCTTCCTTCAGACTTCCTTACAGAGCACCTCCTCCAACTCACATGAACGCGCACATGACGTCAGCAGACTGGTGAAAGTGGCCGCCTGTTGCTGGCGAGTCATTGAAGTACTGCTGCAATGCACGCCCAATGACGGCACGCCCAATGAGGGCACGAGATACATTTGTGCATGCACGAGATGGAAGGCTGACAGACAGGGCGGGGCCCGGCTAAACGGATTGGTTGTACTTTTTACAGTATTACGGCTTCCACAGATGACATTTTTTTATGGATTTTTTGTCAAAGCACTTAAGATATTCATTGCTATCGGGATGTTAAGAGCATTCCATGGAATATAACAAAAGGTGTATCTCGAGCCGGTTTCTGAAACTTACCTACCCCACCTTTAAGTCTTGAATTACTGTTTGATCTTCTTTGTTGCTTGTTTTTAATTATGCTCTGTACGGTGTCCTTGAGAACTTTGAAAGGCGCCCATAAATAAAATGCATTATTATTACTTTCACATTTTGTTCCGCAGGATATTATCCACAGAGTAAAATTATGAGATTTGAAGCGTAAATGCAAACGTCTATAAAACTACAAACAAACTAAGCTAAAGACAGCTAATATTGGACGGGATGTTTAGTCTCATTTAGTCACTTGTTAGCAACCCTTGTTTTAGGACTCATAGAAGCTTCCGGCATTCACCAGTGGGGTTTTTACTTACTTATTTTATGTTGTAGAACAAAACGTAAACATCTCTTCAGCTTGTGTTAACCACAGACAGATTGGTAACAGTGCATCAACAGAGAAAATGTAACATAATGTCAGTGGCGGCCGGCCCATAGGGGCGCTAGGGGCGCCGCCCCACCTCTTCCCACATACAAAAAAATATATATATATTTTAGAAATATATATACTTTATATTTTTATTTTTAATTAACAAGGTACATATCATACAATTGGTATCAGTAAAATGTATAATCTACAATAAAATCTCGTTTAAAATTCTGTTACGATGTCTAAAGTTACTCATAAGTCACATGTTTCCTGCCTGGCCTTGCCCGTGGCATTAGTTTATCATTACCGGGCGGAGCCCCCGAGCCAAACAGCAGCAACCAGCACGTTGCAAAAGTCTCAATAGTAAACTGTGCTGCCGAAACATATTTTTAGCCAATCAGCGCCATCAAATATTTTGGTCACGTTGGCGCCCACGTTGGTGCCCATGTTGCTTACGTGCGTTGACGTGAGTTGTTTTTTAGACTCGTGAGTGACCAAGGTGACGCAGTAATTGGATGAGAATGGCTTTGTGTGCAGATGGAGTCGCCGGACCTCGGTCCGCACCCAATTCCGTGCAAGAGCTACTCTCCAATACTTTCGAAAGGAGAAGTTTGGGAGATAAACTGTTGCTTAAAGACCTTGGACCGGACCAACCCGATTTGTATATATCGTAGCAAGCTCGGGAAAAAGACAAAACGTATCAACGAGGCTTCTCACGTAGCTGGTACACCAGAAAGGCATGGCTAGCTGGATGCAAACGTGATGCAAAGAGGTAAATGCTGTCTTTTGTTTCCCATGCTTGCTCTTCAAACAGCCGGGGACAGATACGATGTGCCCGTTGACTGTGACGGGGGTAAACGATATGAAGCATTTGTCCAAAAAAATTAAAAAGCACGAGTGCACAAAGTTACATATGACAAGTATCTTCAAGCTAGCCATGCTAGGCAAAGCTAACATAGCATAACAACACAGCCGTTAGCTCTTAGCACTCAGAGCTCACAGCTCTTCATATCTGTTCAGAAACGAGACACAAGTTAAACAAGTACAAACCACAGACTGCCTGTGTCATGGTGAATACAGTCGCTGGTTTATTTATGTCTGTATAGGCCGTTGTTGTGAGTGTGGATGGTCGGAGCATATATAACGTTAGCTTAGCCAAGCTCCATTTAGAAAACACGCATTTTAAAAGGGTTTTTCACCTGCCGTCTGTCTGCAGACTTGTCAAAACATTAATTCATGGTTTTTACTATCTGGTATCAGTATGTTGTTACTTCGGCATCATTTTGAAACGTGTATTACAATTAAACCACGGTCAAATATGTTCATCTTGTTGTAGTTGTAGCCCCCTTGCGAGCGATTCTCTCTAGTTTAGCATACTCAGCCCGACTCAGCCTGGTTGTTCCTGGCCCTAGAACCACGATTTTATGGGGCCAGAAAAACTGTGAATTAGGACCCGCTAGCCGGTACTAGGCCAAGTGGAAACGCAACCAAAAACGGGCCCTGCACGGCTTGGCACGCTTAAAGCGAGCTCCGCGCTGCAGTGGAAATGCGCCATTACATCACCAGAAGTCCTAATTTAAGGGGTCATTTCTCCCAAAAAAAAATGTTTTACTCACTATATCAACAGCCCCACCAAAAATATTTTCCACCAGCCGCCACTGCATAATGTACATCTGGTGTTTAAACTATGTTGTGCATTAAATTAGAGATATATAATAAGCACCATATTGTATGAGGACAATACTGGGGTGTGGTGCAGTGGATTGTGCGTTGGTGTTTGAATCAGGGGGTCACAGGTTCAAACCCCACTGCAGTCAGCATGTCGTTGTGTCCCTGAGACACTTCACCCCAAATTGCTCCTGTGGGGATTGTCCACAGTATTGAGTATGTAAGTTACTTTGGATAAAAGCGTCTAACAAGTGACATGTAATGACTGCCGCCCCATCCCTAACCCTAACCCCTTTACTTTATCTCAACTTAAAAATAATGCAAACCGTTTTATTTGTAGAAAGGTTTTCAATCGGGAAATGATCAAGCCACAAAACGTTTGTTAACGTGAAAGAAACTCATAGCAAAACCCACCTGCAGCTTAACTCTTTAATGAAAGTCATGTTATGGCAATTATGGAATTTAAGCTTAATAAAGTATAATTTAACTTTTAACAAAGTGGTATCCTGGAAGTATTTTTAAACCCTTAGAGATAACATGCTCTGATGTAATACTGTAAATATGCTATGTATGAGAAGAACATTTGTTCTGTGTTCACGGGGGTAAGATAAAGGGTTTTATGACTACAGGAAATAGAGGGAGGAATAAACATGTTGCATGGGGGCTTCTGTGACATCCTATAGGCTGGCCCGAATGGGGTTGTGTGACATGTAAAGGATCTTTGATGTTACCTATAAAAGAGTCTGTTTCACAGACAGCAGGACGCATTGGGGAGGCGTCATGCGTGCACACGTTAAAGATGTTAAAGGGCTTTATATGAATATTGTGTTTCTTTGCACATTTGCCTAACTTCTAATTTTCTAGAGATGGCAGTTAACGTTCAATTTAGGGCTGTCAAGTTAACACGTTAATAACGCGTTAACGCAAAAAAAAAATTAACGCCACTAATTGTTTTAACGCGGTTAACGCATGTGCATTTTTTGTCCTCGGCCACCCCGTAGTTTCACAGCGCATCGAGTTTAAAATACCATCTACAAGCTGACGCTGACAGCCCCGCTCCTGTCGCCCGCTTGCTGCAGACCACACTTCCACGCTCACCGGCAGGCCCTGACTGGCCATCAGGAGGACCGGGAGAGACCTTACGAGTATTGTTGTTTTTAGCATCTGGTGCTAGCTAGCTGCGCTAACGGATATAAGGAGCTGTTTCAATGAAAACAGAGGAGTGACATTTCGCCGACAACTGCGCCGAGCACTTGACTTTATACAGGAAGCCAGACAGTGGGACATTGTACGAAAAGTCAGCACACTCAGCTCGGATAGTGCGCGCAACATGATCGCAGCGTCCAGGCAGCTCCCGTTCGAGCATATGCCTTGAGTTGCACATAGCTCCAACGATCCATTACACAAACACACACACACACACACACACACACACGCACAGACACACACTTTGTATTGTATTATTGTATGAGAGCTTCCAGGTTGAATTGAGGCGAATATTTTTAATGTTCAGAGGTTGTTGTGTTTAATATTCATGAGAATGTTTGTCATTGTTCAAATGATAATAAACATTTGCATAAAGCATATTTGTCCACTCATATGTTGATAAGAGTATTAAAAACTTGAAAAATATTCCTCCAAGGTACATTTAGAACAGATAAAAAATGTGTGATTAACTATGGACAATCATGCAACAGATATTATATAACTTACAGTACTCTGTGACACCTCTGCAGACCCTGATAACATATATTTGGCAGGACGATGTTAGGTTATTTGCAGATACAGGTTAGGCCTGCAGAGTTGGAATTTGGCACAATGCCCCCCCCCCCCCCCCCCCCTGCTGACTGATGGCTGTCACTGGGTTATTGTCAGAGGAATGGCATGCATCTCATCAGCTACCCCCTGCTGTGCTTCGGGGTGTAGGTGATGACATAAACATCGTTAAGTGAAGCATTTCCAAATGTAGGAATGGGGAAAGGTGGTAATTAATTGGATCGTAAAGGAGGGGGAAGGGGTAGAAGTTACTAAGAGAAAAATAACAAGTAAGATTAAATAATAAAGCTGAAAGTTGAAAATAGTACAAATCTAGCAGCAGGCTGGATGCACACTATAATGATGTACATTATATAGATGATGTACCCATTTAGAGTTAAATAGATGATAAAGCAGTGTATGCTTTAGGGCAGTGCTTCTCAAACTCTTTTCAGTAATGTACCCCCTTTGAAACATTTTCTCAGCCAAGTACCCCCTGGCCGACCCGAACATTTTAGATCGAAAAAGCCTATATAAATGATTACAATGTAGTGATGTTCCCTCAGTGTGTGATTTATTAACTCCTTCGTGCATGCACAACAAACTAAGGATATTTTCATCTTCATGCATGAAAAAAAATAACATAACGTTTTTATAAAACAGATTTTTCCAAGGAGTTTTTCAATTTAAGTCATATGTTTAACAAACCAATTAACAACATACATTATTGTGAAAAACTATAAAATACAATACACACATTTGACATGTTTATATGAGGACCCACTTGGTGGTTCTAGGAATATGTTATATACAATTGTGTTTTCTATTTAACTTATTGTACTAAGATTATTTTTGTAATCATGCATGGTATTTTTTTTAATTAACCTTTTTTTAATTTTATTTTTTAATTCTCACGTTTTTTTCCCCTTCGATTCGGAGAAACAAATATTTTTCAGAATAAAGGATGGCAGAAGACACTACACTACCCAGAATCCCCAGCTAACGTTTGGACTACACCATGTGCTCTGTTTGTCACACCCCGTTTTTTTTTCACCATTCATTCCAATGGCTGGCGTCTATGTCACATGATCTTCAAATTTCTCCCTGCAGAAAAAAAAAACATGGCCGAACTTCGTTTTATTCTCGGTGGAAAATGCCTATTTTAAAGTTTGGCCATTAAAATGCGTTTTGATGTAATTTGATGCGAGAAATATGAGTTGTTATTTCAGATTATGTGTGCAGTGGATGCACATGATCTTTAGTTTGCTAGTTATTACGAAGATTACTTCAGGAAATTGCGTCCATAGAACGTTTTCATTGTTACCAAGGTGGTTGCTAGGGACGCTGCTATCGATATTATTTCTGTTATGTTGTGTAACTGTTTAATGGTGTTATCTTTATTGCTACCCCCCTTCCCCGTCAATGTATAGTGTTGGTCCACGGTGCTAACATTAGTTTAACAAAATCCGCATCTAAAGATAGCCTACGTTATTTTCCCCTGTGCAATTCCAGTCTCACATCTCACAGCACATCGTCATTAACAAATACCGGAAACAGACCGAAAACATTTAAAAAAAATAAAATAATACTTTATTCCGAGTGTGCTTGCTTTTCTCTTTGAAAGTCATCACATAACGGCATTGTAATACACGGTTCGGCTGCATTAAATATTACATATCTGCCGTAGTTCTGTATTTATAGAGCCCTGATGAGAAGACTTCTAGACAAACATGAGGAACTGAAAACGTGACGTGGATCATCAATATATCAGCCATTAAACAACATCTTACATTTCTTTTCACACAATACGTCTCCTTGCAGTATCAACACCAATTCGGCTGACTTTTATATTTGATCCAATTGGTAGATAGGCTGTATTTACACCATAAAGGTGCACAGCTGATATAAAGGGACACCTAGTGGTTAAAGCATGTTATTGAATTTCATTATTTTTATTATTAGATACTAATAGGATCCCTATAAAGTATATTCATTACTCGTTATTCTCTACTAATAGTTAATTAAAGACTGTATATAATGACAATTTTGCACATCCCTTTCAACATTTATCATATAGGCCTACTACACAACTATCGTGTAGTTATGCATTGAATGAAAAACTTGTGTCGCAGGTTCCTCAATAGTGCATTACAAGACATCTATCAATATTTTTGCATACCTCCAGCAATGTTAACTATGTTGAAGCACTTATTTTAACTGATATTAATGTATTATACTCTTATAAGATGTATGTAGATATTTCATCTCCGGCCTTGTCAGGTATTGAACAATCAATAAATAAAGAACACAGAATTGTTAAATATAAAACACAGAATTTGTGTGATTATACTAAATGATTTACAAATAAACACCACTGCATATTTACAGTAAAACTGTTACACATGCTGATGTAACGCAAATGTTCCAACTTGGGATCAATAAAGTATATCTTATCTTAAGCTGATCGATGGCTACTGCCATATTTGCAAAATTTGCCTCTGAACCTTGACAAGTGCATGTTTCAGGCTTATCAATTAATGTAATGTTATCAATTAACAACAGGGGTCACAAACATAAGACCAGCTGTTAAATAAAGCTCTTCTGACCTTAGCTGGCATGTGTGTATATATATTAATGCTGCCCATTATGGGCACAAGCAATTTTCACCCATTTATTAATTATATGTTTTAAATTTGAGTGTTTCCTATCCCCTAAACCTCCAGGGATGTACACAGTTTAATACTGGCAACTTCTTATTATGGAAAATACGAAAACGTCTTTTTAAAACTACAACTCCCAGTAGAGACGTGCCATAGATAGAGAACATGTTGCGAAACAGAATAGCCAGCATGTGTAGTTCTGGGGACGGGGCGGGGGAGAGGGGGACGCAGTGGACCCGTTCAAATCCAGTTTTGGACAGTCTGCCGTGGTTCCATCCCATTTCAAGTGCTGTTCGAGGCTCGGCGTAACCCTCGGAGCACACTCTCCAATCACAGAGCTTGAGGACTATCACGGGGTTTGTCAAACAGAGCACATGGTGTAGTCCAAACGATAGCTGGGGATTCTGGGTAGTGTAGTGTCTTCTGCTATCCTTTACTCCAAAAAAATATTTGTTTCTCCGAATCGAAGGGGAAAAATACAAAAGCATTGCACACAATTTAAACCAATCAATGTTGTGTTATTAACAAGGATAATCTGGTGTTTTTTAGTCGATGAGTAGTGCAGATATCACTGTAAAATCAATCGACAGTAAGGGGAATACTTACTTCCGGGTGTACAATTCTCCGTTATCCAATGAGAATGGACGCTCACATTGCCTTTAAGGGCAGCCGACACAAACGAATGCCGTGCTTCCATAAGCGTCATTACCAGTAGAAATACATTGCTTTTAAAATCGTGCTGTGCAACACGAAAAAAAGGGGAAAATCGTGTTGGTGAACACGAATCAATAGATTAAAAATCGTGTTGGTGAACACGAAATGCCATGAGACTGGGTTGGCAGGGGGCTAGCTTCAGCCGGAGTCCCGGAGCTAGCCCACTGCGGCTCCGTTAGGTCCGCCGGTGGAGTCCGTCTTTTCTCAACTTGTGAATGACAAGCATTAAGAATAACCAAATATAGCTAATTCTCTTGCAGATTGTCTCATTTGATTATAAATTCAACGTTTATATAGGGGAACTACACTGTTAGCAGTAACTTGGTATGCATGTATTTCATGTTAGCTTAGCTTCTTAGCCTGAGCTAGCTCTGTTTACTTCCAGTTCGGAGGCAGCAGCTCCCGCCTCGGCTCCGCCTCTTTGCCTATGGGTGACGTCACGGACACTACGTTCATTTATATATACAGTCTATGGTTGGTACAAATGCTAAGCAGCTAGAACAATAGCTTACGTCAGAAGAGAAACATGGAGCACTTTCTGCTATACAGACAAGATGAACTGGCACTGACCAAGGAAACAGCACAGACTAAATACACAGGTGAGGAATGATCATTAGGGACAGCTGAGGCTCATTGAGACCAGGCAGGTGATTAACAGGGAGCGAAAATACACAGGTGAGGGAGTGAGGCGATCAGCCAGGGCCAGGATGTGACATAGTTGGAATTGGGTCTAACATGCACGTTGATGGTTTAGAAGAGAGAATCATTGAATTTAATTGTTCAAGGTTAATGGCTGAAAAGCATTCTAGTTTACTATCTAGTGTAATATTAGAACTTACGTTTCAGGGAGCTGTTGATAACACTATACTGGTCAAAGGCAAGAGGTCATTCATTTTGTTTCTAAGAGTAACAATTTTATCTTTAAAAAAGCACATAAAATCATTACTACTCAGTGCTATGGGAATAGAAGACTCAATCGAGCTGTGGCTCTCTGTCAGCCTGGCTATAGTGCTGAAAAAAAATCTTGCATTATTCTTATTCTCATCTATTAATGAAGAGTAGTAGGCTGCTCTCGCTTTACGCAGTGCTTTCTTATATTCATTGAGAGTAATATGCCAAATTAAACGAGATTCTTCAAGTTGTCTCGACTTTTGCTTTATTTTTGCGGGTTTCGGCATTATGCCATGGAGCTAATCCATGTTGTTTTATTTTCTTCTTTTTCCAAGGAGCAACAGAGTCTAATTTTATTCGCAGCGCATCTGTAGCACTATCAACAACCTGATCAATTTCGTGTGGTGTACATTTTGTATAAGTTTCCTCCCTTACATGCAGACATGCTATCGAGTTAAGTATTGGTGGAATCTCTTCCTTAAATTTGGCTATAGCACTAACAGATAGGTTTCTGCTGCAGGAGGTTTTGACTAATGCTTTGTAGTCTAGTAACAGTACTTCAAAAGTTACTAAGAAATGGTCGGATAAAGCAGGATTATGCGGTTCGACTAATAGTTGCTCAATTTCAATACCATAAGTCAGAACAAGGTCGAGAGTGTGATTATAGCAGTGGGTTGGTTTATTTATACTCTGACAGAAACCAACAGAATCTAATATAGAGTTAAATGCAACAGTAAGGCTATTTTTACCATCGTCAACATGAATATTAAAGTCACCGACGATAATTACTTTATCTGTTTTAAGTACCAAAGTTGATAAAAACTCAGAGAATTCTGATAAGAATTCTGAATAAGGACCTGGTACACTGTAACAAATAAGATTGGCTGCAAAGTTTTCCAGGTCGGATGCGTAAGACTAAAAACGAGGCATTCAAAGGAGGTATAATTACATTTTGGTTTAGTATTGATAGGCAAGGCAAGTTTATTTATATAGCACTTTTCAACACAAGGCAATTCAAAGTGCTTTACAAAAAATGAAAAACATTAAGAAAATGGCATTTAAAATCAGTCATTAAAAGGAAAAGCTAATAAAATAAACATTAAAAGAAAAAAAATACATGGATAAAAGTTACAGTGCAGTCTAAGATATGAATAGTTCAATTAAAAGCAGCGACAAAAAGAAAAGTCTTCAGCCTGGATTTAAAAGTAGTAAGAGTTGCAGCGGACCTGCAGGTTTCTGGGAGTTTGTTCCAGATATTTGGAGCATAGTAACTAAACGCTGCTTTTCCATGTTTAGTTCTGACTCTGGGGACAGAAAGCTGACCAGTCCCTAAAGACCTGAGAGATCTGGATGGTTCATAATTTAGCAGGAGGTCAGAAATGTATTTTGGGCCTAAACCATTCAATGCTTTATAAACCAGCAGCAGTATTTTGAAATCTATTCTTTGACACACAGGAAGCCAGTGTAAAGACTTCAGAACAGGAGTGATGTGATCCACTTTCTTAGTGTTAGTGAGGACTCGAGCAGCGGCGTTCTGAATCAGCTGCAGCTTTCTAATAGATTTTTCAGTGAGACCTGTAAAGACACCATTACAGTAGTCCAGTCTACTGAAGATAAAAGCCTGGACAAGTTTTTCCAAATCCTGCTGTGACATAGTCCTATATGTTCTTTAGGTGATAGTAGGCTGATTTAGTAATTGTTTTAATGTGACTGTTGAAACTCAGGTCAGAGTCCATGACTACACCTAGATTTCTGGCTTTATCTGTTGTTTTGAACATTGCAGACTGAAGCTCAGCGCTAACTTTTATACGTTCTGCCTTGGCTCCAAAAACCATTACCTCAGTTGTGTTCTGACACACCCAGTCATTGATTTGTTCAATGCACTTATTCAGTGTATTAATTGGAGAATAGTCTCCTGGTGCAATGGTTATGTAAATGTGTGTGTCATCCGCATAACTATGGTAACTTATTTTGTTGTCTTATTTAGCATGTAGACGTTAAAGAGAAGAGGCCTCAAGATGGAGCCTTGAGGAACCCCACATGTCATATTTGTCAACTCAGATTTGTGTTTACCTATATAAACAAAGTTGTTTCTGTCCTTTAAGTAGGATTCAAACCAATTTAGAACTGTTGTCGAAAGTCCCACCCAGTTTTCCAGTTGGTCTAGTAATATGTTGTGGTCAACAGTGTCAAACGCATCACTGAGATCTAATAATACTAACACTGAGGTTCTGCCACTGTCTGTGTTTAAGTGGATGTCATTGACGACCTTTACAAGAGCAGTCTCAGTGCTGTGGTTTGGACAAAATCCCGACTGGAACACATCCAAACAGTTATTTAAATGCAAGAAATTACTCAACTGTTGAAAAACTACTTTTTCAATGATTTTGCCTAGAAATGGCCGGTTTGATATGGGCCTGTAATTGTTCATTACTGAAGCGTCTAGATTTAGCTTTTTTAAGAGCGGTTTAATGACTGCAGTTTTCAGGGCCTGTGGAAAAACACTTGAGTGAAGAGACTTGTTTACTATATTAAGTAGATCTGAGGCCATGCAAGGAAAAACATTTTTGAAAAACCCTATTGGAATAGTATCAAGGCAGTAGGAGGAGGATTTCAGAAGTTGTATAATGTCCCCTAGGTTTTTATCATTAATCTGATGGAATTGTGTCATGGTGTTTGAATTGATTTTAAGTGGACACAGAGACAAAACATTTGCTGTACCTGATGCAGAGGCACTGACTGCTTGCGAGACACCCGCTGAGAAGCCAACTCTGGTTATTGGTAGCTCTATTATGAGACACGTGAATTTAGAGACCGAAGCCTCCACAGTCACATGTATTACGGGGGCAAGAGCAGGCGACGTCGAGGCGCATCTTAAACTGCTGGCTAAAAATAAACGTAAATACAGTACGATTGTTATTCATGTCGGTGGTAATGATGTTCGTTTACGCCAATCAGAATGCACCAAACTTAATGAGGAGTCGGTGTGTAATTATGCTAAAACAATGTCGGACACCGTAATCTTCTATGGTCCCCTCCCCAATCTGATCAATGATGACATGTATAGCCGCATGTCATAATTTCAGCGCTGGTTGTCTTGGTGGTGCCCAGCAAACAATGTGGGCTTCGTAAATAATTGGACAGCCTTCTGGGGAAAACCTGGTCTGATTAAGAGAGACGGCATTCATCCTACTTTGGATGGTGCAGATCTCATTTCGGCAAACATTGCAGGGCTTTGTGGACTTAATCCATGACAAACTGGAGTTTAGACCAGGAGGCGGAGTCGCAGTCTTACACGCTTCTCTGCACTCTCTCCTAGGCAGTCATCCATAGGAATCCCGAACCCAATAAAATACCGAATAATAACGGTGTGTGTGTATGCCCAAGGACAATTTAAGGTAAAACCTAATGGGTGTCATACATAATAACCTAATAAAAGTAAATGTAACAACTAC
Organism: Harpagifer antarcticus; assembly: GCA_902827135.1. NCBI lineage: Eukaryota > Metazoa > Chordata > Actinopteri > Perciformes > Harpagiferidae > Harpagifer > Harpagifer antarcticus. Next base: position 2,520,838 of record CADEHL010001093.1, on the reverse strand, counting down.
TACAGTGCAACAAAACAGGAAGATTAAATGTGGTCTCTTAAACATAAGATCTCTAGCATCTAAAGCAATATTGGTAAATGATTTAATATCAGATTATAATATTGATATATGCTGTCTCACTGAAACTTGGTTGAGACATGAAGAATATGTCAGCATAAATGAGGCCACTCCACCCAGCCATATCAATACTCATATTGCCCGAGGAGGTGGAGTTGCAGCAATCTTTGTCTCAAGTTTACTTATCGATTATCAGTGTTTATCAATTCTAAAACTAAACGCTGCTTTTCCATGTTTAGTTCTGACTCTGGGGACAGAAAGCTGACCAGTCCCTAAAGACCTGAGAGATCTGGATGGTTCATAATTTAGCAGGAGGTCAGAAATGTATTTTGGGCCTAAACCATTCAATGCTTTATAAACCAGCAGCAGTATTTTGAAATCTATTCTTTGACACACAGGAAGCCAGTGTAAAGACTTCAGAACAGGAGTGATGTGATCCACTTTCTTAGTGTTAGTGAGGACTCGAGCAGCGGCGTTCTGAATCAGCTGCAGCTTTCTAATAGATTTTTTAGTGAGACCTGTGAAGACACCATTGCAGTAGTCGAGTCTACTGAAGATAAAAGCATGGACAAGTTTCTCCAAATCCTGCTGTGACATTAGTCTTTTAATCCTAGATATGTTCTTTAGGTGATAGTAGGCGGATTTAGTAACTGTTTTAATGTGACTGTTGAAACTCAGGTCAGAGTCCATGACTACACCTAGATTTCTGGCTTTATCTGTTGTTTTGAACATTGCAGACTGAAGCTCAGCGCTAACTTTTAAACGTTCTGCCTTGGCTTTGTTTAATTGGAGAAAGTTCTAACACATCCAGTCATTGATTTGTTCAATGCACTTACTCAGTGTTTGAATTGATAAACACTGATAATCGATAAGTAAACTTGAGACAAAGATTGCTGCAACTCCACCTCCTCGGGCAATATGAGTATTGATATGGCTGGGTGGAGTGGCCTCATTTATGCTGACATATTCTTCATGTCTCAACCAAGTTTCAGTGAGACAGCATATATCAATATTATAATCTGATATTAAATCATTTACCAATATTGCTTTAGATGCTAGAGATCTTATGTTTAAGAGACCACATTTAATCTTCCTGTTTTGTTGCACTGTAGTAGTTGTTACATTTACTTTTATTAGGTTATTATGTATGACACCCATTAGGTTTTACCTTAAATTGTCCTTGGGCATACACACACACCGTTATTATTCGGTATTTTATTGGGTTCGGGATTCCTATGGATGACTGCCTGACACGAGGGACTCACAAGAACTCAGATGCACGATTCCATAGAATAAAAAAAGTATCTTTTATTAATAAAAGATTACTCAAAACAAAGATCGCTAGATTCTACTAGGACCACTGAACAGGTTGACAGACATGGCTTGATGTGGAGACAAGACGAACCGACAATAGACAAAAGGAGAGCAGGGCTATAAATACACACAACAGTTAATGGGGCACAGGTGAAAACAATCAGGGGCGGGGCTGGTGATGATGAGCACACGAGACACACAAGCTGGCAGGTGACACACAACGACATGAAGTGTAGACACCTGGAAAGAGAGAGTAGAGTCAATAACAAACACAAAAACAATAAGCTCACAGACTCTTAACGCTGAAACCTTACAGTACCCCCCCTCTTACGGACGGCTCCAGACGTCCCTGAAAGCTGAGACTGACCTCTATCGAAGTCCGATATAAGGGTCTTGTCCAAAATAAAGCTGCCTGGGATCCAACACCTCTCCTCTAATCCATACCCCACCCAGTCGACCAGGAATTGTCTACCTCTGCCCCTCTTCCTTTCCGACAGTATTTTGTCCACTGTGTACACTTGACCCCCGTCGACAACCCGGGGAGGTGGAGGGGACGTGGAGGCAGGAACCAGTCTGCTTTCTTTGGCTGGTTTTAGCTTGCTGACATGGAACGTGGGGTGGACCTTGATGGATTTTGGAAGACATAAACGGACAGCAACAGGGTTAATCACTTTGGCTATGGGAAAAGGACCAACGAACCGGGGAGCCAGCTTCCTGGAGGCGACATGGAGAGGAAGATCCTTGGTGGATAGCCACACTCGTTGTCCGGCCTGGTACTTGGGGGCTGGACGTCGTTTCCGGTCGGCCAATGCCTTCATGCGAACGGCACTCCTCTGCAGCATATGGCGAACTCCCGCCCAGACCCGACGGCAGCGTCGAACCAGAGCATGGGCTGATGGTACCGTGACCTCCTTCTCGAGCCCCGGAAACAAAGGAGGTTGGTACCCATGGACACATTGAAACGGGGAGATACCAGTGGCTGATGTGGGTAAGGTGTTGTGTGCATACTCCACCCAAATCAGACTCTTACTCCAGGTGGTGGGTTTCTCGGACGCTAGGCATCTCAAACAGGTCTCCAAATCCTGATTCATCCTCTCTGCTTGTCCATTTGACTGTGGGTGGTATCCGGAGGTCAGACTAACAGTGGCTTGGATTAGGCGACAAAACTCCTTCCAAAAGCGTGATACGAACTGTGGGCCTCGGTCTGAAACGACATCACTAGGAAAACCATGGATCCTGAACACATGGGACAACATGGCCTCTGCTGTTTCCTTGGCGTTAGGTAACTTGGGCATGGCGACAAAGTGTGCCATTTTGGAAAAACGATCAACCACAGTGAGTATGGTGGTATTACCTGCCGATGTTGGTAATCCTGTCACGAAATCCAATGCGATGTGAGACCATGGTCTGTTGGGAATGGGCAGAGGTTGGAGAAGACCTGCCGCAGCTTGCCGAGAAGTTTTGTTCCTGGCGCACACAGGACACGCTGCTACATATTCCGCAACATCCTTCCACATCCCCGGCCACCAGAATCTGTGTCTCACCATGAAAAGGGTCCTTTTGTTTCCAGGATGACAGGTAAGTACCGACGTATGGGCCCAATGAACAACTTGCCCTCGAAGTTGCTCTGGCACAAACAAGCGATTCTGAGGACACCCTCTTGGGACAGGATTCCCAACGTTAGCCTGTTTGAGACTTGGCTTCAATGGGCCAGGTCACACTCCCTATCACTCGGTCTGGCCGTAGTATGGGATCTGGACTCTTGGGGACTGGCTCAGGATCATACATTCTGGAGAGTGCATCAGGCTTTCCATTCTGCGAACCAGGTCGATATGACAGAGTGAACCTGAATCTATTAAAGAACAATGACCATCTGGCCTGCCTAGAGTTCAGACGCTTAACCTTCCTGATATATTGCAGGTTTTTATGATCCGTCCAGACCAGGAAATCCTGCTCCGCTCCCTCCAGCCAGTGCCGCCACTCCTCCAAAGCAATCTTCACGGCCAACAGTTCCCGATTTCCCACGTCGTAATTCCTCTCAGCAGACGATAGCTTACGGGAGAGGTACGCACACGGATGAAGCTTGTTGTCCCCTGCTGACCTCTGGGACAGTATAGCTCCAACGCCGTCGTTGGAGGCGTCCACTTCCACCACAAACTGTCGGTGGCGATCAGGTACAGTCAGGATGGGAGCTGTGGTGAACCTCCTCTTCAGTTCCAGGAAAGATTTCTCTGCCTGTGGATTCCACACAAACTGAACCTGGGGAGAGGTAAGAGCATGGAGAGGAGAGGCAATCGTACTGAAATTGCGTATGAACCGTCTGTAAAAGTTAGCAAACCCCAAGAACTGCTGAACTTTCTTTCTAGAGTCTGGCGTGGGCCAGTTCTCCACATCACTGACCTTAGCTGGGTCCATCTCCACCTTGTTAGGGGAAATCATAAAACCCAAAAATGCCACAGATTTCACATGAAACTCGCATTTTTCGGCTTTCACAAACAAATGGTTAGCCAGGAGTCTCTGAAGAACAAGGTGAACATGGTTAACATGAATATTCTCATCTGGAGAAAAGATGAGGATATCATCGAGATACACAAAACAGAAAACATTCAGGAAATCTCTTAACACATCATTAATGAGGGCTTGGAAAACAGCAGGTGCATTACAAAGTCCAAAAGGCATCACCAAATATTCATAATGTCCCGTAGGTGTATTGAAACCTGTTTTCCACTCATCCCCCTCCCGGATGCGCACAAGGTGATATGCATTCCTTAGGTCAAGCTTGGTAAATACCTTGGCTCCCTGTAACAGTTCGAATGCCGTAGAGATGAGTGGAAGGGGATATCTGTTCTTAACAGTGATCTGATTAAGTGGACTGTAATCAATACAGGGCCTTAATGAACCGTCCTTTTTCCCTACAAAAAAGAAACCTGCTGCTGCTGGGGATGATGATGGCCGAATCAAGCCAGCTTTGAGTGAAGATCCGATATACTCTTCCATGGCCTTCCTTTCTGGACCAGAAAGAGAATACAACCGTCCTTTGGGGATAGTAGAGCCCGAGAGAAGGTCTATAGGACAATCATACGGTCTATGGGGAGGCAAGGAAGTAGCTCGTGTCTTGTTAAACACCTCCTTAATGTCAAGGTAACACTCTGGCACTTTGGATAAGTCAGGAAAGTCAGATGGTTTAGCAGACGTGACACTGTCCCTATCTGACGCCTGTTTTAAGCTCCCAGATCTGTGTGGTCTACTCGAACCTGTATGAGAGGCTAAACAAGAACGAGAGCACTCACTCCCCCACCCCTTAACCTTTCCTGTAAGCCAGTCCATGTGAGGGTTATGTTTAACAAGCCAAGGGTAACCCAAAATGAGAGGCTGTTGAGCTGAGTTAAATAAATGAAAGCTAATATGCTCACGGTGCTCCTGGTCTATGACAATTTCTATGGGTTCCGTGCGATGAGTAACTGTACATAAAAGGCGGCCATCCAACGCACTAGCTTCTAATGGCTGATCTAAGAGGACAATGTTTAAGTTCAACTCTTTAGCCAGCTCCCAGTCCAACAAGCTCTCATCAGCCCCAGAGTCAATTAATGCATCCTGAGTTACAGTTTTATCCTTCAGTTTTATTTGTACCTGAGTCAGTCTTCTCGAGGAAGGGTCGAAAGAAGTCATTCGGCTCACCAGTGTCCCCCTTCCCACTGATGAGCCTGATCCTTTAGCTGGACAGGCTGCCAGAACATGACCCTGCTGGCCGCAGTAGAAACACCGCCGCTCCCGTAGGCGGCGCTGTCGCTCCTCCGGGGTGAGTTTGGCTCTTCCGAGCTGCACCGGTTCCTCCGCGGCGCTAGGGGGCGATGGTCGCTCTGGAGACGAAGTCCGGGTATTTCTCCGCCAACCGTAGTGCTCCTTCTGTAACTCCCGTCCGAAGAGTGTAGCGGAAGCTGCTTCCTCCCCCCTCTCCCGACGTCTCTCAGCTAGACGTTGGTCCACCCGGATAGCCATGGCAATGAGTGAGTCCAACTCTACAGGCAACTCTAATGGAGCTAACTGATCCTTTATGGGATCTGCTAATCCATGCAGAAACGCATCAAAAAGAGCCGCGGAGTTCCATCCGCTCTCCGCTGCCAGGGTCCGGAATTCGATCGCGTAATCCGCCACCCTCCTCTGCCGTTGCCTGATGTTTACCAGGGCTCTCGCTGACTCTCTCCCAGGTGCTGTCTGGTCAAAAATGTTCTTCATTGAGTCCATGAAAAACTTTAACGACTGGCAAACAGGCGAGTCTCGGGCCCATTCTGCTGTTGCCCAGGCTCCTGCTCTTCCCGTCAAGTGAGATACTATGAAAGCTACCTTAGCTTGATCGGTGGGAAATGCTGCGGGCTGATGTTTGAAGTGGAGATCGCATTGTATCAGGAATGGACGACAGTTTCTCGAATCCCCGGAGAACTTCTCCGGTGAAGCGAGGCGGAGTGAAGACGATGGCATGGATACTTGCACGGGGATCAACGGGGGGGCAAACCCGACCTCTGCTGGACCGGAACACTCTGCCGCAGGAATAGCAGGACGTCCCTCGAGGTGCGTAAGTATGTCACGCATCCTCTCTGCCAGGTGATTTAATTCTGTTGTCACTGTTACTTGGAAGTTGTGCTGACGGGCATTTACGTCTTGAACCCCCTGCTTCATTGCTGTCAGCTGCTCCTCCTGCTGACACAAGCGTGTTCCTTGTACTTGCAAAGCCGTCTTGAACACGGTGGAATCGGCTGAGTCCATCTTGTTTGGTCGGTTCGTTCTGACACGAGGGACTCACAAGAACTCAGATGCACGATTCCATAGAATAAAAAAAGTATCTTTTATTAATAAAAGATTACTCAAAACAAAGATCGCTAGATTCTACTAGGACCACTGAACAGGTTGACAGACATGGCTTGATGTGGAGACAAGACGAACCGACAATAGACAAAAGGAGAGCAGGGCTATAAATACACACAACAGTTAATGGGGCACAGGTGAAAACAATCAGGGGCGGGGCTGGTGATGATGAGCACACGAGACACACAAGCTGGCAGGTGACACACAACGACATGAAGTGTAGACACCTGGAAAGAGAGAGTAGAGTCAATAACAAACACAAAAACAATAAGCTCACAGACTCTTAACGCTGAAACCTTACACTGCCTAGGAGAGAGTGCAGAGAAGCGTGTAAGACTGCGACTCCGCCTCCTGGTCTAAACTCCAGTTTGTCATGGATTAAGTCCACAAAGCCCTGCAATGTTTGCCGAAATGAGATCTGCACCATCCAAAGTAGGATGAATGCCGTCCCTCTTAATCAGACCAGGTTTTCCCCAGAAGGCTGTCCAATTATTTACGAAGCCCACATTGTTTGCTGGGCACCACCAAGACAACCAGCGCTGAAATTATGACATGCGGCTATACATGTCATCATTGATCAGATTGGGGAGGGGACCATAGAAGATTACGGTGTCCGACATTGTTTTAGCATAATTACACACCGACTCCTCATTAAGTTTGGTGCATTCTGATTGGCGTAAACGAACATCATTACCACCGACATGAATAACAATCGTACTGTATTTACGTTTATTTTTAGCCAGCAGTTTAAGATGCGCCTCGACGTCGCCTGCTCTTGCCCCCGTAATACATGTGACTGTGGAGGCTTCGGTCTCTAAATTCACGTGTCTCATAATAGAGCTACCAATAACCAGAGTTGGCTTCTCAGCGGGTGTCTCGCAAGCAGTCAGTGCCTCTGCATCAGGTACAGCAAATGTTTTGTCTCTGTGTCCACTTAAAATCAATTCAAACACCATGACACAATTCCATCAGATTAATGATAAAAACCTAGGGGACATTATACAACTTCTGAAATCCTCCTCCTACTGCCTTGATACTATTCCAATAGGGTTTTTCAAAAATGTTTTTCCTTGCATGGCCTCAGATCTACTTAATATAGTAAACAAGTCTCTTCACTCAAGTGTTTTTCCACAGGCCCTGAAAACTGCAGTCATTAAACCGCTCTTAAAAAAGCTAAATCTAGACGCTTCAGTAATGAACAATTACAGGCCCATATCAAACCGGCCATTTCTAGGCAAAATCATTGAAAAAGTAGTTTTTCAACAGTTGAGTAATTTCTTGCATTTAAATAACTGTTTGGATGTGTTCCAGTCGGGATTTTGTCCAAACCACAGCACTGAGACTGCTCTTGTAAAGGTCGTCAATGACATCCACTTAAACACAGACAGTGGCAGAACCTCAGTGTTAGTATTATTAGATCTCAGTGATGCGTTTGACACTGTTGACCACAACATATTACTAGACCAACTGGAAAACTGGGTGGGACTTTCGACAACAGTTCTAAATTGGTTTGAATCCTACTTAAAGGACAGAAACAACTTTGTTTATATAGGTAAACACAAATCTGAGTTGACAAATATGACATGTGGGGTTCCTCAAGGCTCCATCTTGAGGCCTCTTCTCTTTAACGTCTACATGCTAAATAAGACAACAAAATAAGTTACCATAGTTATGCGGATGACACACACATTTACATAACCATTGCACCAGGAGACTATTCTCCAATTAATACACTGAATAAGTGCATTGAACAAATCAATGACTGGGTGTGTCAGAACACAACTGAGGTAATGGTTTTTGGAGCCAAGGCAGAACGTATAAAAGTTAGCGCTGAGCTTCAGTCTGCAATGTTCAAAACAACAGATAAAGCCAGAAATCTAGGTGTAGTCATGGACTCTGACCTGAGTTTCAACAGTCACATTAAAACAATTACTAAATCAGCCTACTATCACCTAAAGAACATATAGGACTATGTCACAGCAGGATTTGGAAAAACTTGTCCAGGCTTTTATCTTCAGTAGACTGGACTACTGTAATGGTGTCTTTACAGGTCTCACTGAAAAATCTATTAGAAAGCTGCAGCTGATTCAGAACGCCACTGCTCGAGTCCTCACTGACACTAAGAAAGTGGATCACATCAGTCCATTTCTGAAGTCTTTACACTGGCTTCCTGTGTGTCAAAGAATATATTTCAAAATACTGCTGCTGGTTTACAAAGCACTGAATGGTTTAGGCCCAAAATACATTTTTGACCTCCTGCTAAATTATGAACCATCCAGATCTCTCAGGTCTTCAGGGACTGGTCAGCTTTCTGTCCCCAGAGTCAGAACTAAACATGGTAAATAAACGTATTTTTCATATAGAGTGTAACAGAGCTTTCGGTTTTGGGCAAACTGCGTGCGCATCACTCTTAATCCTCAATGGTAATGTTAAGATGGATTTAGGAACTTCCCCTCAATTCTATTGGCTCTCACGGTTAAAAAGAGGTATCAATCACCAAAATCGACCAATGGGTTCGAGAGATATGTCAAATGTACCCAAATAGGCGCTTTCACACCGGAGTACTTTTCCCAAGAACTAGGCCGATGGGGGGGGGAGATTTGGTTTCACACCAAAAATATCTGGAACTAGTCCCTAGTTCGCGCGAACCTTTTCACCCCCAGATAGTCCCTGCTAGAGCGGTGATACTTTCCTGGGGAGGAAATGGTTCGTGGGTGTGTCGGCCACACTAAACATGTCTGATTGGCTGGGCGAATTGCAAACCACGCCCCGTAAAACTCCGAAAAGTTTTGTGAAACCGCCATTTTATTTGCTCGTATTAGCATTAGCATTAGCCCAGCGCACCAACGGAGAGAGACTAACCTATGGCAATACAAAAGAAAACATTTACGATTTACTCGGAAGACGCGACCCAGCAACTTCTACTGAAGCCAGTCCGGGGGATTCCGGGACTTCGGGGGGCAGTATACGCCGTGAAGTTGTTTGCGGCCTGCCTGTAAACCCAAAGCAGAAGAAGTGACGTTAGCGGCTCCATTTGCGTAATCCTCCCTCAGGGACTTATTCCGGTGAGATCGCGATCTACTAGGACAGGTCTAGGGACTAAAGAGTTCAGGGGGACTAAGTACCGGGGACTAAGTACTGCAAAGTACTTGGTGTGAAAGCGGCTATTGACCCCAGAGGTTTTTTTTATTTTTTCTAAACCTCTCTAAAAAGGTCAGATATAACTTATTTTGCCTCAATCTTGATACAGGGTACTTATTATATGTTATAGTTTAGAATCCTAAAGGTGTTTGTCTACTATCCCATCATTCAAGGGTTGTTTTCACTATAAGTAATGGGTTTATTTTGGATGGAAACTATAATTTACATTTTTTTACTATGTTCAATCTGAATTTATTTTTAAATAAAAACATCTATATTGATTCTGACTTTTCTACATCCAACTCACAGATGTATCATTGCTTTGAGAAAAAAGATTATTAATTTACCGCTTTTAGAAGTGATGATAAGGTCATTTGTTCTGAGCATGTCATTTTCGAGCCTGAGACCTGAAAAACAGGCTTGGGGTTTAACAGGTTAAGTTGAGATAAAGTGAATACAGCTGACGGCCGTTTTGTCCTCATACATTTCATTACGTTACATTACATATCATTTATCTGACGTTTTCATCCAAAGCCACTTACAATAAGTGCAAAAACCATAAAGAATCAAACTCCGACCAACAAGGAAAGTGCAGATATATTCACTTCAAACACGATCATACCAAGGCTGTTGAATCAGTTACAAGGCCTAAATTAACTCAACAAGTGGTTTTTGTTTTTTTTCAACAAAAACCTAATTGCCAAGGAACAGTCATTATAGATGCCTTTTCAGTTTGCGACGGAATATATGCAGAGTTTCTGCTGTCCTTATATCAATGGGGAGCTCATTCCACCATTTAGGAGCCAGGAAAGCAAACGAATGTGTTTTTGAGGGGTACCTGGGTCCCACTCGCAGTGAAGGAGTAGCAAGCCGATTGGCTGACGCAGAGCGTAGTGCACGTGCTGGAGTATATGGTTTAACCAAGGCCTGGATCAGAGGTCATGTTAACCGAATATTTACCGTCTATGACCGATTTTATTTAACAATGACGGAAAAATCTGAAAGCAGTCCATCATTTTGACAGATTAGAACAAACTCAGAACAGCGGCAAAGCTTCCCACAGCGAGGCTCCGGTGTTATGCATGCCCTTCAAAAAGGAGATGATATCGTTTCCAAACCTAACTTTGCCATACAAATCATTGAAATGTCTGCGAGTGTTTTACGCTGTGGCGCGCTCCCGCGAGGTGCAGTGGGCATGCATAACACCGGCGCTAACAGTTCACGAGCGCCACCCCCCCCTTCAGAGTTTTGCACAGACCGACAGGTAATAATGGATTTTAACAGGGCCTGGACCAAGACCTGTGTTGCCTCCTGGGACAGGAGTGGATGTATCCTCCTAATTTTGTAGAGTGTGTATCTGCAGGATCGGGATGTAGCAGCAATGTTAGCGATCTTTGATGTAGGATGCGGGCAGGGAGAGGGCAGCGACTGAGACTCCCAGTTCTTGGAGAGTTTGTAAAAGGATCTGATGGTTCACTGTGTTAAACGCAGTAGAGAGGTCCAGCAGGATGACGACGGAGGAGAAGGAGGCCGCTTTGGCAGTGTTTAGTTCCTCAATGACCACAAGGAGGGCAGTCACGGTTGAATGGCCAGCCTTGAAGACAGACTGATGTGGATCAAGAAGGTTGTTCTTATAAAGGTAGGCAGAGAGCTCTTTAAAATTGGCACGTTCAAGTGATTTAGAAAGAAATGGAAGAAGAGAGACAGGTCAGTAGTTTGTGAGTTGTCGAGTGTGGCTTTTTTTAGGAGAGGACATACCCTCGCCTCCTTGGGTATGTAAGGAAAAGGTCTGCCTTATGGACAGAGTTAACATGAGATTTGTCCTTCAAATGTACAAATGTCCGCGCAATGGAAATGTGACGTCAACTTATAATGCAAAGTCCCTGCCACCGGCAGGACAAATTTTACCAACTGTAAACCAACACTTGGGGGTGCTCTATGCATGTGTCTGAGGGTAAAATAATCATCATTCTGTATATAAATATGTTTGTCAATATCATGGACATTTCCTTTGAAATTGGGGTCCACGAAGCTGACACAAGATACCCGCAGATAAGCACTCGTCTCGGACTAAAATCCTTAATGCATAACAGTTTTAATGGCATTTTTGTTATTCAGGTTTACCAGGGGCACGAACTTCTGACCGGTGTTCCCTCTTGGTGTAGTCCGTGGGGGAGTGCTTAAGTGTGGGTACACAGGTTCGCCTGGTGCACAAGGTTATGGAGGTGGGGGTCTTGCTGGTGCTCAAGTGTCCATATACGTCACCCCATATTCACATAACTTTTACCCGCCTTAAGAGACACTATTTTGGGGTACAATTTATCCATTTTCACCCCTTTTTTCTGGTTCTTCCAAAAGTTAACTTAGACTTTTTCTGACTCTGGAGGAATGTAACGGGAGTTGTCAGGGGACTATATCCTCCTTAAGAGACACTATTTGGGGTACAATTTATCCATTTTCACCCCTTTTTTCTGGTTCTTCCAAAAGATAACGTAGAGACTTTTTCTGCCTCTGGAAGAATGTAAGGAAAAGGTCTGCCTTATGGACAGAGTTAACATGGGATTTGTCCTTCAAATGTACAAATGTCCGTGCAATGGAAATGTGACGTCAACTTATAATGCAAAGTCCCTGCCACCGACAGGACACATTTTACCAACTGTACCTACATACATTCAACACTTGGGGATGCTCTATGCATGTGTCTGTGTCAACCCCGTGGATCATGTACATTACATCTGGGGTCCACGAAGCTGACACCCTGCTAACAGCAGTGATACCCACATAAAAGCACTGATCTGAGGGTAAAATAATCATCATTCTGTATATAAATATGCTATGTCAATATCCTGGACATTTCCTTTTAAATGTGGGGTCCACGAAGCTGACACCCTGCTAACAGCAGTGATACCCGCATAAAAGCACTGATCTGAGGGTAAAATAATCATCATTCTGTATATAAATATGCTATGTCAATATCCTGGACATTTCCTTTTAAATGTGGGGTCCACGAAGCTGACACCCTGCTAACAGCAGTAATACCCGCATAAAAGCACTGATCTGAGGGTAAAATAATCATCATTCTGTATATAAATATGCTATGTCAATATCCTGGACATTTCCTTTTAAATGTGGGGTCCACGAAGCTGACACCCTGCTAACAGCAGTGATACCCGCATAAAAGCACTGATCTGAGGGTATATAATCATCATTCTGTATATAAATATGCTATGTCAATATCCTGGACATTTCCTTTTAAATGTGGGGTCCACGAAGCTGACACCCTGCTAACAGCAGTGATACCCGCATAAAAGCACTGATCTGAGGGTAAAATAATCATCATTCTGTATATAAATATGCTATGTCAATATCCTGGACATTTCCTTTTAAATGTGGGGTCCACGAAGCTGACACCCTGCTAACAGCAGTGTCTCTGCTGCCCTTATGTTCTTGTACATTTCATGAGTCAAAAACAGGCCCTGGAAATGATTTCTAACCATTATCGTTATGGAGGGGCTGCAGGAACACTTTACCCAGCTTTCACACCCTCATTCCGGGGTAATAAAGCCATGTTCATCAGCCTGGAGCTCTGCCTGGGACCGTGGGACCCTGTGCATCAGCCTGGAGCTCTGCCTGGGACCGTGGGACCCTGTGCATCAGCCTGGAGCTCTGCCTGGGACCGTGGGACCCTGCTTACAGCAGTGAGTCTGCTGCCAGCATTACAAACATATTAATCAGGCATTTTAACACTTTTTCCCCATGAAAATGATTTTTATTCACTATCATGGGGCTATGTAAATCAAATTCCGGGTAATTAGGAGCACAATTGTACCTTTTACTATTTAAATGTATTTGTATTATATATTTTTGGGCTATTAAAATGACATTTCTGGGTGACTGTCAGTTTATGGAGCTTAGCCCACAATTCCCAGAGGTTCCAGGCCGAATTTGGGAGCTCATAGGCGGCCTGCCATGCGCCCCCACCCGTGGAAAGCAAAAAAAAGTAAAGAAAACGGTCAATTATATCTTAAAATAATCAAAAATGAAGTTTTAAAACATTCTCGAAAAAACTTCTCGAGTGCCAAAGGAGGAGGGGCTCAAAATAGTTCAAGTCTTCGGCGCTTCCGGCGGAAGCCCCGGACACATTTCCACTCCCCCGTTGCAATTTACAACGGAGAGGGGATTCGAGACCTCCCTTCCTCCGTCAAATAAATCTATTCATGTTTTCCAAGCTACCATCTGCACGAAATCGGAAACCCGGTTTTTGAGAGCATTTAGAAAAAAAACGGCTGTTTCACATCATGGAGGAATGTGTCCGTTACATGAGTGCTTTGGCTCGGATACAATTGTTGCCTGGAGGACCCCAATCATGGTTCTTAACAAAGTTAAAGTGCCTCTGGAGGAATGCAAGGGGAGTTGTCAGGGGACTTTACCCGCCTTATGAGGCACTATTTTCGGATACATTTTATCCACTTTCACCCCTTCCTCTGGTTCTTCCAAAAGTTAACTCTGACTTTTTCTGCCTCTGGAGGAATGCAAGGGGAGTTGTCACGGAATTATGAGGCACTATTTTCGGATACATTTTATTCATTTTCACCCCTTCCTCTGGTTCTTCCAAAAGATAACTCTGACTTTTTCTGCCTCTGGAGGAATGCAAGGGGAGTTGTCACGGAATTATGAGGCACTATTTTCGGATACATTTTATCCATTTTCACCCTTTTCTATGGTTCTTCCAAAAGTTAACTCTGACTTTTTCTGCCTCTGGAGGAATGCAAGGGGAGTTGTCAGGGGACTTTACCCGCATATGAGGCACTATTTTTTTTTTAAACGGCTGTTTGACATCATGGAGGAAAGCGTCCGCTACATGAGTTCTTTGGCTCGGATACAATTGTTGCCTGGAGGACCCCAATCATGGTTCTTACAAAACTTTAAGTTTTTGAACTGGTCTCTGGAGGAATGCAAGTAGAGTTTGAGGGGATTCTACCTGTATTATGATGCACTATTTTCGGATACATTTGGCCCGGTTTCATGGTTCTCCAAAAAGGTTAACATGCTTTTTCTGCCTCTGGAGGAATTCAAGGGGAGTTTGAGGGGACTCTACCTGCATTATGATGCACCATTGTCAGATACATTTGGCCCGGTTTCATGGTTCTTCCAAAAGTGACATTGTACTTTTTCTGCCTCTGGAGGAATGTGAGGCGAGTTGTCAGGGGACTCTATCCGCCTTAAGAGACACTATTTTCTGATACATTTTATCCATTTTCACCCTTTTCTCTGGTTCTCCCAAAAGATAACCTAGAGACTTTTTCTGCCTCTGGAGGAATGCATGGTTAGTTGTCAGGGGACTGTACCTGCATTATGACACAGTATTTTCGGATACATTTGGCCGGTTTTCATGGTTCTACAAAAAGATAACATAGTATTTCCAGACTCTGGAGGAAAGTAAGGGAAGTTTGATGGGACTCTACCTGCATTATGATGCACTATTTTGGGATACATTTGGCCGGTTTTCATGGTTCTCCAAAAAAGACAACATGCTTTTTCTGCCTCTGGAGGAATTCAAGGGGAGTTTGAGGGGACTCTACCTGCATTATGATGCACCATTGTCGGATACATTTGGCCCGGTTTCATGGTTCTTCCAAAAAAGACAACAGAGTATTTCCCTTCCTCTGGAGAGGCCGAGAGATGACAGGGATCTCTGCCCGCCTAACAAGTGCCTAAATGGGACACCTTTCGCACGATGATGCAAATGAAAAAACAATGTTTTGAATATAACCTGGAGAGATTTGACATGGGGTCTTTCTAGTTCGCTGAGTGCAACTTTCTCGAGTCTTTTCACTTTCATTCTACTGGGTACACTTCCCGGTACCAAAATGCTCATGCATACAGATAGGATGTTGATGTGTTGTCCGATCTGTAAGCATTCCTTCCGCGCCCTGAGCAAGTATTTGCAAAGGAACCATAGTGTGCGTAATTTAGTTGAAAGAAAAATTCTCCCATTCTGCATCATTGCAGGATGCAAGTATACCGGGACAAGGCTGGACCGGCACTTGTACCGGGACCATGTCGAGCTGTCCCGGGAGGAGCTATATGTGGTCGTAAATAAACTAAAAATTACAGTGGCAACGAAGGACCTTCAAGCGCTCCGACTGACAAACCCCACAGTAGCGATGATTACCACTTGGGATGTGGACACTGAGGGTGATGAGGTCCTTTCACAACCTCCACCCTTGTCCCCAGTGATTGAATGTGACAACCCGGACTGTAAGGAATGGAGGATGGAGGCAAACACAATGAGGGCTCAGAGGGAGAGATATGCTGCTGAGGTGAAATCCCTGCACTGCAAGCGACAGAGGAGGGACCAGAGGGCCGATAACATGCCTGGGTTGGAACAAGAGCGGGTGTTTCTAAGGAAACGACCCGGAACAGAGGCAACACCAACGAGGCAGTCCAAGTCCAAAGTTCCCTCCTTCAGCAAGTCCCCCATGGCCTCTCAGTCCCCTGTATCCAGCTCCTCAAAACCTACATCTGTAGATACAGATGCCTCATCAACCTCCCCTCCCATAAATTCCCCCTGGTTCAGCGGCAGGGGCCGGGGGAATATAATGCGGGACATAACATTCCCACGCATAATGGGTAAGTGTGTTAGATGTGTCACAAATGCAGTTTCTGTAACACACAATGTGTTGTCATTAAAGTACTGTGTTATGTTTCACAGAGGAGTATCTGCAAGGCTACCGGGAGCATTATGAGGGCATCGACCCAACAGTGAGGCTCCAAGAAAACGCAGTCTCCAAAATAAGCAGAGTGAAATCGTTCCTAAGCTTCATGGCACACGGTTTCAAACGCCTGTCTGACTGGCTCTTTCTGAGGGATCTGAAGAGGATACGTGGGTGAGTAACATCAAAAAACTGTCCATGATGTCAGCATCATTGTGTGTGTTCTCCACATTGACGCAATACGATATACTGATGCGTTTTCCTTTGCCAACAGCTGGTCCCGGAGCCTGATACAGTCCAGCCTACAGGTCACGACCTCTGACTTCTATATCAAAAATATATCACACTTTCTAAAATACATGGCAGCCACACCATGCAAGTGGAGCAGGCTCAACCAAAACGACATGATTGTAATCCAACGGGAACTTGCTGCCATCCTGAAGTCCCTGAGGAAGAAGGTGATTATCCACCAGATGCAGGTGAAGCGGGAGGTCTGCCGAGCCATAAAGACATCATGGCATGTTTGACTGTGGCCAAAACTCGCATCCCTCAGCTCCTGAATGTGATGGCCAGCAATCCGACTACCGCAACCCGGCTCTTGCTCTATGGGTACATGACACTCCATTGGAGCTGCATTTATGGCCACCGTCCGGGGGTCTACTCCAACATGACCAACGCCGAGGTCCGAAAGGCGGAGACAACTGGCACTGACTTTGGCTACCTCATCCACGTGAGTGCTATTACAAAATGTGTTTATTCTGGCAGTGATAAACATGTTGTGCATGATTGATACTTGTATTGACGCTCTCTACCTCTGTCATAACAGGTAAGCAACCACAAGACGGCCAACGCGTTTGGTGAAGCGCAGCTGTACCTCACCATAGAAGAATTCGAATGGATGAAGAGGTGGCTGGAAATCAAGAGGACGCTGACCTGCACCCAGAACCGCTACTTCCTATACACAGCAAGGGAAGAACCCGTCGAGGAACCTTGCCTACTTCCTGAGGTTGGCATGGGCTGATGTGGGACTAAAAGGTCCCATTAACTTCACCAATCTCCGCACAGTCCACGCAGATAATGCGAAGAGGTTTCAGGACATAGGCAACCGCCAAAGAGTGAGGGATTTCATGTGTCACAACACTGCAACTGCAGACAAATTTTATGCCAAGAATCCTTCTTTGAAGGAGGCTGCGGACATACGGCTGCTCTTCACAGAGTCACTGCAAGCAGCAGCGGCAGCAGCATCATCGGGGAGTGAAGACAATTTGGGGGACATTGACAGCTCTGGAGAGGAGCATAGCCCCACTCCCTACCAAGACTCCCCCGATGCCGAGACGTCAGACGAAGAATTCGACTTAAACTTCAACGCTTGGAGAGCGGCGAACAGGGAACAGTCAATGGCCGAACACAGTCCCTCAAACATGGGTGAAGAGAGGGTGCCAGACTCTGCACCAACTTCACCCGATACGGACAATGTTACCAGTGCACAAGCCAATGACCAACTTGTAAATATGGAATGTGTTGTTGTACTCAGTCCCCTTGTGCTGTATGAGTGAATAATGTTAACATGTTATTAAATTAAGTGACAATGTCAATGTATATAATTCTGTAAATAAAGTTTATTTAAATTACTTACTTGGTCCTATTTTTTAAAAACTATTACACCCTAGTTGAGTTGGTACTGGATAAATGGAGTGAACAAGTGGCAATAGTGAGCAGTGTGAGAGGGAAGGTAAAGCAATATGCTGAAAATATGGGTGTTTTCCCCTTTAAGGTCCCCAGGGGCACGAGGTTCTGGTGGTGTGCATGGAGGGGTTCAGTCCGAGTGAGAAGTGCTCAAGTGTTGGAGGATGTGTAAGGCAGAGGAGGGTCAAAAAAAAGTTAAAGTGTGAACCTCCAGCAGGGCAGGTGAAGAAGGCCGAATATTGATGCTGGTGGGCGGGCGGTTGAGCACCGCAAAATCCACCCCCTTTATGTATTACCAGGGGCATGATAACATCCTCCACAGGAGGGTGAGTGGGGCTGTGAATAAGGACGAATATGGATGCCGATGGGCGGACGATAAAGCACCGCAAACTCCACCCCCCCTTTAAGGTTCCCAGGGGCACGAGGTTCTTGAGGGTGTGATCATCTGGGTTTAGTCCGTGGGGGAGTGCTTAAGTTCGGGGGGCCGGGGACCCAAGGTGCGCGAGGTTATGGAAGTGTGCATGTCAGGGAGAGATGCTGGAGCTGCTTCGTCCGTGGTTTGGGGCTCTTTGAGCGGGTACAAATAGGTGGTTTTCCCGGTGTATTTCATGGATGTATTTCATGGATGTCACTCCGCCCCCTGGTATACCCCCGAACTCCGCCAAATGAAATCAAGGAAACGTCAACTTGAACGCCAACACAAGAAAACCACACTAACAGTCCATCTTCAAATCTACAAAGACTATCTCCAGCAGTACAGTAACGCACTCAAAGCAGCCCGGTCTAATTACTACTCACAACTCATTCAGTCTGGCTCCAGCAACCCCAAGCGTCTGTTCTCCACCATCAGCAAACTTCTCAAACCCTGTGACAACGCCACCTCATCCTTCACCACCGAACATTGCAACTCCTTCCTCTCATTTTTCCAAACCAAAATCAGCAACATTTACAGCAATCTGACACCCTCATCAGCACCCCCCACCTTCCCTCCTGGCTCCCCCCCCTTCACCTCACACCCCCTGTCCCACTTCTCCCCTGTGACCCCCATGCAACTGTCCGACTTCATGACTGGAATTAACTCCACCTGCACACTTGACCCAATGCCCTCCAAATTTGTTAAAGAGAGCCTCCCTGCCATCTCCCAACTCATTGCCACCATCATTAACTCCTCCCTCAGATCTGGATCAGTTCCCCCCTCTCTCAAACTGGCTGCTGTCACACCCATTCTCAAAAGACCTGGACTCACACCTGACATCATGTCCAACTTCCGGCCCATCTCAAATCTCCCCTTTCTGTCAAAAATACTTGAACGTGTCGTTGCCTCAAAACTTAAAGCCCACCTCAGCTCCAATGATCTCTTTGAGCCATTTCAATCCGGTTTCCGATCAAAACACAGCACCGAAACAGCTCTTCTCAAAATCACAAACGACCTCCTCCTCTCCTCTTACTCCGGCAACCTTAACATCCTCATCCTCCTCGACCTCACCGCAGCATTCGACACCATCAACCACGCCATCCTGCTGTCCCTCCTCGAATCATCACTCAACATCACCGACACTGCACTCTCCTGGCTGAAATCCTACCTCACCGACAGACATCAGTTTATCAACATCAACAACTGCACCTCCTCCACTGCTCCTCTGTCCCAAGGTGTCCCCCAGGGTTCGGTGCTTGGCCCCCTCCTCTTCATCCTCTACATGCTCCCCCTTGGCAAAATAATTCGTCGCCACAACCTTCAATTTCACTGCTACGCCGATGACATCCAACTTTATATCTCAACAAAAACCATCACCCCCACAACACACTCCACTCTCACCAACTGTCTCTCAGAAATAAAAGCATGGATGCAAACAAATGATCTCCAACTGAACAGAGCCAAATCAGACATCATCAACATTGGCCCCCCCATCCCGTATCAAAGACATCCAGAATTTCAACTTCACCATTGACAGCCACACTCTATCTCCCCCCCCTCACATCCGCAACCTCGGAGTCATCTTCGACAGTCAGCTCAAATTCAACCACCACATAAATCACATCACCAGGACCGCCTTTTTCCACCTCAAAAACATTGCCCGTCTCCGCCCATCACTCTCCTCCTCTGCTGCTGAAACCCTGATTCATGCATTCATCACTTCACGACTCGACTACTGCAACAGCATCCTCTACGGCATACCTTCCAACCTAATCAATAAACTCCAACATATCCAGAACTCTGCTGCCCGCCTCCTCACCCACACCCGCTCCCGAGACCACATCACTCCCGTCCTCCAGAACCTCCACTGGCTCCCCGTCCGTCAAAGAATCAACTTCAAAGTCCTCCTCATTACTCACAAAGCCCTCAACAATCAGGCCCCCCCCTACCTCACAGACTTGCTGCACCACCACGCCCCTTCCCGCTGCCTCCGCTCATCAGAAGCCAACCTCCTATCCATCCCCACCCGCACCAATCACCGACCTGGGGGGACAGAGCCTTCTCCGTCGCTGCCCCCTCCCTCTGGAACTCACTCCCCCAACCCATCAGAGACTGCACTGACCTCACCACCTTCAAAAAACTTACAAAAACTCACCTCTTCAATCTGGCTTTTAATGTGTGATTGTTTACTATATATTTATTTGTTGTTCCTTCCTTTTCCCTTCACTATATCTGTAAAGCGTCTTTGAGCACCTGTAAAAGCGCTAACAAATTAAATCTATTATTATTATTATTATGTCTGACATAGCCTGTTTGCTCATGTCAGGGAGAGATGCTGGAGCACTTTACCCGCCTTGTAAACCCTTCTTCCTGGGTAAAACAATCAATGTATTTCCGCCTGCTTTCCATCAGCACCTGAGAGCCTGTTTGCTCATATCAGGGAGTTATGCTGGAGCTGCTTCGTCCGTGGTTTTGGGCTCTTTGAGCGGGTACAAATAGGTGGTTTTCCCGGTGTATTTCATGGATGTCTGACATAGCCTGTGATAGCCTCTATTTACAATACTTTTCCCCCCCTTTCAAACACGTATTCCGGGGTTGAATAGTCAGGTGCTGCACCACCACCTGTGCTCTGGGTCTGTATTCACAACCCTTTTCCCGACATTTCAAAAAGTTTTCCGCACGTTTTAAACACTTATTTGCAATGTCTATTTCATGGACACCACTCTATGTATTAATGTCCGTGATATGGACATGTTATTCTGTACACACCACGGACAATGATGTCCACTCAGTGGACATTACGCACATTTTATATCTCTGCGGGGAAAGCTCGTCAGTCTCCGGTTCTTTTTCCACGTGGAAGGCCCCTGCACTGGCTATCTATGTAGCACCCCAGCTTATTTTAATTTTGCCCTGGGGCCGAACTGCATGCCTGTACACTTGGAGTACCGCGACCTGTAGTTAATGTTCACACAGTGGACACACATGTCCCTAAGGTTTGTTAGGGAAGCAGCCAGTTGTTAGCGGAGTATTAATCAAATGAGTAAGTAATGGAAGGAAGTCTGGAGCAATAGACTGTAGGAGGTGAGAGGGGATGGGGTCCAGAGGTAGGGCAAGCAGAGGTGATGAGGGTGAGGACCTCAATGGGAGAAAGAGGGGAGAAGGAAGTTAGACTGTGGATGGGGGATGTGAAAGATGAGCAGGCAGTGTCAGTGGGTAAGTTGGGAAAAGAAAAGCGTATGTCATCTAGTTTTTTCTCAAAATAGTTGACAAAATCACACGGCAGAAGGGAAGGTGGAGGTGGGGGGCTAGGGGGTTGAAGAAGGGAGGAAAAGATGGAGAATAGGTTCTGGGGGTTGGAGAAGGATGATTGAATTTTAGATTGAAAGTGCTTTTGACTGCGGAAATAGAAGAAGAGAATGAGGATAGGAGAGCTTGGTACGAACGGAGGTCATCAAGGTGTTTTGATACACAGTGGTGCTCTATTATATTTCTAACAGATTGCACATCATAGTTTAAAGACTGGATGATTACAGATTTTTACAGGGATGTTTAAAGTGGGCGCAGAATGAACAGAAACCAATCATTTCTACTTGTTTTATCTTTACAGATTTGCAAAGCAGGGCACTTTAGCCATGCATATAGGAATTTTGTATCATCCACATAAGATAAGATAAAGCTTTATTGTCTCCCTTAGGAGAAATTTGTCTTGGGCATCGAGATAATACACATAAAACATTCAGGTCAATCAGTCATAGATACAGAACAGAGATCACATATCACATGGCAAAGAAACAAACAAGAAACATACAGGTACAGCACTTTCCCTATTGCACATATCCCTATTGCACATACACAATCAAATTGCACTTTCCCTATTGCATTCATACATAATCAAATATTGCACTTTTCCCTATTGTATTATACATACATCAAATATTGCACCTTCCCTACTGTATTCATACACAAATCAATATTGCACTTTCCCTATTGCACCTATGCATAGTGTCCGTCAAATTGCACATATCCCTATTGTGTCCATACCTATTTACATATATTGCACTTTCCCTATTTAACCTTCTCCATTGCACAAACTACACTGTAAACATTGCACCTCCCAACAACTCCTAACACAGCATAATCACAATTGTTTCTGACTGTTCAGCAGCTTGATTGACAGCGGAACAAAGGAAAACGTATACCTGTTCAATCTACAGTTTGGTAATCTATACCTTCTGCCCTCGGAGGGCAGCAACTCAAACTCTCTATACAGGATGTGTTTGGGGTCGCATGTGATTTTACGGCCTTGCTTTCTCACCATCTCCTCAAATATCTCCTGAAGAGAGGATGGTGGAAGCATGCCAATTATTTTTCCAGCGCTTTTTATCAAGGGCATGATGCGTTGTAAAACGGCTCTGTGCTGAGGTTCCTGTTGTGTTCCTATGGAGAGAGCTCAAACTTGGCAAAAGTGCTACCCTCGACGTTGTGCACTACTCAAAATCGAGAAAAAAGTTACAATTATTTGTTTGATTGCTGCTGATCTTTTGACACACAACCAATCAGAGGATGGATGTGCAAAGCTGTGCAAGCTAGCAAAGGACGTAACCACATTAAAAACGAAGGTAGCTGTTTTTACAGCATGGCTTTGCACCCAACCTGGGAGTTGGATTTAATAGAGTGGTGTAGGAATGAGTCCTAAAACCCAGAAATTAGTTAATTCCGATTCTCTCCTCTCGTCTCATCCCTAGACAGACGGCTAAATGAGACTTTACTAAACGTCATTACGGTGAACGTTAGCGGTTGGGACAATCAGCAATGTGACCATGTAAGTTAATTATAGCCTAAGGTTAGCTACTTTATTATTGCAATTGCATTTACGCTTTAACCGTTATAAAATGTATAATGTATATGATATGACATTAAACCTTTTTTAATCTTGAAGGGGTGTTTATATGTGGAGATTATACTGCTGAACAAACATGTAAGTATCCTAAACGTGTATGCCACCCATCTTATTTTGAGCATCATTCCTGAATCCAATGGAAAACTCGTGTTGCTTTTTGTTAATGGAGCCCTTGAGATGTTAAATTCTGGGTTGTCATCACTGCAGCACTCTTTAATTTAGGAATCACTGTTCTAATTTACAAGAGACAACAAATGAATAGAAAATGACACAAAATGACAACTTTTAGTTCTTTCAATAGCATGATTGGGGAAAAAAAGTACATTGGGGAAAAAAACTATTAATTCTTTCAATAGCATGATTGGGGGAAAAAAGTACATTGGGGAAAAAAAGTATTTAGTCAGCCACCAATTGTGCAAGTTCTCCCACTTAAAAAGATGAGAGAGGCCTGTAATTTTCATCGTAGGTATACCTCAACTATGAGAGACAAAATGAGAAAAAAAATCCAGAAAATCACATTGTCTGATTTTTATGAATTTAAGAATTTATTTGCAAATTATGGTGGAAAATAATTATTTGGTCAATAACAAAAGTTCATCTCAATACTTTGTTATATACCTTTTGTTGGCAATGACAGAGGTCAAACGTTTTCTGTAAGTCTTCACAAGGTTTTCACACACTGTTGCTGGTATTTTGGCCCATATCTCCATGCAGATCTCCTCTAGAGCAGTGATATTTTGGGGCTGTCGCTGGGCAACACGGACTTTCAACTCCCTCCAAAGATTTTCTATGGGGTTGAGATCTGGAGACTGGCTAGGCCACTCCAGGACCTTGAAATGCTTCTTACGAAGCCACTCCTTCGTTGCCCGGACGGTGTGTTTGGGATCATTGTCATGCTGAAAGACCCAGCCACGTTTCATCTTCAATGCCCTTGCTGATGGAAGGAGGTTGTCACTCAAAATCTCACGATACATGGCCCCATTCATTCTTTCCTTTACACGGATCAGTCGTCCTAGTCCCTTTGCAGAAAAACAGCCCCAAAGCATGATGTTTCCACCCCCATGTTTCACAGTAGGTATGGTGTTCTTTGGATGCAACTCAGCATTCTTTCTCCTCCAAACACGTCTAGTTGAGTTTTTACCAAAAAGTTCTATTTTGGTTTCATCTGACCATATGACATTCTCCCAATCCTCTTCTGGATCATCTAAATGCTCTCTAGAAAACTTCAGACGGGCCTGAACATGTACTGGCTTAAGCAGGGGGACACGTCTGGCACTGAAGGATTTGAGTCCCTGGCGGCGTAGTGTGTTACTGATGGTAGCCTTTGTTACTTTGGTCCCAGCTCTCTGCAGGCCATTGACTAGGTCCCCCCGTGTGGTTCTGGGATTTTTGCTCACCGTTCTTGTGTTCATTTTGACCCCAAGGGGTGAGATCTTGCATGGAGCCCCAGACCGAGGGAGATTATCAGTGGTCTTGGATGTCTTCCATTTTCTAATAATTGCTCCCACAGTTGATTTCTTCACACCAAGCTGCTTACCTATTGCAGATTCAGTCTTTTCCCAGCCTGGTGCAGGTCTACAATTGTGTTTCTGGTGTCCTTTGACAGCTCTTTGGTCTTGGCCATAGTGGAGTTTGGAGTGTGACTGTTTGAGGTTGTGGACAGGTCTCTTTTATACTGATAACAAGTTCAAACAGGTGCCATTAATACAGTTAACAAGTGGAGGACAGAGGAGACTCTTAAAGAAGAAGTTACAGGTCTGTGAGAGCCAGAAATCTTGTTTGTTTGTAGGTGACCAAATACTTATTTTACCGAGGAATTGACCAATTAATTCATTACAAATCCTACAATGTGATTTCCTGGATTCTTTCCCCCCATTCTGTCTCTCATAGTTGAAGTGTACCTTGGATGAAAAGTACAGGCCTCTCATCTTTTTAAGTGGGAGAACTTACACAATTGGTGGCTGACTAAATACTTTTTTGCCCCTCTGTATGTTGCAAATGTATTATCTTTTCAATTTATACACGGCATCTATTGCACGTCTGTCCGTCCTGGGAGAGGGATCCCTCCTCTGTTGCTCTCCCTGAGGTTTCTCCCATTTTTCCCTTTAAACTGTGGGTTTTCTCCGGAAGTTTTTCCTTGTACGATGTGAGGGTCTAAGGACAGAGGGTGTCGTATTGTCATACTGATATTCTGCACAAACTGTGAAGACCACTGAGACAAATGTAACATTTGTGATATTGGGCTATATAAATAAACATTGATTGATTGATTGAACATATTTGGTGTCATGCGGTTGCTGGACCTGCTCCAGCTTTAAATTCACAGGTGTGTCAGAGGTGACAAACATCATTAAACTGATGAAGGAGAAACCAGAAACCATCTTCATGTTTTTATGAAAAATGCCCCTTAAATAAAAAAAAAATCCTAATACTTTAAAGGGATTTTAACTGTAATGGAGAATCCATATATTGTGTTACTTTAACTTAAATAAATAATATGATAATGTGCCTGTTGCAGCAGGTGTACTTCTTACTTCCGTGTGTTTTTTTATGTTTATATTTAGTTTCAGCAGTTTGTTAGTGTATTATTACTCATCGATGTACCTAACATATACTTTATATTGTGTATTCTATAGATACTTCATAGGAATATACTGTATCTGTTATAGAATATTTCTTCTCTCTTCCTAAGTGTCAAATAATAATTCTTCCTTACTCCTAAGATATTAAACTTTATTGCCTGTTGACGTTTTACGACCAAACCCTAAGTCTGTTATCTGTCTTAAGGAATGGGAAGTCTCAGCTGTTGTTGATATTACCTGTTTTATGACGCCAAAGAGTCAGATAAGTGATTCAGTGTCTCCAGGTGTTCACGTATACCTTCCCCCAATATGTGGGTTGACTCTCTGTAAACTAGTTAAAGGGTCTACCAAGCTGTGAGGCGGATCAGATTTGACATGACAACCCACCCGTGCAGTCAGAACCTTTTGCTGCTGTGACTTGTGATATGAATTCTCCGGCCGTTTGACTTGTAATAAACTACCAGTGTTTGACATCAAAGCTCCAACTCTTCTCGTGTCTCTCTGAGTCCTGACTCTCCATTGCTGCAGAAGTTTCCCTTACAGTATCTATTTATACTGTTTCACACAGCACATGAAGAGATAGAGCTGCAGTTTCCTCTGCTGTCACACAAGGGCGATCTTCAAAAACATGACATTAAAGGGTCATAAACCAGGCAGCCTGTCCTCCTCCAAAAAATGACCAAATAGGTCGATTGTTCAGCAGCTTATTACGACCAGTGTTGGGCAAGTTACTTCCAAAATGTAATATATTACATATGACTTATTACTGTTTTTTTAAAGTAATAAGTTACATTACAATATTACTGTCTCTGAAATGTAATGAGTTACACTACTTTTTAGTTACTTTTGAATTACTTTCACCAAAATAGCCGCAAAAGAATGGCTAGGTATTTTAAATGCTAAAATGTAGTTTAGTGCAGCTCATTATATATCCAGTGAAGGGCAATGTGATATAGCATAACAACTGTGTAGGCCCTTAAGGCTACTAACAACTTGTATTACATGGCTTAGTTGAATACTCAATTCTGATTTTAACATGTGACACATTGTTAATACAGTCATACAGACCGCTGTCAATGACTATCATGAAGGTTGCTAAGGAGGATCAAGAAAGAGAAAGGAAAAGAGGTTAAAAGACGGAGCGCTGGACGTCAGATAAATCACCAGAAGAAGGCAGAGAGGAAGTAAACAATAACAGGACACGGAATGGGCTCTGTATTTTTGTTTAGTATGGCCATGTACAGGCCCGGTTCCAGAAAAAAATGACTCAGGGTGCCTCTGAGATTACAGGGGGTGCAGCAGTAGTAGGTTTACATGAGTAATAGTGGCCGGCAACAGCAATGAAAAATAGCATTGATGGTCCCCAATGAACAGATTATGGCATTTGTTATGTTTTGAAACCAAGCAAGTGAGAACATTTAAAGTGCGTTAAAAGTGCAATCCTGAAATATTTCATATAGTCCAAAGTGGACTATGGCAAAGAAAAGCACATAAGCTTCAAAACTGTAGGCTACTGATGAAACAAATGAGAACATATTGTAAATCAAGGCAAATATTATTTGAACCAGCTCATGATTTGAAATAGCAAACATTGAAAAGCAAAAGTATTATTAAAACCATGTACTAAACATCACCTTGGTCCCATCATATACTCTGGGAAGAGACTATTTACTGTGCTTGAAAACTGGTATCACATCATCATGTGAGGTTGACTTTGTGACCTGGAGAACATTTCAGCTGAAACATTATCATGTTGATAAGCTTGGGATATGAGATCTTTTGTAGCCATTCGTGGTGAAAGCATCTGTGCTATTGTATGCATTATTTTTGACCCAACATTTCTACAGGCATGGCAGAATATAGCACTGTTTTCACGTGAATATTCTAGCCATTGTCTATTTGTATACCACGAAATGACCGCCTAACCCCACTGTACAGGCGGGTCCTTGTTTAGATATACCTGGGCAGGCTCTGTTTTGCCGTGGTATCCTGGCACCAGCGGGCCGCAGAGGAGCGGCGTAGTTTCGGATGACGAAGACCGCTGCTCCGGGGGCGAGTCAGGCGAGTCAAGCGGGATTAAGCTAGTGTCCACAACGGAGGGTAACGTGATGTCCTTATCTGACCTGTTGCTGCTGTCATTTATAAAGCCCTGATGAGAAGACTTCTAGACAAACAGGAAGAACTGCCGCCAAAACTGAAAACGTGACGTGGATCATAAATATATCAGCAATTAAACAACATCTTACATTTATATTCACACAATACTTCTCCTTGCAGTATCAACACTGATTTGGCTAACTTTTATATTTGATCCAATTGGTAGATAGGCGTGAACATGTGATGATTTACCATCGTACTAGGCATCCGGGGAGACTCCCGAGGAAGTTGCAAGGTACCGACAGGCCCGAAGGGCAGCAGCCTCAGCCGTGGCCGAGGCAAAGCAGCGGGTGTGGGAGAAGTTCGGAGAACACATGGAAAAGGACTTTCGGGCGGCACCAAAGTTGTTCTGGAAAACTGTCCGACACCTCAGGAGGGGGAAGCAGGGGACCATCAAATCTGTGTACAGTAAGGATGGGACGTTGTTGACCTCAACTGATGGAGTGTTAGGGCGTTGGAAGGAACACTTTGAGGAACTCCTGAACCCGACAACGCCGCCCTCTATGTTAGAGGCAGAGCTGGAGTATGATAGGGGATCAACACCAATCTCCCGGGGGGATGTCACCGAGGTCGTCAAACAACTCCACAGTGGCAAAGCCCCGGGGGTGGATGACATCCGCCCAGAAATGCTGAAGGCTCTGGGTGTTGAGGGACTGTCATGGTTGACACGTCTCATCAACGTTGCGTGGAAGTCGGAAACAGTACCAAAGGAGTGGCAGACCGGGGTGGTGGTTCCCCTTTTCAAAAAGGGGGATTAGAGGGTGTGTGCCAATTACAGAGGCATCACACTACTCAGCCTCTCCGGGAAAGTTTACTCTAAGGTACTCGAAAGGAGGGTCAGGCCGATTGTCGAACCTCAGATTGAGGAGGAACAATGCGGATTCCGTCCTGGTCGTGGAACGACGGATCAGCTTTTTACTCCTGGAGGGGGGCTGTGTTTTGTAGACGTGGAGACGGCGTATGACCGAGTTCTCAGGGAGTTACTGTGGGAGGTGCTGCGGGAGTATGGGGTGAGGGGTTCTCTATTCAGGGCCATCCAATCTCTGTACTCCCAAAGCGAGAGCTGTGTCCGGGTCCTCGGCAGTAAGTCGGACCCATTTCCGGTGAGGGTTGGCCTCCACCAGGGCTGCGCTTTGTCACCAATCCTGTTTGTAATATACATGGATCGGGTTTCGAGGCCTAGTCGTGGGGGAGGAGGTCTGAAGTTCGGTGGACTAAGGATTGCACCACTGCTTTTTGCAGATGATGTGGTTCTAATGGTTTCATCAGTCTGCGACCTTCAGCACTCATTGGATCGGTTTGCAACCAAGTGTGAAGCGGCTGGGATGAGGATCAGCACCTCCAAATCTGAGGCCATGGTTCTCAGCAGGAAACCGATGGACTGTCCACTCCAAGTAGGGAATGAGTCCTTACCCCAAGTGAAGGAGTTCAAGTATCTCAGGGTTTTGTTCTCGAGTGAGGGAACAATAGAGCGTGAGATGGGCCGGAGAATCGGAGCAGCGGGAGCGGTACTGCAGTCGCTTTACCGCACCGTTGTGACGAAAAGGGAGCTGAGCCAGAAGGCAAAGCTCTCTGTCTTCCGGGCCATTTTCGTTCCTACCCTCACCTATGGTCATGAAGGATGGTCATGACCGAAAGAACGAGATTGTGGATACAAGGGGCCGAGATGGGTTTTCTCCGCAGGGTGGCTGGTGTCTCCCTTAGGGATAAGGTGAGAAGTTCAGTCGTCATCCGGGAGGGACTCGGAGTTGAACCGCTCCTCCTTCGCGTCAAAAGGAGCCAGTTGAGGTGGTTCGGGCACCTAGTTAGGATGCCACCTGGGACCAGGTGGAGGGATTATATATATTCGCTGGCATGGGACCGCCTTGGGATCCCCCAGTCAGAGCTGGTGGATGTGGCCAGGGAAAAGAAAGTGTGGGGCTCTCTGCTGGAACTGCTACCCCCGCGTAGATAGGCTGTATTTACACCATAACAGTGCACAGCTGATAGAAAGGGCAACTACGCAATTACGTTCCCACAGAACTAAACTGCATTCTCAATTACGTTTAGCTCGTAACGAATTTTCTCCCACGTTACGTTCGTTATGAACGTATCTCAAATACTTTTTATTTTCTACATATCTTCTAGAAACATATTTTCTCCCATGCTACGTTTCTTATGAACGTATCTTAAATAAGTTTATTTTCTACATATCTTTGCCATTTATTTTCTTGCTTATAATAATGATAATAGTCATTTATAAATATCATTTTAGAGCACACATTTGAAATCAGTAGACGAGGCTGTAATTTCTCCAGCTGTTACTCTCATGAGCGAGGCAGAAAATAATAGTTTTATCATGCCAAAAAGCTGCCGTGTCGTTTATTGCACCTCAAACATTAAAACAAATCCAGAGTTACGTGTTTCTGTACTTCCTCTAAGAAGAAAGGACAATAACAGAAGATCTCTGTGACGCCAGATGTGGTGTTGTGAATGCGATATGATATCCGAAAAAAAAAATCAGTTTAGGATTCCCGAAGACACTACACTACCCATAATCCCCAGCTATTGTTTGGGACTACAGTCCCGTTGACAAACCCCGTGATTGATCTTCAAACTCTGGGATTTGATGTTGGAGGTGGGAGTGCGCCAAGGTTACGCCGAGCGTCAAGCTCTTTGAAATGGAACGAAACCACGGCAGACTATTCAAAACTGGACTCGAACGCCCCCCCAGAAATACACATGCTGGCTATTGTGTTTCGCAAAATGCTCTCTATGGCACGTCTCTACTGGGAATTGTAGTTTTAAAAGACGTTGTAGTTTTTCCCAAAATTAGAAGTTGACAGTATTAAACTGTGTACAGCCCTGGAGGTTTAGGCGATAGGAAACACATTGGTGTGTACACATTTAAAACATGTAATTACTAAATGGGTGAAAATCGCTTGTATCCATAATGAGCAGCATTAATATATACCCACATGACAGTTCATTGTTACTTTGTAATTCTACTCCACTACAATTCAGAGGTTAACCTGGTATTTTTACTCCACTACATTTATTTGAGTTACTTTGCAGATTCTGATTAATGATGTGAAATATAAACAACCCTTAAATCAAACTTTAGTTACACCTGAGTAAAATTCAGGGAAGGTGATTGTCAAGTGCCAACAATCAGGAGAGATATTTGATAGTTGGTGCTTGAGAAGACTAAACATTTATCTGCAGATCTCTATAAAGTATATTCATTACTCGTTATTCTCTACTAATAGTTAATTAAAAACTGTATATAATTGCTATTTTGCACATCCCTTTCAAGATTTCAAGATTTTCTAAGGTTTATTGACATATCATATACACAACTACGGTGTATGCAATGAATGAAAATCTTGGGTCACCGGTTCCTCAACAGTGCATTACAAGACATCTTTCAATATGTGTGTATACCTCCAGCATTAAACTGTCAAATTCTGCACATTTCTTATACTATCTACATACATAAGAGTGTAATTAATGTGTATAATATCAGTTAAAATAAGTGCTTCAACATAGTTAACATTGCAGGAAAGCAATATATTAGACGTTAAGCACTTTGTCAGGCTTAATATTTATCTGTAGATAGATACCCCCAAAGCTTTTTTCTTATTTGAAAGAAGACCTTGTCACGATCTGTCTGTGTTGTGTTTTTGTCATGTCTAGTCCTGTCTTTGGTTTCCTGTCTCTGTGTTCCCCCTCCCATCTTTTCTGTTACTGCTGATTGTGTGCACCTGGTGCCCTGTGTTGTCTCCTCTCCCCTCACCTGTGTCCTGTTCAGTTGATTAGTTTGTGTGCATTTAAGTTCTGGTTTTTCTGTCTGTCTTTGTGGGATTATTGATGTTGTTGGAAGGGTTTTTGTTCAGAGGGATTTTTGTGTTTTTGCCTTGGTTTTACTTTGTTGCTAGTTTTGCAACAAAAGTATTTTGAATTTGGATATTCTGCATTTGGGTCCTGTGTACCTTGCCCTCCAGCCGTGACAGACCTTAACCTAAAGTATTCTTTAATGTGTTAATAAAGGTGAATTAGTTTGTCTGTTTTGCACATCCTCCTATTAATATCTTTACATCCAGCACTACACTGTTTTATTGTAGAGATCACTTATAGTATCTTTTTGATTTTTTATATTCTATATTTCTATCATTGACCTTCTACTTTCCCCCTATGAAAGTATGTACTCTTAATATTTTTTTCATCAAATAACATTATTCAACAAAAATAACATTATTCAACAAAAATAATTCAATAACGTGCTTTAACCACTAGGCGGTGCACACAGCATACTAATAATAACTTTGTATTATTAGTGTAGGACACTTGTGTATAACATCTGAAGATGTGTAGTTTTATTCGTGTTTTTACATAATTTCACAGAATATTGCTATACTATTTCTCATGTTTTACTTCTACACATTAATATCTGATTTGTAAAACATCACAGACAGAAAGGTATATCTGTCATTTAATGGTAAGCCATTGAAATTGTGATTCCATAGATGTGTCTCCCATCACCCAAATCCCCTGACTATTCTCTCAACTCAGTATTTACATTCTTATATTCAAATAAAACCAGTAATATCTTTAAAAACTACAAGTCCTTTTCTATCAGCTGTGCACCGTTATGGTGTAAATATAACCTATCTACCAATTGGATCAAATATAAAAGTCAGCCGAATTACTATTGATACTGCAAGGAGACGTATTTTGTGAAAAGAAATGCAAGATGTTGTTTAATTGTTGATATATTTATGATACACGTCACATATTCAGTTTTGGCGGTAGTTCTCCTGTTTGTCCAGAAGTCTTCTCATCAGGGCTCTATAAATAAAGAACTACGGCA
This sequence comes from Harpagifer antarcticus, assembly GCA_902827135.1. NCBI lineage: Eukaryota > Metazoa > Chordata > Actinopteri > Perciformes > Harpagiferidae > Harpagifer > Harpagifer antarcticus. The sequence goes on along the minus strand of CADEHL010001093.1, from coordinate 2,488,155 downwards.
GATGTGTAATATTTAATGCAGCCGAACCGTGTATTACAATGCAGTTATGTGATGACTTCCAAAGAGAAAAGCAAGAACACTTGGAATAAAGTATTATTATTATTTTTTTTTAAAAATGTTTTCGGATATCATATCGCATTAACACCATATCCCGACATGCATTGCGGCTAAAACATCCAATCAACGAGCTTCAAGCTGAGAATCTTGGGTAATCTGTTCAGTGGGTTTGTGGTGTGTATCGCTCGAAATGTCCCTTATAGACCTACGTCTGTTTCCGGTGACTTTATTTACGGCTAAAAAGCATGCTAAAAAGCCCAAGATTATAGAATTAAACGAATAAATAAAAAAAGGATAATTGTGTGTTATTGTTGAGTAAATAAAAGTGTGTTATTTAGAAAAGAATAACAAATTAGAAGGAAAAAAAGATTTTCAAAAATACAGATTTCAGTATTTGAGGCTCTAAGCCCCATTTCTTTTCCTCACAGACGGGAAAACAAGTCCGACATTATAGGATTTAAAATAAAAACAAATAAATAAAAAGATAAAACACTGGCATGTAATTTACGTTGAATAATAGGAGAGTAAAATCCACGTCACTTTACAGCCCCGCCCACTTTTGGGGAAACCAACGCTGTCATTTGAACAGCGATCAAGCCTGAAGCCATAGAGATCTTCTGTTACTGTCCTTTCTTCTTAGAGGAAGTACAGAAACACGTAACTCTGGATTTGTTTTAATGTTTGAGGTGCAATAAACGACACAGCAGCTTTTTGGCAAGATACAACTATTATTTTCTGCCTCGCTTATGAGAGTAACAGCTGGCGAAATAACAGCCTCGCCTACTGATTTCAAATGTGTGCTCTAAAATTATATTTATAAATGACTATTATCATTATTATAAGCAAGACAACAAATGGCAAAGACATGTAGAAAATAAACGTATTTAAAATACGTTCATAAGAAACGTAACGTGGGAGAAAATATATTTCTAGAAGATATGTAGAAATTAAACGTATTTGAGATACGTTCAAAACGAACGTAACGTGGGAGAAAATACGTTTCTAGCTAAACGTAATTGAGAATGCAGTTTAGTTCTGTGGGAACGTAATTTTTAGGAGACAGGGGTGGAAAGGGACACCTAGTGGTTAAAGCACGTTATTGAATTTTATTATTTTATTATTTTTCACAAAAATGAAACCATCAATAGCAAAAACAGAATTAACTGTCATTAGTAAACCACTCATTAAAAAGATAATAAGTGGTTTTGTTTTACATAATATTTTAAGGATAATAATAGCAATGTAACACTGTCTATGACACTTATAACACTGATTTGAAAAACATACAGAACCAATTAATTCACTGCCCTTAATAAAGTATTTAAATATACATTTCAGGTGTGCTGTTTTGTTTAGATAATTAACATCTGGAGCTCTTTTAATGTCCTTTTTGATTATTTTTTTTGTCAAAACCTTTATTCCATATTCAATATCCATTACTTAACAAAACAGCAATTCTACTCCACTACAATTCAGATGTTGAATTGTAGAAACCAGGAATTGCTTGCCCCGACCCCTGTTGCGGACCTTATAAACTTGACCACCTTCAAAGTGCTGAGGTGGTGGAGGGGGCTTGGAGGCGGGAACGAGTGTGCTGTCATGCACAGGTTTGATCTTGCTGACATGGAACGTGGGGTGTACTCTCATTGACCTGGGAAGTTGTAGGTGCACAGACACAGGATTAATTACCTTGGACACAGGGAATGGACCCACAAACCTGGGGCCTGGCGAGCACCAGCCCCAATGATTCTCAAGCAGTTTCTGCAGAACCTGACGGACATGGTTAACATGGGTTTTAGATTATGGGGAGAAAATCTAAATATCGTCAAGATACTCCAAAACTCCCGCAAAACATCATTCACAAAAGCTTGAAAAACAGCCGGTGCATTACACAGTCCAAAAGGCATCACTAAGTAATCATAGTGACCACTCTGAGTGTTGAACCCCTGTCTTCTTGCGTTTCTCAAGTCCAACTTGGTGAATATATTTGGCAGTTTGAAGCAGTTCAAAGGCAGAGGACATGAGTGGCAGTGTGTAGCGTTTTTTTAAAGTAAAGTGTCATTGAGAGGATTGTAGTCTATGCAGGGTCTTAGATTCCCATCTTTCTTCACTAAGAAGAAAAAACCTGCCCCGGCTGGTGAGGATGAGGGAAGAATAATCCCTGACTTGAGTGAGGAGGAAATGTAGTTGTCCATTGCTGCTCTCTCCAGTTCTGAAATAGAGTATAGTCTCCCTCTGGGGATGGGGGCTCCCGGTAGAAGGTCAATGGGGCAGTCGAAAGATCGGTGGGGAGGTAGCGACATGGCTTTTGATTTATTAAAGACCTCCCTTAAATCGTGGTAACATGGGGGTACCTTCAGCAGATCAGGATGATCTACAGAAATCCCACCAGGATCAGTCGGTGCATTAACAACTCGTGAATGTTTACATCTGTTAATACAATCCTCCCCCCACCCCTTCATTTTCCCAGAGTGCCAGTCAATGTGGGGGTTGTGGATCTTTAGCCATGGGAAACCCAAAATAACCGGGTGCTGAGCAGATTAAAAAATGTGAAATTGCATAGTTTCTGTGTGGTCCTTATTGACAGTGATCTGAATAGGTTCTGTGCAGTGGGTCACTGTGAACAAAAGACGACCGTCTAAGGCAGTGGTTCCCAACCTGGGGGGCGCCAAAGATCGCAGGGGGGGTGCCAGGCCTCAGATGATTTGAGGCCAAATATCATATTTAGACTTTTTTTTTTTAAACTTTTTTTACATATAATTGTAAGGCAATACATGATTGTCACTAAAAGCCTTGTCTCTACATTACAATAAAATATAAAAAATAATTCAATAATTAATTTTAAGAAAAATTCAAGTTAGTATAAAAGGCATAAAAAGACATACATGTATAATTCTTTCATTAATATAAATGTTTCTTCTGCCCATAAAGTGTCCAAACCAGGCTTGTCTGGATAAGCGCATTTTTAAAAACATAGTCATTGTCCATGCCGGTTTCAGTTGGATTATTTGTCACAGTTGCTCTAATCAGATCGGTCTCCTCCATTTTGTAGATTATTTCCGACTTTTGAATCCACATAAACACATCGGCAAAATGTTGAGCATGTGTTTTAAACAGTTTAATCCCTTTGTGAATTGTTTCCACTTGCGCCGTCCTTTCATTTCTTCATTCAGCGGGAATCCAAATAAATTAATCCGGAGTCCAATAACCATCAAAGTCACTCCAATAGTGCTCCTTAATTACGCTTTCATCCTCCTTTAACAAAATACTTCACATTCATCCAGTTTGTGACAGTAGTTCAATCAGGAGAGACGTGATGTATGAAATACATTTATTATCGGGACACATGATACGCGGGAATAGTGATTGACGTATTACAACAAGTAACTGTAATGATGTTTTGGCGATTAGGCCCCGGGTTTGCAGGATGATCATTCAGGAGGGAAATAACCGCTCTGATGAACCCCCCCGGGGTCTAGACACTGGTGGTGGTGATAGTAGTTCGGTCCGATCTGAAGGGAGAAGGTTTTAGCTTGGCCCTGTATTAGGAGACAGGAGGCGAAGGGGTGGAGGAGGGTTGTGCGTTGACACCTGAAATGACAACTGACAGGGAGAGGAGAGCAGATTTAAAGGGGTTAGCAGGTGCGATGATTGGCTAGCTAGGGCATGACGCACCTGATCGCTTATTGAGATAACGTGTGACACCAGATGATATTGTCTTCTTGATTGAACTTGCGCTATGCTACATTTCAATCAGGAGAGACGTGATGTATGAAATACATGTTTATTATCGGGACACATGATATGCGGGAATAGTGATTGACGTATTACAACAAGTAACTGTAATGATGTTTTGGCGATTAGGCCCCGGGTTTGCAGGATGATCATTCAGGAGGGAAAGAACCGCTCGGATGAACCCCCATAAGAAGTGAAGTATGAAGTACTGAGCTGTGAGCAATTCTTACCTTGCGGCTGGCTGCGGAGATCTATGGATGAAATGAGAGATTAACACGGGGACGTGATGAGGCGCCGGAATCGCTTCCGGGCTGCGGGGTTAGACATGCGCGGACCCACTGGCCGCAACCTGCACTGCAGGGTTAAACCTAACGCAGACCCATGTCCGCAACCTGCATCGCAGGGTTAAACCTAACGCAGACCCATGTCCGCAACCTGCATCGCAGGGTTAAACCTAACGCAGACCCATGTCCGCAACCTGCATCGCAGGGTTAAACCTAACGCGGACCCGTGTCCGCAACCTGCATCCGCAGGGTTAAACCTAACGCAGACCCATGTCCGCAACCTGCATCGCAGGGTTAAACCTAACGCGGACCCGTGTCCGCAACCTGCATCCGCAGGGTTAAACCTAACGCGGACCCGTGTCCGCAACCTGCACCCGCAGGGTTAAACCTAACGCAGATCCATGTCCGCAACCTGCACTCGCATGGTTAAACGTGACGTGGACCCACGTCCGCAACCTGCACTCGCAGATTTAGCGTGCGCAGACCCGGAGTCATAGACTGTCAGTTACGAGAACAGTTGACATGTATACATGCTGACGGGTTGACCACCACCAGTTATAGGCATAATTACCATTTTTAGTGTTTGAGGGACCTTTGGATAGCCAGCACGGCACTGATGTCCGGGCGGATGTAGGATGTGAAGGCAGAGGAGGACCATCGTCCGAGTTGTTGCAGGGATGAGACGCCTTGATTAGCAGTGGAGGTAGCTGCGCCTATCCTGAACGAATGCCCCGAGAATAATTGGGGTGATAAGCCGGATCTAATGAGAACTTGCTTTAAGTAATGATTGAACTGGCGTTGAGTTAAGGGAATATTCCCTGAAATAAGAAATAGTGGTGAGAGAGGATTAATGGAAGGTCTAAGATGCAGGAATTTGATCATGGATTTATAAGGGCAGAACGGGGAATCGTTGCGAGCTGCGATGACGGAGCAAGCGCCTCCGCATTTGGAGTGCTTAATGCTTAAACTAAAATGGCTAGCGTAGAAGGATAAGTCGGCAAGGCAGACGTCTTGATTGGGATTGAACGTTAGGGAAGCTGTGGTAAATTCGCCTGGTCTAAGAAAAGCATAGAATGCCAGCAGGAATACTGCATCGAGTAGCGCGTCAATGTAGAGAGAAAATAATCCTTCTCTAATTTTGGAGAGCATGAGGCGCAGAGTGGAGAGTGTAATGGGTCGTCTATGGTCTAAAGCTGGGGGAAACGTTTTTAGAAGACCTCTAAGTATGAGTTTAACTGATTGGTTAACAAACAAGCTGGGGAAGCTGGGATCGAAGCAGCGAACGTTAAACTGTACTCCTGCTAAGAGGCCACGGATGTATTGGGGTTTGAGGTGGCAATCAGTGGCGCAGTAGCACATGAAGGCGCACACGGTGGGGATGAGAACGGGTTTAAGTGAGATGCCTACGGAAACACAAAAGAAACTGAACGTTCTCCATGCGAAGTCGTACGTTTTCTCAAGCCTTTCCTCATAAAATATCTGGCGGACTCTAGGTGCCTAGCTAACGGGCTCTTGTTTAATGAAGAGAGAGGAGATGCAGGGGAGGAATCCCGACGGGTTGCGGGCTGGCTTCCGGGCAGAGGTTCCGGAATGTCTGAAATTGAAAGCGAGAGAGGGAATCAGAAATGCCAACGCGGATCATCTCCTAACTGAAACTTCAGACAACCTAAATAATCCCCTTAAATTCCGGAAAACTATTCAATCATTAGCTGGAAACAAAAATGTTATAGAGCTTCCACATTGCATTGTGAAGGAGGACTCTGTTCAAATCTCTGATAAGGCAGAAATGCTTGGTTGTTTTAATTAACATTTTATTGCTTCTGGTTCTCTGTTTACCTCGCAGAACATAGCTCAAGGAGCCACTGATCGCTCTGACGGTGGTATCTGGGAGGGTGAACCGTTTAATTGTATTCCAGTAACAGTCTCAGGGGTGCATAAAGCCCTGTAAAGTTTGGAACCAAGAAAATCAGCAGGTCCTGACAACCTGGAGCCGTACTTTTTAAAGTTAGCAGCTGATTTTATAGCTTTGCCCTTGGCTTATCTTTTTAATCTGTCCTTGGAGACAAACAAAATTCCCCTTATTTGGAAATCTGCTTTTGTTCTCCCATTGTTAAAAGGGGGTGACCCCACTCACATAAACAACTACAGACCCATTTCCAAATTATGTGTTTTAAATAAAGTACTGGAATCACAGGTCAATTTCCAACTGAAGGAGTTTTTATCAATAAATAATATTTTATCTGAGTTTCAATCTGGTTTTAGGAAAAAACACAGCACTACAACAGCTGCCTTAAAAGTAGTAAATTATCTTATTTACTTCTTAGACAATAGAGAGCATTGTGCAGCACTTTTTATTGACTTGTCAAAGGCTTTTGACACAGTGGATTATGCCTTACTGTTACAAAGACTCGTTAGTATTGGTCTTTCAGGCAAGGCTGTCTGTTGGTTCAAGAACTATCTTTCATGCAGATCACAGTGTGTGCGGGCAGAAGGCTTAACTTCAACATCTCTTCTGGTATCCAAGGGTGTGCCACAGGGATCTGTTTTAGGACCATTGTTATTTATTATTTACATTAACAGTCTTAATAACAATGTTTTTAATGCAAATTTGCATTTTTATGCTGATGATACAGTTATTTATTGTTCTGCGTCCACCCTGAAACAGGCTCTTTGTCAGCTCCAGAATGCTTTTAACATTGTACAATCCAACATGTGTGATTTGAAACTTGTTTTAAATGCTGCCAAGACAAAGCTAATGATGTTCTCGAAAGCCAAGGTCTTGAACCTTCTTCCTATCACCACCTTGCAGGGGACGGAGGTTGAGTCTGTGTTGCAGTATAAGTATCTTGGAATTATAATTGACAATTCGCTCTCTTTTAAACCACACATTGTGGAACTCTTGAAAAAATTAAGAATAAAATTAGGTTTTTTCTTTAGAAACAAGTCTTGTTTTTCCTATGAGGCCAAAAAGAGACTAGTGTCTGCAACCTTTCTGTCTGTGCTGGATTATGGAGATGTGGTTTATATGAATGCATCTTCTCAGTGGCTTCACTCGCTGGACACCGTCTACCATGGTGCACTGAGATTCATCACAAACCTCAGATTCTTGACGCACCACTGCAATCTATACGCTCGTGTTGGATGGTCTTCCCTGACCACGCGTAGACTGAAACATTGGCACATCCTTATATATAAGGCTATTCTTGGTGCTCTTCCCCCTTATCTAAGGATGTACATAAATAGAAAATGCACAGGATCCTATCGGCTTCGCTCCGAGAACTTTTTCCTTTTAACTGTACCAAAGGTCCGTACTGAACTTGGGAAAAGGGCGTTCAGTTACGCTGCCCCTCAAGCTTGGAACCTGCTTCAAACTGAGCTGAAACTCAGAGAGCTGGTCTCACTGTTTCCTGGGTCGCCGAGGGTGCTGGCGTTGTTTGTTCGCCGCTCCTCCGCCCCAAATATTGTTCTTCTGTCCAGATCAGAACCTCTCCTGTCTGGCTCTCTACTTTTGAAACGTCAGCCATCAGCTAAAATAGCAGCATCTCTATATCGAATCGACACAGTTATTTGTGTTGTCATCTCCTACCTGCTGGCTCTTTCCTGCTCACCGGTCCCTAGCCCGCTAGCTAGCTAGCATTATCGGACCTAGCAGGCTGCTACCTAGATGCTGCTCGGCTCCCTGAAGTCTGCTGAGCTAACATTTCTGTCTCCACCCCAACTCCACCCTAACGCCACCCTAACTCCGCGGCTCGTGTGGGTCTTCCCATCCCGCTGCGATCAGCCAGCTTCCCCGCTGACATCGTCTCTCCCTGTCGCCTACAGCCGGTGGCTATCAAGCTAGCTAACCAGCTAGTAGGCTGGTCACCCGGCTCCCACTCTGCACCAGGCTGTCAGCCCCTCCTACTATTCTCCTCTGGAAACCACTGGAATTATTCTCCTGATATGCTGTGGATTATAATTCTCATTTTATCTGGACTCACACCGCTCCTTCTTCCACGGTCATCCGGCTCCTTGTCTCTGCTGCCCGGGTCCCCAGCATTAGCTAGCTCTGTGCTAGCGCCACTTCACCGGATCATGCCGCCGCTCTACTCCCTGTCAGATCTCCACTCCTTTAATAACCGCCTGCGTCCGGACTGCATGGACATCCTCGCAGATAATGAAATACTCCGCAAACGCCGTCCTCCACACAGAGGCTCTGGATGGAAGTTTTTATTTCATTCCACGTCTCCACACTCTATCCCGTCCATTCGGTCCTGTCACACACCCACACTACGCCATCACAACAAACAACACGTGAATCTGACCAATCTCCTTCCACTCCCCTGGTCCACACAATGCCCCCGAATGCAACGTGACCTCAGAGCAGCCCTGCTCAACACACGCTCCATCCACAATAAAAGCCACATTCTAAATGAATTCATTAAAGACAATAACCTGGACTTTCTGTATCTGACCGAAACATGGCAAAAAACCCTGGACTATTTTTCTTTAAATCAAATCACCCCAGCAGGATTCACATACATTGACAAACCTCACCCACAAGGGCGGGGTGGTGGTATAGCTGCTATTATCAGAAAGGAAATAAAAGCTACCATAATCCCCATCCCTGATGTTTCTTCATTTGAACACCTGATCTTTAAACTCTCACAGCCATCATCTACCGTCCCCCGAAGCCAAACCCATCCTTTCTCTCCGACCTCTCTGACATTCTCACTCAGCTTTCTGAGATATCCCCATCTGTTCTCCTCTTAGGTGATTTTAACATTCATGTTGACGACCCGACCTGCAAATATGCCTCTGAATTTAAGGAAACCCTTCACTGCTGCAACTTCTCTCAACACATCAACTTCCCAACACACAGCCGTGGTCACATCCTGGACTTGGTCTGCTCCACTGGTCTCACCATCCATCATCTGTCCAGCCTTAATATCCACATCTCTGATCACCTGGCCATCATCATGGACATCAACATCCCCATCCCCGCCCAAAAGCAAAAACGCACAATAGCCTACAGAAATCTCAAATCCATCTCACCTTCAGCAATCACTGCCTCCATTACCTGCAAGATGTCTGTCTCCCCCCCCCCCCCCCCCCCACTTTCTGAAAACCCATCTGAACTTGTGGACTATTATAACAGCACCCTCTCCTTCTGTCTCAATGAACTGGCCCCAACAAAAACAAAAAATTTCTCTTTCATACACTCCGCCCCCTGGTATACCCCCGAACTCCGCCAAATTAAATCAAGGAAACGTCAACTTGAATGCCAACACAAGAAAACCACACTAACAGTCCATCTTCAAACATCTGCACTGCACTCTCCTGGCTGAAATCCTACCTCACCGACAGACATCAGTTTATCAACATCAACAACTGCACCTCCTCCACTGCTCCTCTGTCCCAAGGCGTCCCCCAGGGTTCGGTGCATGGCCCCCTCCTCTTCATCCTCTACATGCTCCCCCTTGGCAAAATAATTCATCACCACAACCTTCAATTTCACTGCTACGCCGATGACATCCAACTTTATATCTCAACAAAAACCATCACCCCCACAACACACTCCACTCTCACCAACTGTCTCTCAGAAATAAAAGCATGGATGCAAACAAACTATCTCCAACTGAACAGTGCCAAATCAGACATCATCATCATCGGCCCCCCATCCCGTATCAAAGACATCCAGAATTTCAACTTCACCATTGACAGCCACACTCTATCTCCCCCCCCTCTCATCCGCAACCTCGGAGTCATCTTCGACAGTCAGCTCAAATTCAACCACCACATAAATCACATCACCAGGACTGCCTTTTTCCACCTCAAAAACATTGCCCGTCTCCGCCCATCACTCTCCTCCTCTGCTGCTGAAACCCTGATTCATGCATTCATCACTTCACGACTCGACTACTGCAATAGCATTCTCTACGGCATACCATCCAACCTCCTCAATAAACTCCAACATATCCAGAACTCTGCTGTCCACCTCCTCACCCACACCCGCTCTCGAGACCACATCACTCCCATCCTCCAGAACCTCCACTGGCTCCCCGTCCGTCAAAGAATCAACTTCAAAGTCCTCCTCATTACTCACAAAGCCCTCAACAATCTCAACAACCCCCCCTACCTCACAGACCTGCTGCACCACCACGCCCCTTCCCGCTGCCTCCGCTCATCAGAAGCCAACCTCCTATCCATCCCCACCCGCACCAATCACCGGACCTTTCTTTTACAGAAATAAGTCCTATTTCTCGCTTGAGGCCAGGAAAAGGCTAGTCACTGTGACCTTTTTACCTGTGCTGGACTATGGTGATTTGTTATATATGAATGCACCTGCCAATTACCTGAGCAAGTTAGATGCTGCGTATCAAAGTGCGCTGAGATTTTTGACAAATTGTAAAGCACTTACGCATCACTGTACCCTGTATACCAAGGCGGTTATGCCATCACTTACTGTACGGAGGCTCAGTCACTGGTACCTTTTCATTTACAAAACCATGTTGGATAAACTGCCATCTTATATCTGCTCCCTGATCTCTCTGCGAATTGAAAGTACTTATTGCCTGAGATCGCATGCTGTGGTTTTATTAAATGTGCCAAGTGCTAGGACTGTCTTAGGGAAGAAAGCTTTTAGATGTGCAGCTCCACTAACATGGAACAGTCTGCAAAAAGAATGGAAAATTACCAAGCTAGTACCACTACATGTTTTTAAAGCTCGGTTGGATGCTACAAAATCAGATGCTGTCGGTACCTGTACATGTGGTTAAATATGTAAATTGTAATCCCTGTACATTTTGCTGTATGATGTCCTTTTGTTGTTCTGTTGTTTATGTTTTTATGTCTTCTTGTGGAACCTACTGCTGCAGGTCTCCCTTGAAAAGAGATCATTGATCTCAATGGGATTTTACCTGGATAAATAAAGGTTTTGAATTGAATTGAATTGAATTAAGATGCGTTTCCATAGCCAGAGGTGGCCCCACACGTGGCAGGCAACAGCAATCGGATAGATCTCGTGCAGGGCGGAGGATGAGGCATGATTGGGGAATGAGGGAGGCCATGGTCCCGCAAACCACTCTCCCTGAAAGAAACCCCCAAAACCCACGGATGGGGCAGCGTCCGTGAAAAACCTCATTGAATCAGAGGAGTACACGAGGTCGTCGTAAAAGAAGGTGATGCCATTCCAGTGGGCGAGCAGGAGAGACCAGAAGCATAGGTCTGAGCGGCAGCCTTCGTCTAGAAACACGCGGTCGTGGAGGTTTATTACAGCCGACGCTGCGTCCAGGAGGCGAGAGATAAATGAGCGCCCCTGGGGGATGACGTGCATGGCAAAGTTAAGGTGCCCGAGGAGGGAGAGCAGCTGTTGTTTGGTGATGACTTGTTGCTCGCAATAGGATTTAGTGATGTCGCGTATGCGCTGCAGTTTGTCGATGGGGAGAGATGCTTTCATGTCTATGGAGTCGAGTGTGATGCCTAAGAACTCCAAGCTTGTGTCAGGTCCTATGGTTTTCTCTCCAGATAAGGGGACGCCTAGCTCCTGAAAGCAGCATTTGAGTTTTGCCAGGGAAGCGCCTGAGGTATCCCGAGGGGGATCTACGAGGAGAAAATCGTCCAGCAAGTGGAGAACGGAGGGAATCCTGACATTGTTCAGCAGGATCCAGCAGAGAGCTTCGTAAAAGGAATTAAAAATACAGGGGTTACTTCTGCATCTGAAAGTCAAGCGGACCGCGAAGTAGAATTTAGCTTCCCACTTTATGTCGAACATGTTCCACTGGGACGGATGGATGGGAATGATCTTGAACGCGTCAGTAATATCTGCCTTGGAGATCCAGGCTCCTTGCCCCGCAAACTTGATTAGTTTGATTGCGTTATCGACCAAGGCATAATGAAGGGAGAATGGCTCTGGAGGAATGAGGCTGTTAATGCTGCAAAACGGGCCGGAGCGGGGTGCGGACAGATCAAAAATCAGCCTTTTCTTCTCAGAGTATTTACGTGTGGCTACTCCTATTGGACTTGTCCGGAACACTGGGAACGGGGGTGAGTGAAAAGGACCGATTAGGTATCCTTTGTTGAGTTCTTTCTCGATAAGCTGGGAGACTACAGATGTAGCGCCTCATTTCAGATTCCAGCTTACAGCTTCCTGCCTACGACCTGCCTAAGACCAGTATCGAGGAATGTTAAGCCCTCCCACTAATTTCCAAGAGGGCGTTGCCAGATTTTCAATTTCAGGTTTTAACCAGGAGATGGCGCTTCATTCACAAATACAGAAAGACAAGTTTCATGGACTTTCAGTTGTGTTTTGAAGAACATTTGAACACATCAATATTTTAGATCAAATAAAGTATATCTAATCTTGTAATTCAATAATATATAGTCTTTATATATTAAACAATCATAATAATAATGTACATGTTTACATTACACTTCTTTATTTGTTATGCTCATACTTTTACCTTTACAATCGTTTGCTTTAATATGCAGTATATTTGTTGTATATCTTTGCGTTTGCTTCCTCCTGCTCCCTTTCGGACACAGACTGTATGATTTATTATTATTATTAATATGAAGATATTATTAAGATAAGATAAGAAAATATGTTACTTTATTGATTGAACATTTTAGTTTAGAATATGCTGTCCCACGGTAATTCAGAAGGCTCACAGGTCATATTCCGACCATTATTTAAAACAATAGGTGCTTTCACACCGTCTACAGTTTGATTTGTATAGAGGGAGCTCTGTGGCTGAATGGCCAGCGATTAGGTGAGGCGCATTTATCATAGGTGATCAGAGCTAACTGCCGTCAGATTTAATTAAAAAAACAGGTCTGATTTTAAGACTATTTCTGCGCTCATAAAGAATGATAAGAATAAGAATAATGCGTATTGAACTGGTTTAATTAATTAGTGAGTTTATTTAACACTAGAACCGCCAATCGGGTCAATTTGTGTGATGTGTGTTGTGTGTGTGCAATGTAACTTTTTTTCCATAAAATATTAAAATCTCCCAGTCCGTGACTTTTCCTGAAAGTGTGTTATGTAGCACCCTATGTTGTTAAAAATTGCTTTCTAATAGCGGGATTTGACGGTTTTAGTGTTAAGGTAATTAGGTACAGTAGAAGTCCTTTTTTATCAGTAACAAATTTAGCAGTTAAACATAAAAGTCAATTAACTGAGGGTCACTTGCAATGACAGTGTTGTGGACAGTAGGCGACACGCCCGTTCTAAGCCGTGTCCCTCACTCCTCACATCCCAAGCTGCATCCCCAAAGGTGTATTATGTTGTTACATCGTTTCAGATGTCATGTTTCAGTTGGGCTCTGTCTATGTTAAAAAGCCTCAGTCACCTTAATTCATGTAATAAAAACATCTCAGGTCAGCAGTGGCAGCGCCAGAGATTTTCTCTAGGGGGTGCTGTGGGGTAGCTTGACGTTTCATAGAGGGTGCTCAAACATTAAGGGTTTCCCACTAATGCACCGCTATAGTTGAATTGTCTACTGCAACACTCCCCACACGCACACACAGTGTAGCCGCAACTGTTACAATGAAGGCTCGATAATCAGCTCACGGCATATAGGTGTAAGCAGGGGTAAAGTGCTATTTTTACAAGTGGGGGGTGGACCTCACCTCTTCTAGGAGGGTCCTCACCTCCTCTAGTGGGGTCCGGGGGCATGCTCCCCCGGGAAGATTTTTTTTTTAAATATTGAAGTTAAAAGCATCAATCTGGTGCACTTTGAGAGCAACATTAAGAGATCTATGGATACATCTCTCAACAACCATATGAAACAGAACTGTAAACAGATTTACTATTTCTTTATGGATATTTTACAAATCACTCCCCTTTTAAAACAAACTGTTTGAGACCCACTGAGATAACTAGACTAAAGTTAACTATCTAAACACTGAGAGAGTCCTTTACTTCACCTGAGCTGAGGTTATCTGAGACTCTCAGTCTGACAGGAGAGAGTTCTCCCTCCACCTTGTTGTTGAAAAAGCTCCTTATATCCGTTAGCTTGGCTAGCTAGCACAAGATGCTAACCACAACGATCTCCGGTAGATCTTTCTCGTTCGCTCGTGCACGCACACAAAATGGCTTGTGCCACACACAGAGCAGAGCTTGAATGAAACAGAGACCCAAAAGTAAGCTACTTACTCACAAGGCCTATTATGTGCAGAATCCCTCTCGTTTTCAGGTGGTTTTGATTGAGTGTCCACACGTGGACGTTTAAGGACTAAAAAACGATACATTTTTCACTTTGCTGTTAGCCAATAATTTGGCGCTCTAGCTAACAGGAAGTCACTCAAGTGTCACAAAGTAATTTACCCTATGGGTAGGTCAAAAATCGAATGGGTGCTGGCCATTGGCCTAATCATATCACCTGTGTTGGCTTTATGTTTTTGGTAAAACATTTGTTTGTTTCACATTTGCATTGATGTAATCAATAATTGTTCTAATTTGATTAAAAATAATAATAATAATTTTCGGGAAAAAAAGATATTTCTTGGGGATGCTTAGGGGGTGCTTTGGCAATCCTGGGGTGTGCTTCAGCACCAGGGGGGAACTCCCTAGTTCCCCCCTGGCGCCGCCCATGCAGGTCAGTAACACTCAAAGCTAAATGTGCAATACCATGTTCAGCTATAATGTTATTGTTGTTACATCAGAAGATGTACATATTGGAATGATTTCTTAACTTACAGTAGGCTATTTTTTACAATGTGTGTTGGAAGGATTTATTTAATTACTATGAATATTGTCATTGTTGAAGGCCTTTAGAGAAGGGTGAATTATAAGCCTGAATTATATAACATGTTATACCTAAAAACATAAAAGCCACAATAAATCAATCTTGTCACTCAGAGTAACCTACAGTTAATTTAGCTGCTGGAGAAGAAAGCTGCTGGAGAAGAAAGATCAGGGGGGGAGGGGGGGAGAGATCTGTTGTTGATGGGCCATTAGTTGTGTAAACACACAGCTGAGAGCTGCCGTTTCATTCAGACTGTTTTAAAAACGGTGACAACGGACTATTTTTCTTAGCGGATGCATGTCAATTTAAATCAATACATACAACTATTTTTTAAATCAATAAAAACATTTTCTAAATCCATAAAAGCATTTCAATTAATATTGGGAGTCATGTCGTTACATTGTTGAGAATGTGGCCATGTAATAAGCGGGATAATTTGCAGCGACTTGTTCCTTATGGGGAAAATAACACCCTTCAGCTGATCAAGATCCCTCCGCTACACGTTGGGATCCTGATCTGCCGACGAGGCTCCATTAAAATATAAATATTTGTAGTGAATTACTGAGTTTAGGCACGTTAATAACGTTTTAATGAAGTTGAATACAGTATATTCATATGTGTCAGTGATTTCATGTCAATTCGGCGAACATAAACATAAATGATCGTGGTGAAGATGATGATCAAATTAGGAGTAAAAATCGAGAGCCGAGCTGCATTTCCTCCCGTTCGTCTCTTATTTAGCACAGAGTATGATATCCGTGATATGTGGATCTTAACAAAGTTCCGCTGTACATCCAGCGTACTGTATCTGACTTTATTTCACATGAGCTCCAGTGTGGAACCCCACTGCACCCCCTGGTGGATCAATGATCTATTGCAGCTGGCTTCATAATAATTACATTTATTTATAACGGGGGAGGTCTCAGGTCAAGCTGGAGGTTTTCCCTTGAGCGAGGGCAGATCACGTACCAATCACGGCCCTCGCGTTTCAAACTGTCTGAAATGACTTCGGGTGAGCCTCCCTGCAGGCACTGCAGATATGGAGAAAAGAACAATAAGGAAAGGGGCAGACATTTTCGTTGAACCCATAACAGATCCTGTCATCTTGCCTACTCTGCACCTGACGGTTTTGTCTATTATTCCCAGACTGTGACGTAGGAAAAGTTCTGGACCCGGAGAGAGGCACTGATGGGCAGAAGGGGGAGGTGTGGCCCTGCATCCCGCAGCTAATGCACGAAGCAACTTGTTGCCCACCGGTAGCCATCACAAGCAGCTCGGTGTCCAGCATGGACCAGTCCAGGCGAATTTTGGCTAAGTGAAGCGCTGCTTTGCTAGAAAAGCTCTTGTGATAGGAGTAGAACGTGGATTTCCCATATTTGAGATAAAGATCGCCGATGATGCCCAGATAAGCGTCTAACTCAATTCTTCTTTCCGGGTAAACGGAACACAGAACATCGCGGAAGATGCCGAAAGCAACCAGAAATTGTCCTATGTTGAGATCTTTGAGGAGCCGGGGATCTCTGCGGACTTAAAAGCGGCGGTGATGCTTCCTCCCGTGGCGATGGACTTGTTGCACTCCGGGGAAGACAAAATGAGGCTGACTAAATTAATGTCTTTCCTTTAGAGGATTTTCGCTCTCAGCCGAGAGGAATGTGAGCGCTCTGGGGAATATGAGGCCTACCTGAGTGAGGCGCTGGGAGTGCGGAAGCGAGGGAGTGAGAGGGAGCTATGATTTGTGCATGAAAAACCCCATGACCCGGCATAAATCCTGGCGGCAGCGAAGCAGGGACCCCGGCCCAGTTCGCGGAAGAGGTTGAAGCTCCAGCAGGGCCTTTATCCATGGCCTGAAGGCGAGCGTCGATTAGCAACATGGAGCTAGCCAGAGATTGCAGGGAGTTTGCTATGCTATCACCTGTTAGGGGCTGGTTACCGGGGCTCCCGGGCTGGGCGGCGCTCGGGTGAGCCTGGGGAAAGGTGGACCTTTTTGATGGACGGGCTCTAGAGGGACTTGACTTTTTTGTCCTTTTCCCCCCGCGGCTCCGCCCGCGTACTCGCCCTGGTCTCTCGGGAGTGTTGGCTGGAGAGTTGGCTGGAGCTGCTGGAGCTGGGAGAGAGGGAGATCTGAGGCTGCGGATATGCCCTGCTGCCGTAGATGGGCGATGATGAAGTCTGTTTCTGCTGATTGTGAGCCGCCACAGGAAGCCAGGCGGGCGCTCGTGTGCCGGAGGCTTGAGGAGTTGGAAGCTGCATCTGGAGGTACGTCGGAGCCGGGATCGAGATCCTTCGGAAAAGGTTCGTTGTCGAAAGAGTCTGTGTTAGACATTGTGAGTTTTTTCTTTTAATCTTTTCTGAGTGTTTTGCAGAGGAGTATTAGTTTACTACCATTGTGCGTTGACACCTGAAATGACAACTGACAGGGAGGGGGGAGCAGATTTAAAGGGGTTAGCAGGTGCGATGATTAGCTGGGCCGTGACGCCTCTAATCGCTTATTGAGATAACGTGTGACACCAGATGATATTGTCTTCTTGATTGAACTTGCGATCATTATGGAGCCAGCCAGGAAGAGAGGTCATTCTGAGATGTGGGATCACTTCAATCTGATTGTGCATGATAAGGTAGGTCAACTACAGTATTATAGCTATGGTTTAGCTCAAATCTATATTAAGTAGCATTCAAGTAAAATTATGTATATGATCAATGTAGCCATTAGGCTATAGCTTTATAGACTGAAATTGCATTTTTATTTACAAATGCCTTTCTCTACATGTCCAGTGCTTGGTGTGTTCAACTGAACTGAAGTATCATGGGAATACTTCCTCCATGATTAGGCACTTCACTGCCAACCATGGAGCTGCTGTGAACCAGGGGAACACAAATGGTGTGTATTATATTATTATTAACTAGTAACACTAACACAATATGCTATGACTGTATTCCATGACTCACAAGTCTGCTTCCGTTGAGTACAATTTCACATAAATCCTTATTTGCTTTTTTTGGTTTTGTTTTTATTCTTTATGTCTTTATTTCTTTGTCTTAGTGGACCCGAAGCGAGAGCTGGATGGGGCTCCATCGTGGATGACTGTGGCTTCAAGCAGCTTGTGGCCTTGCTTGATCCTAGATACACTCTTACATCCAGACGGGTTCTAAAGGAGATGGTGGTCAAGCTCTATGAAGAGGAGAAGACGAAGGCCAAGGCTGTCATGCAGAGGGTAGAGGCTGTGAGCCTGACTGCTGATATGTGGGCCTCCATTAATATGGACGCATATCTAGCAGTGACCTGCCATTATGTGGATGACTCTGCGAAGCTGATCACAGTGCTGCCTTTCCCTGAAGCTCATACAGCGGTTAACATCACTGCTGCAATGAGGTCTCTCATGGAGGAATGGGGCACTGAAGACAAAGTGACCTCAATTGTGACGGATGCAGGAGCAAATATGGTTGCCTCTGTCAGAAGTTTAAATAAAGACATGCACTTTGCTTTGCTCATTCACTAAATGTAGTGGTTAAGAAATCTCTGGATGCAACTCCTGGCCTACAAGACCTACGCACAAGGGCTAGAAAAGTAGTCACGTTCTTTAAAACCAGCACAACAACAAAAGAGAAGCTCAGAGAAGTGCAGGAGCAGATGAATCGCCCTGTGCTGAAGCTTAATCAGGAAGTGGACACCCGCTGGAACAGCACCTACATAATGCTACAACGCCTTTTCAAAGAGAGGCAGTCAGTGGGGGCAGCTCTTGTGATGCTGAAAACAGACGTGAGACCTCTGTCCTCTGAGGACTACAGCGGACGCATGCCTGCAATTGCTCTCCCCCTTTTTCCAGGCAACAGTGGAACTCTCCGAGGAGAAGAGAGTCTCAGTGTCCAAGATCATCCCAATTACGAAAATGTTAATGCTATACTTGTATGACTCAATTGGAAAAACAAGCCAAGACACACCAAAACTACTGGGACAGAACATGGTGTCAAAAATGCAAAACAAGTTTGTCACCACGGAGAGTCAAACTGCATTGACCCTGTCAACACTGCTGGATCCTAGATTAAAAACTATTGGATTCTACAATCAAGTACAGGCAGCGGGATCAGTTAAACGACTGACAGCATTTTGCACACAACTGAGGAAAAACGCACAACCTGACACACTTACAGAAGAACAGCCCTCCACATCAGCTCAACCGGCACCAGCAAATGTTGACAATCCATCATCCACAGGTAATGTTATAAATAGTTAATTGATAAAATGCAGGACAAAATAAGTACAAGTAAAAAAGGATACACATTGAAACCTTTCAGTACTGATGATTACAGTCATGTTTGTCTTTCAGGTCTTAACCTTTGGGAAACTCTGGACAGAGATGCTTCTGAAGCGAGGAAGGCAAGGAATGCCACAGCAGATGCTACAGTGGAGGTGCAGTGGTACATGACTGATCCACCGCTGGAAAGATCGAAAGACCCACTGGCATACTAGGTGGACCATCAAAATGTGTATCCCAATCTGTTCAAACTGGCGTAACAATTGTTATGCATGCCAGCATCATCGGTTCCATCTGAGCGAGTGTTTTCAAAATACAGGGAAATTGTAAGCAAGAAAATAAATCGGCTCAATCCAAAAACTGTTGAAAAAATAATGTTCCTGAATAAAAATCTTTGTGTGTTCCCTATCCCACATGAACACCCCCTGCCAAAGTTACACAAGCACACAATAACCTATGCCATATTTTCCCAGAACCCTCTCCTCAATAACACAATACACGCATTCATCCATCTTTATTTGTGAATGATACTCATGATATATACAGTTTATATATATATATATTTATATACATATTTATATATACATATTTATGTATAGTTCTCTATATACACTGAACACAAATATAAATGCAACACTTTTGTTTTTGCTCCCATTTTTCATGAGATGAACTCAAAGATCTAAAACATTTTCTATATACACAAAATAACCATTTCTCTCAAATATTGTTCACAAATCTGAAAAAATCTGTGATAGTGAGCACTTCTCCTTTGCCGAGATAATCCATCCCACCTCACAGGTGTGGCATATCAAGATGCTGATTAGACAGCATTATTATTGCACAGGTGTGCCTTAGGCTGGCCACAATAAAAGGCCACTCTAAAATGTTCAGTTTTATCACACAGCAAAATGCCACAGATGTCGCAAGTTTTGAGGGAGCGTGCAATTGGAATGCTGACAACAGGAATGTCCACCAGAGCTGTTGCCCGTGAATTGAATGTTCATTTCTCTACCATAAGCCGTCTCCAAAGGCGTTTCAGAGAATTTGGCATTACATCCAACCAGCCTCACAACCGCAGACCACATGTAACCACACCAGCCCAAGACCTCCACATCCAGCATGTTCACTTCCAAGATCGTCTGAGACCAGCCACTCGGACAGCTGCTGCAACAATCGGTTTGCATAACCAAAGAATGTCTGCACAAACTGTCAGAAACCGTCTCAGGGAAGCTCATCTGCATGCTCGTCGTCCTCATCGGGGTCTCGACCTGACTCCGGTTCGTCGTCGTAACCGACTTGAGTGGGCAAATGCTCACATTCGATGGCGTCTGGCACGTTGGAGAGGTGTTCTCTTCACGGATGAATCCCGGTTTTCACTGTTCAGGGCAGAGAGCAGACGGTGTGTGTGGCGTCGTGTGGGTGAGCGGTTTTCTGATGTCAATGTTGTGAATCGAGTGGCCCATGGTGGTGCTGGGGTTATGATATGGGCAGGCGTATGTTATGGACGACGAATACAGGTGCATTTTATTGATGGCATTGTGAATGCACAGAGATACCGTGACGAGATCCTGAGGCCCATTGGTGTGCCATTCATCCACGACCATCACCTCATGTTGCAGCATGATAATGCACGGCCCCATGTTGCAAGGATCTGTACACAATTCCTGGAGGCTAAAAACATCCCAGTTCTTGCATGGCCAGCATACTCACCGGACATGTCACCCATTGAGCATGTTTGGGATGCTCTGGATCGGCGTATACGACAGCGTTTTCCAGTTCCTGCCAATATCCAGCAACTTCGCACAGCCATTGAAGAAGAGTGGACCAACATTCCACAGGCCACAATCAACAACCTGATCAACTCTATGCAAAGGAGATGTGTTGCACTGCGTGAGGCAAATGGTGGTCACACCAGATACTGACTGGTTTTCGGAACACCCCAAGAAAGCAAAACTGCACATTTCAGAGTGACCTTGTATTGTGGCCAGCCTAAGGCACACCTGTGCAATAATCATGCGGTCTAATCAGCATATTGATATGCCACACCTGTGAGGTGGGATGGATTATCTCAGCAAAGGAGAAGTGCTCACTATCACAGATTTTTTCAGATTTGTGAACAATATTTGAGAGAAATGGTTATTTTGTGTATATAGAAAATGTTTTAGATCTTTGAGTTCATCTTATGAAAAATGGGAGCAAAAACAAAAGTGTTGCATTTATATTTTTGTTCAGTGTATATACATATTTATATATACATATTAATATATATTTATATTTATTTATAGTTCTATATATATATATATATGATGGTGGAAAATACGAATTTGGTCAATAACAAAAGTTCATCTCAATACTTTGTTATATACCCTTTGTTGGCAATGACAGAGGTCAAACGTTTTCTGTAAGTCTTCATAAGGTTTTCACACACTGTTGCTGGTATTTTGGCCCATTCCTCCATGCAGATCTCCTCTAGAGCAGTGATGTTTTGGGGCTGTCGCTGGGCAACACAGACTTTCATCTCCCTCCAAAGAATTCTATGGGGTTGAGATCTGGAGACTAGCAAGGCCACTCCAAGGCAAGGCAAGGCAAGGCAAGTTTATTTATATAGCACTTTTCAACACAAGGCAATTCAAAGTGCTTTACAAAAAATGAAAGACATTAAGAAAATGGCATTTAAAATCAGTCATTAAAAAGAAAAAATAATAAAATAAACATTAAAAGAAAAAATACATGGATAAAAGTTACAGTGCAGTCTAAGATATGAATAGTTCAATTAAAAGCAGCGACAAAAAGAAAAGTCTTCAGCCTGGATTTAAAAGTAGTAAGAGTTGCAGCGGACCTGCAGGTTTCTGGGAGTTTGTTCCAGATATTTGGAGCATAATAACTGAACGCTGCTTTACCATGTTTAGTTCTGACTCTGGGGACAGAAAGCTGACCAGTCCCTGAAGACCTGAGAAATCTGGACCTTGAAATGCTTCTTACGAAGCCACTCCTTCGTTGCCCGGGCGGTGTGTTTGGGATCATTGTCATGCTGAAAGCCACGTTTCATCTTCAATGCCCTTGCTGATGGAACGAGGTTGTCACTCAAAATCTCACCATACATGGCTCCATTCATTCTTTCCTTTACACGGATCAGTTGTCCTGGTCTCTGTGCAGAAAAACAGCCCCAAAGCATGATGTTTCCACCCCATGTTTCACAGTAGGTATGGTGTTCTTTGGATGCAACTCAGCATTCTTTCTCCTCCAAACACGTCTAGTTGAGTTTTTACCAAAAAGTTCTATTTTGGTTTCATCTGACCATATGACATTCTCCCAATCCTCCTCTGGATCAACTAAATGCTCTCTAGCAAACTTCAGACGGGCCTGGACATGTACTGGCTTAAGCAGGGGGACACGTCTTGCACTGCAGGATTTGAGTCCCTGGCGGCGTAGTGTCCCAGATAGCAAAACATGAGTGAATCAATGTTGAAATATGGTTAGGCAGAAATATTGAATCCATGTTGAAACCCGGACATTGAAATTAAACAGAAAGCGCAAATTGTTTTAATGTTGAATAAACGTTGGACTTTCAACCATAACTGACACTATCAATGTTGATTCAACCATCATCTAAATAGGAATCTTCATGCACATTTTTGGTTGATTTTACATTGAATCAATGTTAGGAATCGACATTGATTCAAACATCATCCAAATGGGAATCTACATGTAAATTGTAGTTGATTTTATATTGAATCAGAGTTAGGAATCAATATTGATTCAACCATCCATCATCTAAATGGGAATCTACATGTAAAACTTACATAAAAATGTTCAACTTTTCTATGCACTTTGAAAAAGTGAATGTTTTTCACCAATGAGTTTTCTGCGTATATGTCTACATCTTAACAGACCATTAACAAGTGCAACATCAATACTGTACTGAATGAAGTGGTCCAAACTTGTAAACACACACTACACCATGTATTGTTGGCAGACGATTGTTATTAGCTTGTTAAAAATTATCTTGAGTAGTAGTACCCATGCCGCATCAATCTCATTAGTATGCATGAAAAGTGACAGGTGACACGCCCCAATTATGCAAATGAGCGAAGTCCCGCCTCCCATTGGTCGAGATCCTTTGATCAGAGCTAAATCCCGCCTCCCATTGTTCAAGACCCTTTGATGTGAGGGGTGAGGTGTTATAACGGGTAGGTGTGAAAAACCCCCCTGTGGAGTGCTCTTGTTGTCTAATTCTTTGATGTGTTCGATTAAGGTAGTCTCTTTGAAGTTATGCTTTCTGGTCCCTGTCCCCTCAGGGTTATCTAATCTAATTAGCCTTTGATGTTTTGCCCTTTGATGTGGTGTGTTATAAGCCTATGATGTTAATCTAAGTGTCTCTATGAGTGAGACGGCCTAGCCCCCCGCCCCCTCCCAGCTCAGGCCTCTCCCCCCTTTCTCCACCCCCTTCCTCTGGCTATGAGGCTGGCAGATTGTGGGGGGTGGAATTAGATGAAAATAGAAATATGCTCAAAACTAAATAAAAGACAGTAATTTCCACTTATCAAGTCACCTTTCAAAAAGAAAAAATGACCAAGAGATGCCTGTGACAACTTACCCCCATCCGTTCGGAGAGCCAGTCAAGAAACGAATGCCGCAGCTGCGCGGGGTTCAGACGTCTACAGCCGAGGATCTGTGCACAAACTTATCTCGTGCCCTCTTTTGGTCATGTGCGCGTTCATGTGTGCTGGAGGAGGGGCTCTATGAGGAAGTAACAGATTTTTCCCGGTTGTGTATTTTCTAATTCTAGCTCACTCGAGCTGGTTTCTCCAAAATGACCTCCCCCTACCTTTAAGAACAATTAACACACACACACACACACACACACACACACACACACACACACACACACACACACACACACACACACACACACACACACACACACACACACGTTGGAGTTGGCCTTTGATGTGAGGGTTAGAGATAAGCCTGGGATGTTAATCTATATGTTGATTAAGACACTCTCTGTGAGGTGAGAAGCGAGGGGATGGAGTTAGTTTTTAAAAAAGAAATATGCTCAAACTAAATAAAACAGCCATTCATTTTCACTCACTAAGACATCTAAAAACGTTATTGTCCTCTCTAGATTTGATTCAGGGTTTTGTTTTAAATGATTTGTGCTTGCTAAGGATGTTTCTAAAAGGAAGTATCTGTTTGCAAAGAGGGTATTCATATTAATTTAAAAAAAAATCTTATTTAGGTTGTAATAGTGATAACTAAGTTTCACTCTGTGGGGGGCAAAAGACGCATCGTTAAGCACCTGGATAAAGGACTCTTTAAAGCAGAGACATGGCGACCAGCATACCTGATTATCAGCAGGAGAGGACTCTTTTAAGTAAATACATTATAGGGTTAAAATAAGATATATATGTAGTGGAATTAGTTTAAAACAGTCACCTTACACTTTTTAGTTGTCCTCTATAAATTAGATGTAAGGGTTTGTACATGATTAGTGTTAATTAAGGGCTATTGTTATTTTGGTTTATAACGGGATAGGAGTTCAACTTTAAAAAATTGCACAGGATCATTCTAAGAAGAGTGAGAGGGCTAATGTGCAAGCACCATACCTCCTCTATGCATTTTCTTGACCTGTATCTGATCTTGAAAAACTCTGGTAAGTACTTTTTTTATTTTATTTTATAATATCATGTAATTATTAAATGTTGTTTTTTGGTAGGGGTTAAACTAGTATATTATGTGGATAGTATATTATTAGATACTTAAAAATGTTATGTTTTTTCTGTTTACAGTAGAGACCAGCTTTTAAATACAAAAGTGTATCTTTCAGTAACTCTTTGAGAGAATTAAGCATAAATCTTTCAAATGTTCAAAAAAATGTTCTTGTTTCACTGAAATAGCGTAAAAATCACAAACTGGCTGAAACTGTACAGTGAAATGGAGAAATTACAGCACAGAGTTTTCTACTATGACACAGATAGTATAATCTATGTGACAAGACAGGGGCAGTCTCCAGTACTTTCATGGTAGTGGTCAGCTTTTTTAAATACAAAAGTGTATCTTTCAGTAACCTTTTGAGAGAATTAAGCACAAATCTGTCAAATGTTCACAACAGCCTTCAATGAAATAGCCTCAAAATCACAAACTGCCATTAAGAGTCAGATGCCTGACGAAATCTACTCAGAGTACTTCATGGTAGTGGTCAGCTTTTAAATACAAAAGTGTATCTTTCCGTAACTCTTTGAGAGAATTAAGCATAAATCTGTCAAATGTTCAAAAAAATGTTCTTGTTTCACTGAAATAGCGTAAAAATCACAAACTGGCTGAAACTGTACAGTGAATTGGAGAAATTACAGCACAGAGTTTTCTACTACGACACAGATAGTATAATCTATGTGACAAGACAGGGGCAGTCTCCAATACTTTCATGGTAGTGGTCAGCTTTTTTAAATACAAAAGTGTATCTTTCAGTAACCTTTTGAGAGAATTAAGCATAAATCTGTCAAATGTTCACAACAGCCTTCAATGAAATAGCCTCAAAATCACAAACTGCCATTAAGAGTCAGATGCCTGACGAAATCTACTCAGAGTACTTCATGGTAGTGGTCAGCTTTTAAATACAAAAGTGTATCTTTCCGTAACTCTTTGAGAGAATTAAGCATAAATCTGTCAAATGTTCAAAAAAAATTTCTTGTTTCACTGAAATAGCGTAAAAATCACAAACTGGCTGAAACTGTACAGTGAATTGGAGAAATTACAGCACAGAGTTTTCTACTACGACACAGATAGTATAATCTATGTGACAAGACAGGGGCAGTCTCCAATACTTTCATGGTAGTGGTCAGCTTTTTTAAATACAAAAGTGTATCTTTCAGTAACCTTTTGAGAGAATTAAGCATAAATCTGTCAAATGTTCAAAACAGCCTTCAATGAAATAGCCTCAAAATCACAAACTGCCATTAAGAGTCAGATGCCTGATGAATTCTAATAAAACAGAGTACTTTCATGGTAGTGGTCTGCTTTTTAAAAAGAAAAGTGTATCTTTCGGTCACATTTTTGAGAGAATTAAGCATAAATCTATCAAATGTTCAAAACAGCCTTCAATGAAATAGCCTCAAAATCACAAACTGCCATTAAGAGTCAGATGCTTGACGAAATATACTCAAACAGAGTACTTCATGGTAGTGGTCAGCTTTTAAACACAAAAGTGTATCTTTCAGTAACTTTCTCAGAGAATTTAAACATAAATCTGTCAAATGTTCAAAACAGCCTTGGTTCACTGAAATAACCTCAACATCACAAACTGCCATTAAGAGTCAGAATCCTAACGAAATCTACTCAGAGTACTTCATGGTAGTGGTCAGCTTTTAAACACAAAAGTGTATCTTTCAGTAACTTTCTGAGAGAATTTAAGCATAAATCTGTCAAATGTTCAAAACAGCCTTGGTTCACTGAAATAACCTCAAAATCACAAACTGCCATTAAGAGTCAGAATGCTAACGAAATCTACTCAGAGTACTTCATGGTAGTGGTCAGCTTTTAAATACAAAAGTGTATCTTTCCGTAACTCTTTGAGAGAATTAAGCATAAATCTGTCAAATGTTCAAAAAAATGTTCTTGTTTCACTGAAATAGCGTAAAAATCACAAACTGGCTGAAACTGTACAGTGAATTGGAGAAATTACAGCACAGAGTTTTCTACTACGACACAGATAGTATAATCTATGTGACAAGACAGGGGCAGTCTCCAGTACTTTCATGGTAGTGGTCAGCTTTTTTAAAAAGAAAAGTGTATCTTTCGGTAACTTTTTGAGAGAATTAAGCATAAATCTGTCAAATGTTCAAAACAGCCTTGTTTCACTGAAATAACCTCAAAATCACACACTGCCATTAAGAGTCAGAATCCTAACGAAATCTACTCAGAGTACTTCATGGTAGTGGTCAGATTTTATACACAAAAGTGTATCTTTCAGTAACTTTTTGAGAGAATTAAGCATAAATCTGTCAAATGTTCAAAACAGCCTTCACTGAAATAACCTCAAAATCACAAACTGCCATTAAGAGTCAGATGCTTGACGAAATCTAATAAAAACAGAGTACTTTCATGGTAGTGGTCTGCTTTTAAAAAGAAAAGTGTATCTTTCGGTAAAATGTTTGAGAGAATTAAGCATAAATCTGTCAAATGTTCAAAACAGCCTTGTTTTCACTGAAATAGCCTCAAAATGACAAACGGTCATTAAGAGTCAGATGCTTGACGAAATCTACTCAGAGTACTTCATGGTAGTGGTCAGCTTTTATACACAAAAGTGTATCTTTCAGTAACTTTCTCAGAGAATTTAAGCATACATCTGTCAAATGTTCAAAACAGCCTTGTTTTCACTGAAATAGCCTCAAAATGACAAACGGTCATTAAGAGTCAGATGCTTGACGAAATTACATTGAAGGATAAGCCAAAACGTGTGACGACATAGACAAAGCTTTTGAAGACCATTATATGGTACCTACCCTTACAGCTAAACAAATCCTACGCCAGGTATTCAACAGACCACAAGAAGCACAAGAAGCCCCAGAAAGGATTACATTCAGAGCAAATAATGGTGAAACCGAAGAAGAAGCAAAGCAGATTATAATCGTTGCGGGTGAAAGGATAGAGAATTTGCATGTGATGTTAATGCGTATATTCGTATACTTCCAAGAGACTCCTAAACATCTACTTGGGCAGTGTGAATTGAATGATAAACCGATCACTGTAAATGAAACGCGGAGAGAAGCAGCAGTGCAAATCGTTAAGTCTATTACCTTGTATGCACTACGACATTAACTTGGTAAAATGTGTGTTTTTATGAAAATGTGTTGATTGATGTGTTTTCAATTAAACAACCATTACAAAACAAAAATGTGTTTTTATTTTTGCTTTCATATACAGTAATAGTATTGTAAACGAAACATTTAAAGTGTATCATGTGCTCTCATTGTACGCTCTGTTTTTGACACAAAGATGCATTGCATCTAAAAAAAACAGTGCGTACAATGCGTACGAATATTCAAATGTATTTTAGAAAACAGGCAGCAATGCGTCCCTGAGCAAGACTCTTAACCCGTTATTGCTCCCCAAACACTGTGGAATAAATGCAGAGGACACATCGTATGTGCAAATATACAGTTACACAAGATACCCCCATAAAAAAGAGGGTGTGTAAGAACCATTGGTGCAACTCCAAACAAGAACAGCCTGAAGCTTCAAGTCTTCCATGAAGGCGAAGCTGTAAACATTTGACTTATTTTTGACTGTAAGAACAACAGTCTATTGTCCATGAAAGAACAGTATTGTCTATGAGGCAGTAACCTTTGTACTGTATGCACAAGGAAAACACATTAGAGTGTGGTGGGGTACCCTAGGTTGGACTTGCGTTTGTTTCACTTGTGTTCGTTTCACTTGTGTTCCTTGGGATGCCTCCCTCGCGCTCTGGAGCATAACGAAGCCACTTCTTCACAGTTTCACTGAAGCCATTGTGGGTCAGCTTGCGGTCGAATTGCCGAGCAGCAGCTGAAAGACAAGATTATAAAAATAAGCGTGAGGAAGAGAGAGAGAGAGTGTGTGTATCCCATACAACTTCTGTTATAATAAGAACATCACTCACTCTGTACAGTAACACAAGCTACAGTCAGCAGCCAGTTTGCTAAAAGACTGGACTGGAAAGAGGAGCAAACGGCTAGCCTGGCTCTATCCAGGTAATAACATTTGTGACCCGCTCTATCGAAATCAGTCGGAAGTCGCAACGGCTAATTTCAAAATAAACGTGGATTTACGTAAAAAACTATTTTTTCAGGGTTCGGGTGTTTTGTTTGATTTTAAACAAACAAAGTCTTGGATTTCAGAATATGAAACTTTTATTTCCAAAATCACACGATAAATACATTTTTGAAGCTTGTAAACGGACGAAGACAGGCACCTCTCACTCGCAATCTGCTCTTCCGCAATCTGCCCCCCCTCCCTCCGGCTGAAATTATGAATGTAAGAGTATAGTAACCATAGATAACACGACAGGGTCCGTTACAGTTTGTTTTCATCTGATTTCAATTAAACAAAGTCTTGGCTTTCAGAATATTAAACTTGTTTCGGCAAATTCAGATGATAAATACAACTTTGAAGCTTCTAACGGCATAATTACAAGCAGAGAACGGAGTAACTTAACGTCACAGCAGGCTAACGAAAATATCTTCCCTCTGTAGTATTTTGATCATTTGCTCCACTAATAATCAATCAGAACGATGGATTCCAGAGAAGAGGAAACTTTGAAGGCCTTTTTCTCAAAATGATGACTCGATGACAGTCATTATATAATGTGACATATTTCGCTTAATATTTGGAGTACAAAAACAATCCTGATATCATTAGAAAGCTAGGAATCTCCTCTTTCCAACAGTGTATACAACTCAAAATGTGTCTTCGGGTCAACGCGACTGATTTCGATGGAGCAGGTCACATTTGCATCCGAGCACCTCTAAAGCTCAACAATTAGGTTGTCTTTTTTTGGTTTATTTCTTATAGCTTCACCATCACCTGATTTCAACCAAACTTTTTTGTTAGATTAAGTTCATGCTTTATTCTTCAACAGGGGATTACAGAGAGACATGAAACAAGGGCAGAGAAGAGACATAAAATACATTATATATATATAGGAGTTGGATTCAAACTCGGTAGTCGGTACTATATGGCTCACAAAGAGCATAAGTATGTTCTGAATCACCATCAGTCACACCTCACTCCCTAAACTTAAGCTAATAAATAGTTTGCAGGGGAGGAAACTCACCAAACATGCAGTCTTGTATTGCCGGTTCCTTGAATGGCTTCTTGCTGCGAGCAATCTAAATCAGACGAGAGAAACAAATAGGCCACTGCTTTAACTGTTGTATTGAGCTACGTTCTGTGGGACATACGTTAGAAACAACAGCACTCTTATTTCATACACAGAGACCAACTTTGTTTTTTATACACTTGATACACTGATATTCCAGCCCATGGTATTCAGTCAAGTTCATGCCAGTCGTTATGTTTAACCACTTTAACCCTGGTGTCCCAATTTTGGTCATGTCAATATAAATGTTAGATATAAATGTTACTACAATTATATGTGGTTGAGTAGCTAAGACTATAATTATTTGTGGTTGGGTAGCTAAAGGGCAATAACTAAGCACATTTTGACCGCACTGATATTATCCACATTTCATAAATGAATGCAGTTCAGTCTGTCAAATTACCATCTTTTGACAGACTGATTCATTCTTCAGCAATGATTCAGCCTCATTGAAGTCATCTTCATTGGCGATTGGCAGCTGGATGGGAAACATATGGGTTGTGGCTGACCCTGGTCCCTGACTACCAGCCGGGGTCATGTTGCCCTCTGCCAACTCATTCTTGATGAACTGCACATCTCTGGACAGGTCCTTTACCACCACAAGTACTTCAGCGAGCATTGAAGTCATCTTCTGGATGGCAATGTCTTATATATACATATATATAATATAATTGAAAAGTGTAAAGTGAGAATTGAAAATAACTTGCAAATGACTCATGAGGAATTACACTAAGTCTAATAGACTTGCCTTTCAAAAGCAGCCTGGTGTCATCGCCGTGCATCTGTGTGGTTCCATCTGTAAAACGCAAACATTCATGAGACTGCACACAGTGCAGTGATTAAAAGGTTGTTGATTGAAAGGTTATTAGGTGTGTGTGTGTGTGTGTGTGTGTGTGTGTGTGTGTGTGTGTGTGTGTGTGTGTGTGTGTGTGTGTGTGTGTGTGTGTGAATATATTGTGATCAAGTGTTTAGTCAGTAACAGGGGTCTCCCCTTCCCCACAGCTCTTTGGTAAACAGAAAAGGCATTTTCAGTATCCTATCAGGAGAGAGAACTCATACAGATTAATTGAATACACAGGACCACAATGGAAACAAGCCCTCAGGGCTTTTTGTTATCCTTGGCTTTTAGCATTATTCAGGGTTCATACACTTTTTCACCAATGATTTTCAATGACTTTTCCATGACTTCTCAATGACCTTTACCTAATTTTCCATGACCAAAAAAAAATTACCACTGAAAATGGTTTATCTTAACATGGAACAGGAAAATAAGGTCTGCATTTGAAACATGTAGTGCCTATCTAAAACAAATCAAATAGTAGGCTTACTAGCTTCTACACGCTGAAGCAACTGTAGTCAGGGATGCAAACTCATCAGTTATGAAAAAGGTGACAAGGATCTGAGCCCCCCCCCGACCCCACGGAATATCGGCTTTAAAATGAGGAATAATAGGATGTTAGCAGTCAGAACAACTAAATCAGCAGGTAATAGTGCTTTGCGGCCTGCCAGTAAACCCAAAGCAGAAGAAGAAGAAGTGACGTCAGCGGCTTCATTTGCCTAATCCTCCCCCAGTGACTTATTCCGGTGTGAACGCGATCTGTACTTAGTTCATGAGAACTAAAGAGTTCTCATGAACTAAGTTCTCATGAACCTTTGTGGGAAAAGTACTGCGGTGTGAATGTGCCTTATGCCTCTAAGTTAATAAAATATGCTCAGACATGCATGCAGTAACAAAAAAGAAGAAAAAAAACTGCCGCCATTTGCGGTTCGAATTTTCCAGAGAACTTTTGCAACACAAACATTCCACTTTGAGATATAACTTAAAGGTGGGGTAGGTAATTTTGGAGATACCAGCTTGAGTGCGCTAGAGTTTGAAAATACACAGCCGTAAAAAATCTGCCACTTCCTCACAGAGAATGAGGGCACGAGATAAGTTTGTGCACAGATGGAAGGCTGACAGGCAGGTAGGCCATCCAGTTATTTTAGCCGGGCCGGCTAAAATGATTGGTCGTGCTTTTTACAGCGCTACGGCTTCCACAGATGAACATTTTTTATGGATTTTTTGTCAAAGCACTTAAGATATTCATTGCTATCGGGATGTTAAGAGCATTCCATGGAATATAACAAAAAGTGTATCTCGAGCCGGTTTCTCAAACTTACCTACCCCACCTTTAAAGCAATATAAAATACTGTCTTACACGTTTAAATCATTTTTCAAGTGAGGCAGATATTAAATCTAGGCTAGCTAACAAGAGCTCAAATCAAACACCATGCGACACAAAGTGCATTAGATGCAGAAATTAATAAAACATCATTTAAATACTGTGCAAAGGCAAGACGTAACTTACCAGAGTAGCGCAGTCAAATTCCGGCAGTGAGACTCGAGAGCACAGTGGGCAAAGTATACTTCTGAAAGTTTGAGTGATTTCATCCGAGAGGAGCTATAATGGCAGACTTAAATGAACGCATGGATGAGAGCAGTGAGGCACGTCGGGGGCGGAGCACATACGTGATGACGTCAGACAGATTCAGTAAAAACATTTGAGTACAATCGCCAATATGACCCAAAGTGGATGAATACTGTATACACAATATTACAAAGCAGTTCATAGTCATCAGAAAAGTAGCGGTGAATTAACTTTTATAAATGTTTGGGTTAAAACAACCCATTTTCTTCAAGAAGCTTGTACTTGTTCTGTTCCGTTTTTATATTCAGTACTGACTGCAGTATTTAAGTTAATCCTTTTGATTCAGTGACATTACTACTCAGTGGAGTCTAGCACTTTGTTTAAGTTTATGTTTTTTTCAGTACAAGAACCTTTAAGTGCAGTAGTTGAACTGGGTGCTAGCCGGCTAGGCTTTTTTTTATATTATTATTCTAAAGCTGTGAATGTTTTGTTTTTATATTCAGCACTGTGGTGAGGTATTTTGAGTAGCTTAAGTGCATTCCTCCCTGTAACAAACAGGTTGGTGTTGTTGTACAGTAGTTGGGTGTCCTGCCACTTAAGTCAAGCACTTTGATGTTGATGGTGTCTGTTTAAAGCCACAATAGTTGGCTCCAGGTGCCACATTTTGAATGTAGTAATGTTTGTTCAGTATTCAGCAACTACAGACTAAAGACAAAGTTATGTTTTTGTTACAAGAGAGACAAATGTTGTCTGATTAAATTCATTGTACTCACATGACGTCTAAGAGTAAGAGTGCAATACATATTTTCATTGAAACGATGAGAATCGTGTGAGAATCGTGATCTCAATTCTTATGGAGGAAAATCGTGCTTCACATTTGAGCAAGAATCGTGCAACACTAGCGTCAGTATCACGTGCATGGCTATATGCCTATATATGGTAGGTTGATAGGAGACAGCTGGGGTTGATGAGATGGGGAAACAGAAAAGTCTTTTGACCGTGTTCTTTTTGTTCTTTTGGAGACTGAAACTTTTATTAAGTATGAAGCGAAGAAATGTGTCCTCCTGTTTATACGCCGTCTGGACCAATGAATAAAGCTCATCTAATTCATCCACGATCTCTGCTTAATATGTTTGGAAACAAAGAGAGGCGCGTCAAAACCCACAACCACGACAAAACGCCACCACACACACATAGGCTCAAACAGTGGCGGCGCTAGGGGGTCAGTTCATAGTCATCAGAAAATTAACGGTGAATTAACTTTTATAAATTTATACGTACCGGTCTATACCGTTGAATTTTCTCCTGCAACAATCCTCACGCAAATACACAGTGTACCCGCGACAGTTACAATGAAGGCTCGATAATCAGCACACGGCATATAGGTGTAAGCAGGGGTAAAGTGCTATTTTTATAAGTGGGGAGTGGACCTCACATAGGGGGGTCCGGGAAGATTTGTTTTTAAATATTGAAGTTAAAAGCATCAATCTGGTGCACTTTGAGAGCAACATTAAGAGATCTATGGATACATCTCTCAACACCCATTTCTTTATGGATATTTTACAAATCACTCCCCTTTTAAACTTTATTATTTTTTTAATGTCATATCGTATTTCATACCTGTTTTTCATGTATTCTCTTATTTTTGTATAACTATAATGATCATATAAACATGTGCCTCGGAAATAATTGTTTACATTAATCGTGACCAAACCGTTTGAGACCCGGCCACTAGCTCGCTAGCACCAGAAGCTAACAACCAGAGTTGGGTGTAACGCGTTACAAAGTAGTGCTGCATAAACATGGCTGAGTCAGCGGTAACTTTCGAGGGGTGGAGGTATGCCCATTATTTTGAGTTCCTCCGAAGAATAGACAGGAATATGACGGTGAGGTGCAAACTGTGTCCAGGCCAGAAGCTGCTGTAAACACCACGTCAAACCTCAACAAACACCTGCAAAGAACACATGCTAAGGTGAAGCTAATAGCTAAGGACCCCCGAACCCAGAGTGAGGATGTTGTGAGTGTGCCGCCGCCGAAGCAACAAAAATTTGAATTTGGAGGACCGGTAACGAAAGCAGAGATGGACAGGCTTGTAGCATCCTTCATAGTAGAGGAAATGTTGCCCATTTGCACAGTGGAATCACCATCGTTCAGAGATATACTGCGCAAAATACAGATAGCAGGAGACAGAGGACAGCCACGGTCAGATAGGAAAACATTCAGGACCTATCTGGATCAGTCTTATGCGACAATGGAAACTGAACTAAAGAGAACATTTGAAACTTGAGCAGTCTGCGTGATCTGCCTGTAGGGAGGGGCGGGCCGGCCCTGTGAGTAAAGTAACGAGTAAAGTAACGATTAAAGTAACGAATTACTTTATGTAGAGAGTAACGAAGTAGTGTAATATATTGCTTTTTTTTTAAAGTAATATGTAATATGTAATATATTACTTTTTTTTAGTAACGACCCCATCTCTGCTAACAACAAAGATCTCCGGTACCGGTGCGCTCTCTCTCTCTCTCTCTCTCTCTCTCTCTCGCTTGCGCACACAAAATGGCTCGTTCCACACACACACACAGAGCCGAGCTTGAATGAAACACAGAGACCCAGACGTACTTGTACTGTACTGTATCATATTATTTTCGAATCAATAATTTTTCAAATTATGATTTTTTTTAAAACAAAATGTTTTCCTACTCTCGCACCCCCTGTCATGCCTCTGCGCCCTAATGATTATATCATCTGATATTTGGGAAGAGTGTTACAGTAGAAATGGCAGAAAGTCTTGTTGCAATTTCCAGATATTGAAAGAGGCCCTGGAGTTTCTCTGGTAATTATCAATAGTAGCAGTTAAGTGAATACTGTTCAAACAATACCTGTGTTTGTGTTTTGTATTGATTTCTCTGTTTTATCCTTTCATAAATGTGAGGACTAAACTTTCTTCAAACATGCCTGGGTGCTAAACAGGGTTTATTGCTCTGGGGGAGGGGAAGTTAAGCAGGCTGTGTGGATGACAGTTCTTCTGCTTAAGGTCTTCAGTATGTCATGTTTCAGGGAAGTCTACATATCTTGAATGGTATATATGTGTTTAATTACTTTGTATTAGTAATAGCAGTGTGTAAACAAAAGCTGGAAATAGGAGAAATGTAAAGATTATCTTTGAATAAGCAAAGAGGGTAGGAGTTAAACATAATTAAAAAGCCTCTGGAATGTGTAGAAAGGTGGGGGGGGAAGGCCTGTGCAGGAAGGATGAGATAACGGACACCAGATGTTTTATTATCAGCTCAGAAACAAAAGTATCACCTCTGCTGGCACGAGCTGATTCGCTAAGAGAAGATATCTTGTTTTAAATCTCCCAATGGGATGACCTGGGGTGAAGGAAAATTCAAGTCACCCCTCTTCTCTTGTTCTGGACTATATAAGTTAGTGTTGCATTAAGTTCGATCTCTCTTCTCTGGCTGTGAACGACCGAAGGATCTCAACGGCACGAGAACAAGAGCAGGAAGTACTTCCTTTAATTATATTGTATTGCATTCTATTATTACCTTGTTTAATTAAAACAGATTATTGTTTAACCTGGCATCTTGGTGTGTTTTTATGATTTCCCTCCTTGTTATGATTTTGCTCCTTTCGCCAAAAGACACACAGAGACAAGGTGGGTTCTAAAAACCCCCCCTCCTTCTGCAACAGCCCCCCACTTTGAGAAACACTGGGTTAAAGTGTCACAGCGCAGATAAAAAATATAACTTACCGTCCTCATGACACCTGATGAATTTTGTAATCTTTTCGGCAGGACATGTGAGGATAGTTTGCACATATACAGGTTTGGCCTGCAGAGTCGCATGTTGGCACAGCACAACCCACCGCTGACTGATGGCTGCCATTGTGTTCCTCTGCAGAGGAACGGCATGCATTTGCTCACCGCTGTTGATCGGGGTGTGGGTGATGAAATAAAGGACGCTGTTAGGTGAAGCATTTCACAAACGTAGGAATGGGGAGAGGTGGCAATAAAGTGTTTGATAAATAAGGGGAAGGGTGCACTGTTTGAAAAGAGATTATTACATAATATATACTAGCCAGGATAGTTAAGGGTGCAGAGTTCAGGGAGAGGCCACTGAAATGCCTTCAGTCAGAAAGGTAACTAACCTTACATAACATTATGCATGAAAGTAAAGCAGGGCCAGGGCTGACGGTGATGTAAGAAGTCATGTTTAGAAATATATTCATATTCTCGATGGATTACCTAATGCAAAAGATACAGAGACACAAAACTACTTCAGTTAGATACTAAATAATTATAGAATGAAGTTCAAAATAACTTCAAAGAGACACAAATGGCCAGAAGGATAATGAAAAAAACGAATGCAAAATAATTTTAATTGACGACAGAGCATAAAGAAATTGAATACACCGATACAACTTACTACAAAGAGAGGACTGCAGAGGGACACCAAGTAAGTTAAAAAAAAATGCAAGGAGATGCAAAACTACAGTAAGATGTTTTAAAAGAACTACAAAGCATCAGAAATGTCCAGGAAGATGCAACAAAAACTTCAAAGAGATATAGAGTACCAAAATATGATACAAAACAACTACAGAAGGACATGCAAAATGAATGCAAAGAGACACAAAAGGAATTCAGAGAGACACTAAACAAACTGAAAGAAAAACGACTACCGCAAGATAATGCAAATCAACTAGAAAATAACAAATGTACACAAAAATAGAAACTACCAAGATTCACTAAATGATTATAAATAAAACTGTAAAAACATGAAAACAACTACAGAAAGATGTTTTTAAAACAACTACAAAGGAACACAAACATTCACAAAGATACAACAAAAACAACAAAGAGATATTGACTACCAAAATAACTACACAAATCAACTACATAGAGACCCAAAACAATTACAAAAAGACACA
Organism: Harpagifer antarcticus; assembly: GCA_902827135.1. Classification (NCBI taxonomy): domain Eukaryota; kingdom Metazoa; phylum Chordata; class Actinopteri; order Perciformes; family Harpagiferidae; genus Harpagifer; species Harpagifer antarcticus. The sequence continues at coordinate 2,450,904 of CADEHL010001093.1, read as the reverse complement.
AATCAACTACATAGAGACACAAAACAATTACAAAAAGACACAAATCAACTACATAGAGACACAAAACAATTACAAAAAGACACAAATCAACTACATAGAGACACAAAACAACTTCAAAGAGACACAAAACAACTTCAAAGAGACACAAAACAACTACAAAGAGACACAAAACTATTACAAAAAGACACAAAACAACAACAAAGAGACACAAAACAACTTCAAAGAGACACAAAACAACTTCAAAGAAACACAAAACAACTTCAAAGAGACACAAAACAACTACAAAGAGACACAAAACAACTTCAAAGAGACACATAACAACTACAAAGAGACACACAATGACTACAAAACAACTACCAAGGCTACACAAATCAACTACCATGGCTACACAAATCAACTACAAAGAGACACAAAATGACTACAAAGAGACACAAATGACTACAAAGAGACACAAAAAGACTACGAAGAGACACAAAAAGACTACAAAGAGACACAAAATGACAACAAAGAGACACAAATGACTACAAAGAAACACACATGACTACAAAGAGACACATAACAACTACAAAGAGACACACAATGACTACAAAACAACTACCAAGGCTACACAAATCAACTACCATGGCTACACAAATCAACTACAAAGAGACACAAAATGACTACAAAGAGACACAAAATGACTACAAAGAGACACAAAAAGACTACGAAGAGACACAAAAAGACTACAAAGAGACACAAAAAGACTACAAAGAGACACACAATGAACAATCTGTCCTTTTCCCACAATGTTCTTTGTACAGGAGCACTTCTTGGACTAAAAACATTTTAATTAGAGGTTATTGTTGGATAAGGATACATGCAGACACAAAGAAGTACAAAGAAAAGTCAAAGGCACTTTCTTTTTATATATTTAAGATGTCTTTATTGTTCTACCGAAAAAAAACTGCTTCCTAAAGTTTCTCCATGCTTTCCCAGCCACTGCACTTAGTGTAAAACACTCTTTGTTTCTGAGATAGAAGAAATAAACAACAATGTTTCCATTATGCAGCAAAGTCCTGCAAATGTGACCTGAAAACACTAAAAAAAAATGTGTGCAAATTATTAAAATGACATTATTTATTTTAATCTGTTTCTATTGTGTGTTTTGTGAGATACAAGCAGTTATCTGACTTCTTTCAATATCATTGGGCCGTGACTTCAGCAGCTACTATAAACTGTAACCTCCACTTGGTGACATTTAGATTCCTGTCAGTGTGTGATTACCTCGCCCACAATCATTCCACAAGTGTGGTGACATTTAGTATTCTTCTAAATGACCTTTTCAGTGCCTGAACTTTATCTTTTTCTACCTGTTTCGACAGATCTGCTTGTACAAGTGCGTGCTGAGTAATTACAATGCAAAGGTCTAAGGGAGCTGCAGGCTAATAAAGGCTTTACACACTGACAGTGATACATAAAAGCATTTATATGTGTTTGCAACTTTAGGAGCTGTGATATAGTGTATGAAGTAAAGACAGAATATACCTTTAATTTGAAACTGAATACACCGCTTCACTTAAAGCAGTGCTTCACAAAGTACTTACATGTTTCACTTAAGAAAAAGTAGTAATATCAATCTCTCAAACATGAACGTGACTTTGTTTCAACAAGTGGTGAGACACTTTTTTCCAATTAAGAAAAACTAGTGTAATGCACCCCACACAATACAATTAGTGCGGTGCCTGGCTGTGCCCTGCTGCTGCACAGCGTGCTGTTCACCCTGCCCCGCTGCTGCAAAGCAGGAGAGATGTTTGCTATCCGTCTCTATTTTTTTATTCAAAGTCTCCTAAAATTAAATGTGGCACATGTCCAAATTGTACCACTTGGGTCCCCAGAAATACACCCACCAAGTGGGAACAGTAGTTTGAACATGTTCTCTTGTGCAAATAAACCTCTCTTAATGCAGTCTCATTCATCACAAGCTTTGTGCATGCTATTTTTAAGGAACATTCAACAACAAAACAGGAGGGGACATGTCCCAAGCGTAAGGGACATCTATGGAATACAAATAAAAAAATAGTGCACCAGCATTATCAGCTAAATTAACTTGAATATTTTTTAACAACAGAAAATACTCCAATACCGGTAAAACTCCTGCATTACTTCAGCAAAATGTACTTGTCAAAAGTACTCAATATGCAGTAGGCTCATTTAAATGCAACGTACACATAGTCAACATCTGTCTGTCAGTCTGGGATGAAATGTGGTAAGTGTAAATTGGGACAACTTTGAAATATTCAAATAGAGTAAAGTCCAGATGCCGTCTGGGCAGACCTGAGCACATTTACTCAAGTTCTTGAGTAGAACTTTGAGATACTTGTACTTTCCTTGAGTATTTCCATTTTATGTTTACTTTTTGTTTCTACTCCACTAAGATTCAGAGGTAAATGGAGTAGTTTACTCTACTACATTTATTTAATATATTCAGTTACTTTACAGTTACTTTATTAATGATGTGAAATATAATCAAGTGTTAAATCAGACTTTAGTTCCACCTGGAGCAAATTCACAAGCTACCCTGCAGTATACAAAGTCATTCAAACTAGCTGCACCTTTACCAGCTTTGAGAACACTTTCATGATCAATAATTATAAAACATAGCATATATTCTGAGTACTTTTACTTTTGGTACTTTAAGTATATATTTATGGCAATACTTTTGTACTTTTACTTGCATTCCTACACTCTGGTACCTCTACTTTTACTAAGGAACAATATCTGATAACTTTTCCCACCACTGCTGCTGGGTAATAAGTTGCAAAGGTCACAGAGCAACACCCTGACAGAGATACAAAGCAAACATGCATTGTCACGCCTGTGTGCAGCTCTTTAAAGGTTACATTTTTCTCTGACCATACCTGGCCCCACCCACAGAGGAGACGCTTCCTGTGCATACCTGTCAGAGCTGCACCTGTGGAGTGATTGATGGAGCTGAAGGTTTAAAAGGAGGCGCGTGCTGCAGCCCTTCACTCTCCTCTCTGTGCCTGCACAAAGACATCATGTCCATCTATCGTTCTTCATCTTCCACCACGCGGAGCTCCTCCGGTGGCACCATGATTGGCATGAGGGCGGGCAGCGTGTACGGCGGGGCGGGAGGCACAGGGAGCCGCATCTCCATGGGAGGAGGCGGTGGCGGCAGCTACGGCAGCATCTCCATGGGAGGAGGTGGTGGCAGAGGCGGCAGCTACGGCAGCATGAGCACGAGCTTCAGCATGGCTGGCATGAATGACAGTTTAATTGGGAATGAAAAGGCCACCATGAACAACCTGAACGACCGCCTGGCCACTTACCTGGACAAGGTGCGCAGCCTGGAGAAGACCAACGGAGAGCTGGAGCTGAAGATCAGACAGTTCCTGGAGAGCAAGGCCGGCCCCAGCACCCGAGACCACAGAGCCTTCACCGTCACCATCGCAGAACTCACCGCCAAGGTACTATTCTCAGATAATGCAGGAAAAGTACTGGCCCAAAATCATTTTAAATACATGAAAGTATAACAAAATCTTCATAGTTCACTAACTCTTAAGTGTTATTTGTATAAAAAAATCGTAATATATGACAACGATATTTAATTATTGATTTGACAAATTGCATTACAATATTCACTTTTTTACTTGAACATCTCTATTTTTTATAAAAATATTTTTTATTTGGTTTTATTCTTAAATAGAGTAACTGTGTTGAAATCAGGAATAAAATGCAGTATCTCTGATTCTGATGACTCAGACGTAGCAAAGGTATATGGGTGGAAAATAGCCAAGTACCACACAATTACACTAGTGATAGTACTAAGTAGGGTAACTGTAAATGCAGTGTACTCATATCCTTTACCTCAATAAACGTAGTAAATCCAAGTCTTGTTCTATTATATTATATTACTCTGTTGTTATCACTTACAAAATAATATACAAACTATGTGATTATAATGTAATAATGTTTTCCATTATAATCTGGGTGGCTATAAATTACTTTTTATTTTGTCATCTGATCATGTTAGTGTACGTCACTAGCAAACAGTGTTATTTATTTATTTAAGCAACAACTGTAGTAGTGGTATTATAAGACATGAAATAACTAATGGAAGTGGGGGAGATGTATTAGTATCTTTAATAAATGAAAACAGATATAGCTTTGTGTATGCACTTTAGATGTGTTACTCATGTGTATACCTTCCATCAGAAGATGAATATTGCGTATATTTTTAAAATAAACTGTTTTTTTTTTCTAGATTCACGGCGCCATCAGAGTGAACGGAACAATTCATCTCACCATCGACAACGCCAGGCTGGCTGCAGACGACTTCAGGACCAAGTGAGAACGCACGAGCGCACGTGGACACACACACACACACACACACACACACACACACACACGTTAAATTGTGCATGAATTATTCTGTAAAATATCAGATTGACAGATTACTCTCCTGAAGTGTGTTAATTAGAACCAGTTTTAAGAGTGGGCTGACAGCCTGCTGCTTCCACCTGTCAGTCAACTGACACCTGTTTACCTTCCCCACTAACACTGATACTGAACAGGTGTGAAGACACCGTTCATACAGGTTGATCAGGTCTAAACTGACGAGGGTCATGAACTACTAGATAATAAGTCTTCTACTGCAGCTAATACTATTGATTAAAGTAAACAAAAAGAAAAATACTGCAGCTAATAAAGCTAGCCTACTATTGCAGCTAATAGGCCTATATAATATTGCAGCTAACTGTTAACATAGCTAGCTTACTACCACAATTAACTTTAAGGTAATATACTAAGCAAATACTAATACTGTAACTAATAAAGCTAGCCACTGCTGCAGCTAACAAAGCTCATACTGCAAAAGCTAGCACTACAACTACAACTAACAAAAATACTCCAAATATAGGCCTAACAGCTTATATTACAACTACACTGGTAGTGTTACTACAACAGTAAATAAAGCGACTGCAGCATCTTATGCATCTAATACCTGCATCTTTTACACCAGCTACTAAAGATACAACTGCAACTAGTGCTGCTATTAGTATAACCAGCACTGCTACTACTGCAACGTTTACAATTACTACTGCAACAACTACTGCAACTAGTGCTGCTACCAAATAGACACACATAGACACATCTAGTAAAATAAACTCCTAAATGTTGTTTGGGATACTTTCTTTCAAATGGCGTGTTATCGAAACAAAATCTATTTAAATGTATTTTAAAATATTATTTATTATGTCATTCTGTGCAGGTATGAGAACGAGCTGGCCATGCGTATGTCTGTTGAGGCTGACACCGCCGGCCTGAAGAGAGTGCTGGACGAGCTGACTATGAGCCGGTCCGACCTGGAGATGCAGATCGAGGGTCTGAGAGAGGAGTTGATCTTCCTCAGGAAGAACCATGAAGAGGTCAGAGAGCACAAACAAGCTAGCTTCATTTAATTACAGACTGCTGTTAAAATCTACTTTTGTAAGTAAGTCATAAATAAGTGTTTTCTTCCAGGCCTCTTTAATCAAACTTGAAAAGTACTGCATTATTAAAAATACATTGTTATGTAATATTTATTATAAATCAAATCTGATCAGGACGTATATATCAATTTGAATGTATTTTGTATATTTGTATGAATGTAAAGTGAAATCAATGCTTGTAGGGAACCAATCGAAATGTTAATAATACTGTTGTATAGCCATTATATTTATCATTAACCTTATAATGATCATTTAAAGCCATAAACATGTTCTTTTATTGTGGACTATAACAAATAGAAGTAGGTAAACTCTTGTTTCTTGTTGTTTCCCTGTAGGAGCTGCTGGCGATGCGTGCTCAGATGAGCGGCCAGGTACACGTGGAGGTGGACGCTGCTCAGGGTCCCGACCTCAATAAGGAGTTGGCCGAGATCAGAGAGTATTACGAAACCATCACCGCCAAGAACCAGAGAGAGCTGGAGATCTGGTTCCAGACAAAGGTAACTCCCTGACTTCACTTCCTGTCGACAACATTACCACAAAGTTGCACAAAATAACTACAAAGAACGATAAGATGACTATAAAGACACTCAAAATGACTTAAAAAAGGCAGAGATTACTACAAGAGACACAAAATTATATACAAAGATACTTAAAGTGTGTGTGTGTGTGTGTGTGTGTGTGTGTGTGTGTGTGTGTGTGTGTGTGTGTGTGTGTGTGTGTGTGTGTGTGTGTGTGTGTGTGTGTGTGTGTGTGTGTGTGTGTGTGTGTGTGTGTGTGTGTGTGTGTGTTGTGTGTGTGTGTGTGTGTGTGTGTGTGTGTGTGTGTGTGTGTGTGTGTGTGTGTGTGTGTGTGTGTGTGTGTGTGTGTGTGCAGTCGGAGGAGCTGAACAAAGAGGTGGTGACGCAGACGGAGACTCTGCATACAAGCAGGTCGGAGGTGTCGGAGGTCAAACGCATGCTGCAGACTCTGCAGATTGAGCTGCAGGGTGCACTGAGCAATGTGAGTGTCCCTGTGCATTCAAATTCGATCTCATTTCTATCACCTTGTTTTATTTTGTATTGACAACTATTTGCGCTACTTTCATATTCTCGCTTTGTTTTTAATTGTATGATTTTCTTTCTTAAAAGTTAAAGTCATGCATTAAAATTGCTACTCAAGTAGATAATAATATTAGCAGTAAATGTACCAAAAGTCAAACTAATTCTGCAGAATACAAAATAAATGTTGTTCTATCACCATTGTTATGCATTAATGTGTTAATCGACTCAATGTTTCAGCTGGTAAGCATGGAGCTCATTTGAATAACCTTGTATACCACTGGGCGTACTGTTTCATACATAAATAATACAGCTGAAATATACATAGATATTAATCTGAAACAATAACTCTGTTTTTGCAGAAAAGCTCTTTGGAGGCATCTCTGGCCGAAATACAGGTCCGCTTCTCCATGCAGCTGTCCCAATACCAGATGCAGGTAAGACTGGAACACTAAAGTATAATATGTAATGTTTCTGTATTCAAAAGTATCTATTTGGTGAGTGGGGTAGTTACATTCTGAATGTTTAAGAGATACGTGTCATTTGAATCAAGGTGATGATGAGTTGGAGAAGACTCCCTACTGGGGACATTTTAGGAGAATATAAATCTGATAAATCCTCACTTCTTGAGACCTCCTAATGGAAGTTACACGACTATCCGGGATTGCTGTAACTTGTGGTTAGCGCTAAACCAACAAAGGTTATAAAATAATTTGTGGGTTTTTTCACTATTTAGGTACCCCTATACTGGTGTCAAAAATGAGTTATTTTATAGGCTTATTTGAGCAGTCTTTAATGATATGGTACTGGTAACATAACGGCAGCGATTGTCACTTCCTGTGAGGGCACAACAACCGTGTGCGTTTGAGAAAACTTAGTCGAGCAAGGTCAAATTTCAGGCTCTGCACAAATGTTCACAGTGATCCACATGCAGTGTACTAAGGGACGTTTACCAACTGAGTCACAGCAGTATTCCCATTTAGCCGCCTGTTTGCAGGTTTAGGGAGTAACTGATTACATGTAATGTGATTACATAATCAGGATACAAAAAAAGGTAACTGTATTCCCTTACAGTTACATACCGGTAATCAGATTACTGTACTGTGATTACTAGCAGGATTACAATGTTACTCCAAACATTTTAAAAGAGCTTTCTTTTTCTTTGGTTAATTTGTTCTGTTATTAATTCAGTAGGTGAACCTATATGTTCATAAAATAGTGTATGTGAGCTTAACTGTGTCTATTAAACTAAAACGAAGCATTTCCTGTCTGCTTTTTTAAACTGTAATACGTGCTACTGCCTGAACATGCTTCATGAAAGGCAGGTTCATTTTGTATTTATTTGCATCGCATTTAATATTAAGGTTATTCAAAAGTTACGGAAAGTAATCTGGTTAAATTGCTTTAATATTTAAATTCTCAGTAAATTAACTGTCCCAACATTGCCTGTTAGCAACCACCTTTTTTAAGACACATAAAAGCTTCAGACATTTGCCAATGGGGTATTTACTGACATCATTTATATTTTCCTCTTGTTCTGATAGAGTGCCCTCTAGTGGCAAAACATATGGAGTGTTTAACCTGTCATTCTCGTTACCTGTGCAGGTGAGCAGCATGGAGGAGCAGCTGATGCAGCTCAGGGCTGACCTGGAGAGGCAGGGACAGGAGTACGAGATGCTGCTGGACATCAAGATCCGCCTGGAGATGGAGATCGCCGAGTACAGGAGGCTGCTGGACGGAGAGACCAGCAGCAGGTGAGACGCGCCTGGAGGAGGCTCAGGTGTTCGCTGCGCACCTGGAAGCAAGAGGGGCATTGTGGCCCTGTCTTCTAAAAGACACATTTATTTAGTAAATAAATAGGTGTTCTGTGCAGTGTGGAGAAGTACAGAAGAGGATTAGGGCCTCATGTCATGTGCATTTTCTTTTAGATCTGACCAAAATCAATTTTCTTTCTGAATTCTGAGAATAAAGTCAGAATTCTGAGAAAAATCTCAATATATTTCTCAGAATATTGCCTTTGATTTATAGTCAGAATTATTCTAGAGAAAGCTTAGTATGTTGGGAAATAAAACACATTTACGAGAAATGTTTTAACCAAATAAGTAAGATCTGAAAAACACCTGCATAATAATACATTGAGCTCACACTGTTCTGTTTTCCGATTGACCTGCAGTGTCAGCACCTCCTCTTCCTCCTCAACCTCAAGGACCACGACGAAGACAATCGTGGTGGTAGAGGAGGTTGTGGATGGAAAGGTGGTCTCCTCCTCTTCCTCGACCTCAGCGTCTACCGCCGCTAGACTGGCCAACTGAGCTTCAGCGGCGGAGCGAAGGACATCTTCATCAAACAATGCTTAAACAATAAAAGAGAGTGCAATTTAACTCAGTTTGTCAAACTATATTTCTTGTCAGTGGGGTGACCTTTTTAGAGAGATTTAGCAAAAAAACACACTTCTGGGGTCATTTGGGTGGATTTGACCTATCTCTGGCCCCCCTTGCTCGATTTTGCTGATTGACATCTCTTTCTAACCGTCAGAGCCAATGGAATCGAGGGGAACTCCTACATACTCCTTATTTGGTAATGTGTGAGACTGCCACATAGCCAAGACCGGAAGCAGCGATAACTCTGGTGGCTACCATTAGCAGCTAACTTTTACTCTCCGATTTTTACATAAAAATGGAATTATGGATTATAAATTAAAAAAATTATTACACAGAAACATTATCAACCTATGGATTAACCGATTCAGCCGGGTTTTTTCTCGTTTTAATGCCATTGAACAAGTCTTTTGATCAGATTGACAGCTACGGTGAGACGATCTCCCGTAAAAGCTACGTAAAGGTATGTGTTGTGATGTCTGAGTTTGCTTCCCCTGTCGCGAGTTCAGATCACTTAGTGATGATCTATATACCTAAATAATCTGTGGAACCTCAGCTTTAATCGGATATCTTGTATGTGCAGCTACGATAAGTAATAAGGGTATCTTTTATCTTGAGTTCTGTGCCAAAGCGCGTTAGCATTTTTCGCTCAGGGGTCATTTAGATGCTTCTTATGAGACTTTTTTGGTAAAAATGGTTTGTATCGTCAGTTAGCTGAGATTATTCCCGTTAATCTGGTATAACACATTAATAGGTTCTTAAATATTAAGATCCCCTGAGACACAGTGTCGTGAAAATAAAGGACCCACCGAGGGGGACCTTGGGGCTTAACAGGTTAACTCAAATGTGATTGTACAAGAATTGATGTCATTGTACCGAGAGTGCATCACTAAACACAACACAACGTTTCTACAAAGAGACAAAAGTTGCTGTTATAATTGTTAGTATGTGTTTAAAAACAGACAGTCAAAAACTTGAAATGATATGGCATTCAACTAAGCTCAAAGAATCTTGTTTAATTTGGCATGATAATCTCAATGACTATAAGAAAGCAATCCGTAAAGTGAGAGCAGCTTATTACTCATCATTAATACAAAAGAAGAAGAATAATGCAAGATTTATTTTCAGCACTGTAGCCAGGCTGACAGAGAGCCACAGCTCTATTGAGCCTTCTATTCCTATAGCACTCAGTAGTAATGATTTGATGTGCTTTTTTAATGATAAAATTATTACTCTTTAGAAACAACATTAATCACCTCCTGCCTTCTATCTGTAAAGTGTTATCATCAGCTCCTGGAAATGTAAGGTCTAAAACAACACTAGTAATTTAGAATGCTTTTCTCCCATGAGTTCAATTATTCTTTCTTCTAAACCAATAACGTGTATCTTAGACCCGATTCCAACTAAACTATTAAATTATGTTTTCCCATTAATTAACACTGCTTTATTAAATATATTTAATATGTCTTTACTATCAGGCTATGTTCCACAATCATTCAAAGTAGCAGTGATAAAACCGCTTCTTAAAAAGCACAACCTCGATCCAGAGGTTTTAGCCAACTATAGACCTATTTCTAATCTTCCGTTCCTCTCAAAAATTCTTGAGAAAGCAGTCGCAAAACAGTTGTGTGATTACTTAAAAAACAATGATTAATTTGAAGATTTTCAGTCTGGCTTTAGAACACATCATAGCACAGAGACAGCTCTGGTTAATGTCACAAATTACCTTCTAATAGCTTCCGACAAAGGACTTGTCCCTATTATTGTCTTGCTTGATCTCAGTGCTGCATTTGATACTATCGACCATGACATCCTATTGCGAAGACTAGAGCATTTAGTTGGCATAAAGGGAACCGTTTTATTCTGGTTTAGGTCCTATCTATCTGAACAGTCTCAGTTTGTATGTGTCAACGATGAATCTTCCATGCAAACTAAAGTTAGCCATGGAGGACCTATTTTGTTTACATTATACTTCCGTTAGGCAATATTATGAGGAACCACTCTGTACATTTTCATTGTTATGCGGATGATACTCAATTATATTTATGTCTCAAGCCTGATGAAAACAATCATCTTAATACAATAAAAAACTGCCTTTAAGAATTAAAAACTTGGATGACCTTACATTTTTGTATATTAACACGGACAATACTGAAGTTATTGTACTCGGCCCAAAGAATCTACGAAACAAATGATCTAAAGATACACTCATCTAGAGAATGAGCTTGAGCATATATGTCTTAAAGAGCCTGTGACAGCATCCCAACAACTGTTGTGCAATGACATATTGGGCTACTAGTAATCTCGAACCGTCAGCTTAAAAAAGAAGGTGCGATACCATTCCGATAAATATCAATAATTTAGAACATCGCGGGGAAATTCCTTCGACTCATTTTGAAGTTTTGGGGGAAGCCGGAAGTGACGTCAATGCGAGAACGCTTCACTGTGCGGCGAGAGAGCCAAACACAGACAAAGTGTGTTGTCATGCGTAGAAATTGTGAATTACTGAGTTTAGGCACGTTAATAACGTTTTAATGAAGTTGACTACAGTATATTCATATTCGTCAGTGCTTTCATGTCAATTCGGCGAACATAAACATAAATGATCGTGGTGAAAATGATGATTAAATTAGGATTAAAAATCGGTAGTGAGAGCTGCTGAATTTCCTCCCGTCGGATGTGATCTAAAAACAAATCGATTATTTTTGTAGTTGTAAACTCAAGTGGATTAAACTACATGTATTAGTGCTTTCATGTCAATTCGGCAAACATATGATACATTAAATGATCGTGAGGATAATGATTAAAAACGTTTGTTTGAGCCGGTCTGCATTTCCTGATGAAAAAACAAACTGATGCATTTTGTAGTTGTAGTACATCAACGTGTGCTCTTTTTACCACAATGTTGAGGAAATTAATGGATAAAATGCACCGATTATGATTATTATTATTATTATTATTCCCACTCCAATCGGGACACTAGGTCCACCGTTTCCCCGCAGCGAGGCTCCCCCCGTTGACAGTTTACGGGGGCTGGGCTGGTTGCAGTGGCGGACTGGCCATCGGGACGAATCCCGATGGGCCGGTAACGAAGTGGGCCGGTCGGATAAGTCACTAGCACATCCCCCACTCCCCCCGTTGACAATTTACTAGCGGTACCGAAGTGGGCCGGTCGAGAGTCCGGGGCTGATTTTTAGTCCCATTCCACCACTGGCTACATGACCGTATGATCGCTCATATTGACGCCCCTAATTCCTAAACTTCTAACAGATAAAACATAAACCGATCCTTCAGCTTCATATGAGCTCTCAGACACGTTCAAAATTAAACTTTCTGAGCTGTCTGAGCTTGCTGCTGTGTGCGTCATCGTGCGTTTGCATGCAGATGCTGGGGTCCTGAACGGTGCAGCTGTAGCACTTGGCCCGCAATGACGTCACACATAATTTGGCGGGATTTGAAGAATCCCCGAGAAGATCCAGAATATGGTCAACATTAAAGGGCAGATTAATGGTTATCAAAGTACAAATATCCAAAATCAGTTCAGTAACGGTTTTTAAGGGGACAATATTTACTCAGATTGATGGGTTTGGATGATGGGGGAAACTCGTGTCACAGGCTCTTTAATGTTAGCATGTCACCACAGATGTCTTTCATTCTCATTGGAGTGTACAGAACACCGTCTGCAAAAGCTATTTTCTTTGACAAATTAGAAATAATGCATGGAAATACACTCTAAAAAACGATTCATGGGGGTAGTAGATTACACTTAAAAAAAAATACTTTTTCAACATAAGAAATTGTGTTTTTTACCTCAATTTATTTGAGCTAGTTTACAACTCATTTTATTAAGTCGGTCAAACTGAAAAATAACAAAGCAAATGTAATGTTGAAATACTAAGTTAGAGTAACTCATATCTATTGAGTTTCAACGGTAAAGTTTCAAAACTGAACCCACGCCTGGACTCTGCCAGACCGCATGTGGAGTTGGAGCAATCTGCGTTCATCCTGGAAGCGGAACACTTGATAGCAGTGGAACAACAGGATTTTAACTTAATAATCTATCAAGTTACCTGGTAAGTAGCCATTTTTGCTCAGCTTCATTTACAACAGCTGCTTACTGCATATACAGTGTAACACAAGCTGTAAGGTATCAGCTACTTGTTTTAAGCTACAGTAGCATGCATAGCATACTGATTAGCTAGCTTTTTGTATCCTCCTGTATCCTTTGTTTCACAGATGCAGTCAAAGTTCATTATTTGTTATACAGTATGTATATATTTATTTATATATATATATTTTGTTGTTAGAATTAACGTAACATTTGATAAAAACTGATTAAAATAAATATGAACAACAACTGACAATGCACGGCATGTGTTGTTAGTTATTTTGCAAACAAGCCTTCTCGACATTAAAATGTTCTCCTTTTAAGGATGATTTGGTGGAAAAAGAGAGGTTGCTATCCGTTGCTTGGTGGTGTGTCTTAGTGAAAAGGAGGATCTCTTCAAGGAAAGGTTGGTAAGTAAACACAATGCTTAAATCAAACTGTAACTTGTGTTAACCTGAAACACAATGCAATGTTTTCTAATCTGATTGCACAAAAAACACTGAAATCTATTTTATGATCTACTTATTCCAGGATGGTGAAGTGGAAGTTAGCAATGAGGTGCTGAAGATTGACTTGACCAGCGTGCGGATGCAAGAATATGATTGAAGGAACAGAAGTCCCTCAAATCCCAGATGCGTCAAGAGCCTGTGCCTGTGGGGCTAATATATGCACTGAGTCTAAACTATCCAAAAGAGATGTTAAAAACTTTGGAAGCATTTCAAAAAATACTCCTTTAATGGATGGCATGAAGGCTTGCCCCAAGGTGATGAGCCTAAAAAACAAACTGATGTCCTCTTAAATGCTGTCAGAAAGGTCAAGGTACTATGCATGATAGTTATGTAATGTTAATATGTGGATGTTTTGTTAACATACAGCCCACATTAGCCTCATGTTATGGCTCAACATGTTAGTGTCAAAGATTACATTACATTTCATTGCATTTAGCTGACACTTTTATCCAAAGCGACTTACAATAAGTGCATTCGACCAAGAAGATACAAACTTGAAGTAAACAGAATCATATAAGTACATCAGGTTTCATAGAGCCAAAACATTTCAAGTGCTACTCAACTGGCTTTAGATAAGCCAGCCCTTTGTTAGTATATAAGTGCTTTGTTAATAATTGCATTGCTCGAAGTGGAGTCGAAAGAGATGAGTTTTCAGTCTGCCCCGGAATATGTGCAAGCTTTCTGCTGTCCTGATGTCAATGGGGAGCTCATTCCACCATTTTGGGGCCAGGATAGCAAAACTACGTGTTTTTGCTGATGGGAACTTGGGTCCTCCTCGCAGTGCGGGTGCAGCGAGCCGTTTGGCTGATGCAGACTGGAGTGCACGTGCTGGGGTGTACAGTTTAACCATGTCCTGGATGTAGGAAGGGCCAGATCCATTCACAGCATGGTACGCTAGTACCAGTGTCTTCAAGTGTATTCTAGCAGTTACTGGAAGCCAGTGAAGGGAGCGGAGGAGCGGCGTGGTGTGGGAGAATTTAGGAAAGTTGAAGACCAGTTGAGCCGCTGCATTCTGTATGAGCTACAGAGGTCCGATGGCACATGCAGGTAGCAGCCGGGAGTTGCAGTAGTCTAGGCGTGAGATGACGAGAGCTTGGACCAGAACCTATGTCGCTTTCTGGGTCAGGTGGGGACGTATCCTCCTGATGTTGTAAAGAGTGATCTGCAGCAGCGGGTTGTAGCAGCGATGTTTGCAGTGAAGGACAGGTTGTGATCTAGGGTCACACCCAGATTCCTTGCAGTCTGAGTCGGGGAAACAACAGAGGGGCCGATGTTGATTGTTAGGTCAAGAGTGGGACAATCTTTTCCCGGAAGAAAAAGCATCTCAGTCTTGTCAAGGTTGAGCTTGAGGTGGTGAGCAGACATCCACTGAGAGATCTCTGCTAGACAAGCAGAGATGCGTGCGACGACCTGGGTTTCAGAACGGGGAAAAAACAGAATTAATTGGGTGTCGTCAGTGTAGCAATGGTATGAAAAACCATGCAGGCTAATGACCGATCGGAGCGAGTTTGTGTACATAGAGAAGAGGAGGGTACCAAGGACAGACAAGGGTCGGACTCCGACCCTCTCCAAGTAACCCTGTAGGTGCGGTCTTTGAGGTATGAGGTGAGGAGGGAAAGTGCAGAGCCTGAAACTCCAAGTTCTTGGAGAGTCAATCAATCAATCAATCAATGTTTATTTATATAGCCCAATATCACAAATGTTACATTTGTCTCAGTGGACTTCACAGTTTGTACAAAATATCAGTATGACAATAAGACACCCTCTGTCCTTAGACCCTCACATCGTACAAGGAAAAACTTCCGAAGAAAACCCACAGTTTAAAGGGAAAAATGGGAGAAACCTCAGGGAGAGCAACAGAGGAGGGATCCCTCTCCCAGGACGGACAGTCGTGCAATAGATGCCGTGTGTAAATTGAAAAGATAATACATTTGCAACATAGGTAGTCCAAATGTTTGGAAATGCATGTGTGTGTAATAGGAAGATGGATCCATGAGGATATCCATCCAGGACCTATGATCCAGGACCACAGCCACGACTCAAGATCCAGGGCTCGTGATGCCGGACACAGGACCGCAGGATCATCCATGACTCCGGATCCCAGCGTATATAGACACCAAAAAGAAAGAAATTTGGGGAAGCTGGGTTAATCGGAACATGGGAGTACACAGGTATAGACAGAGAGAAGGAAGAAGTAAGATGTCCCCCGACAAACTAAGCCTATATCAGCAAAACTAGGGGCTGAATCTAATCAGCCCTAACTATAAGCTTTATCAAAAAGGAAGGTCTTAAGCGCACTCTTAAAAACGGATAGGGTGTCTGCCGCCCGAACACAAACTGGAAGCTGATTCCACAAATGTGGAGCTTGATAAGAAAAGGCTCTGGCTCCCATTGTACTTTTAGAGACTCTAGGAACAACCAACAACCCTGCATTCTTGGAACGCAATGCCCTAGTAGGACAATAGGGTATAATGAGTTCTTTAAGGTAAGATGGCGCCTGCCCATTAAGGGCTTTGTAGGCGAGAAGAAGAATTTTAAATTCTATCCTGTGTTCTATAGGGAGCCAGTGTAAGGCAGCCAGAACAGGAGTAATGTGGTCCCTTTTCCTAACTCTGGTTAGGACACGAGCTGCAGCATTTTGAATTAGCTGAAGCGACTTGACTGACTTCTTGGTACACCCTGATAATAAAGAGTTACAATAATCCAGCCTTGAAGTAACAAATGCATGGACTAGTTTCTCTGCATCGTTTTGAGGCAAGATATGCCTGATTTTTGCAATGTTACGTAGATGGAAGTAGGCGGTCCTTGAAATTGATTTTATGTGGGCGTTAAAGGATAAATCCTGATCAAATATAACACCAAGATTCATTACAGTCTCACTGGAGGCCAAATTAATGCCATCCATAGTTAGTATATCTTTAGATAATTTGTTTCGTAGATTCTTCGGGCCAAGTACAATAACTTCAGTTTTGGTCGTGTTTAACATCAAAAGTTTAAGGTCATCCACGTTTTTAAGTCCTTGAGGCAGTCTTGAATTTTATTTAGATGATTAATTTCATCAGGCTTGATTGATAAATATAGTTGAGTATCATCCGCATAACAATGAAAATTTACAGAATGATTCCTTATAATATTGCCTAACGGAAGCATATATAATGTGAACAAAATAGGTCCGAGCACTGAGCCCTGTGGCACTCCGTGGCTAACTTTGGTTTGCGTGGAAGATTCATCATTGACACGTACAAACTGAGAGCGTTCAGATAAATAGGACCTAAACCAGCCTAAGGCAGTTCCCTGTATGCCAACTAAGTGCTCTAGTCTTTGCAATAAGATATCATGATCGATAGTATCAAATGCAGCACTGAGATCGAGCAAAACAAGAATAGAGACAAGTCCTTTGTCAGAGGCTATTAGAATGTCATTTGTGACTTTGACCAGAGCTGTCTCTGTGCTATGATGTGTTCTAAAGCCAGACTGAAAATCTTCAAATAAATCATTGTTTTTTAAGTAATCACACAGCTGTTTTGCGACTGCTTTCTCAAGAATTTTTGAGAGGAACGGAAGATTAGAAATAGGTCTATAGTTGGCTAAAACCTCTGGATCGAGGTTGTGCTTTTTAAGAAGCGGTTTTATCACTGCTACTTTGAATGATTGTGGAACATAGCCTGATAATAAAGACATATTCATAATATTTAATAAAGAAGTGCTAATTAATGGAAAAACTTCCTTCAACAGCTTAGTTGGAATTGGGTCTAATATACACGTTGATGGTTTAGAAGAGAGAATCATTGAATTTAATTGTTCAAGGTTTATGGCTGAGAAGCATTCTAGTTTACTATCTAGTGTAATATTATAACTTACGTTTCCGGGAGTTGATAACACTATACTGGTCAAAGGCAAGAGGTCATTAATTTTGTTTCTAAGAGTAACAATTTTATCGTTAAAAAAGCACATAAAATCATTACTACTGAGTGCTATGGGAATAGAAGGCTCAATCGAGCTATGGCTCTCTGTCAGCCTGGCTACAGTGCTGAAAAGAAATCTTGCATTATTCTTATTCTCATCTATTAGTGAAGAGTAGTAGGCTGCTCTCGCTTTACGCAGTGCTTTCTTATATTCATTGAGAGTGATATGCCAAATTAAACGAGATTCTTCAAGTTTAGTGGAACGCCATATCCTTTCAAGTTGTCTCGACTTTTGCTTTATTTTGCGGGTTTCGGCATTATGCCATGGAGCTAATCTATGTTGTTTTATTTTCTTCTTTTTCAAAGGAGCAACAGAGTCTAATTTTATTCGCAGCGCATCTGTAGCACTATCAACAGCATGATCAATTTGGGGTGGTGGACATTTTGTATAAGTTTCCTCCCCTACATGCAGACCTGCTATCGAGTTAAGCATTGGTGGAATCTCTTCCTTAAATTTGGCTATAGCACTAACAGATAGGTTTCTGCTGGAGGAGCCTTTGACTAATGCTTTGTAGTCCAGCAACAGCACTTCAAAAGTTACTAAGAAATGGTCGGATAAAGCAGGATTATGCGGTTCGACTAATAGTTGCTCAATTTCAATACCATAAGTCAGAACAAGGTCGAGAGTGTGATTATAGCAGTGGGTTGGTTTATTTACACTCTGACAAAAACCAACAGAATCTAATATAGAGTTAAATGCAACAGTAAGGCTATTTTTATCATCGTCAACATGAATATTAAAGTCACCTACGATAATTACTTTATCTGTTTTAAGAACCAAAGTTGATAAAAACTCAGAGAATTCTGATAAGAATTCTGAATAAGGACCTGGTGCACGGTACACTGTAACAAATAAGATTGGCTGCAAAATTTTCCAGGTCGGATGCGTAAGACTAAAAACGAGACTTTCAAAGGAGGTATAATTTAATTTTGGTTTAGTATTGATAAGTAAACTTGAGTCAAAGATTGCTGCAACTCCACCTCCTCGGCCCACGCCTCTGGCAATATGAGTATTGATATGGCTGGGTGGAGTGGCCTCATTTATGCTGACATATTCTTCATGTCTCAACCAAGTTTCAGTGAGACAGCATATATCAATATTATAATCTGATATTAAATCATTTACCAATATTGCTTTAGATGCTAGAGATCTTATGTTTAAGAGACCACATTTAATCTTCCTGTTTTGTTGCACTGTAGTAGTTGTTACATTTACTTTTATCAGGTTATTATGTATGACACCTCTATTAGGTTTTACCTTAAATTGTCCTTGGGCAGACACACACACCGCTAATATTGGGTATTTTATTGGGTTCGGGATTCCTATGGATGACTGCCTAGGAGAGAGCGCAGAGAAGCGTGTAAGACTGCGACTCCGCCTCCTGGTCTCAACTCCAGTTTGTCATGGATTAAGTCCACAAAGCCCTGAAATGTTTGCCGAAATGAGATTTGCACCTTCCAAAGTAGGATGAATGCCGTCTCTCTTAATCAGACCAGGTTTTCCCCAGAAGGCTGTCCAATTATTTACGAAGCCCACATTGTTTGCTGGGCACCACCAAGACAACCAGCGCTGAAATGATGACATGCGGCTATACATGTCATCATTGATCAGATTGGGAGAGTGCGAAGGAGGATCTGATGGTTCACCGCGTCGAATGCAGCAGACAAGATACTATGTTGATACTGATTATTCAGACTGTTATATGCCAGTTTATTGGTTTCAGTTTGTTATTTATATGGTAACACTTTATATTAAGGTACACAAATTAACCATCAACTAGTTGTTAATTAACATGCATATTAGCAGTATATTGGCTCTTTATTAGTCATTATAAAACACTTATTAATGCCTTATTCTGCATGACCATATTCTACAAGTAATAAGCCATTGGTTGAGAGTTTTTCCTCAATAACCCTCTAATTAGTGCTTATTTATTGCAAGTAAGGAAGTTGTTGTACATGAGTTTTGGTCTTAATATGCTCTGCTCAATATGGGCCTAATAAGGCAGTAGTACCACAAGAATAGTAATTCTACCATATACATATAACACTTATTAACAAGACATTAAACTATAAGTGTTAATTGTGTCTTAATAATTAAAAATTAGGTATTTATATCTAAGAATATGTGTTGGGGTATTGACAGTTCAGCTACCAATAGCAAGGTGAGATTGACCTGTATGTTTCATATTAGATTAGATTAGATTAGATGGACCTTTATTAATCCCTGTGGGGAAATTCAGCAGTAGGAAGCAGCAACAGGGTAAGCGTGAAAAAACAAAAACAGGACAGTACAGATTCACACAGGTAAAAAATAGAAATAGGATCAATAATAAAAAGGCAAAATGGTAAAATGGTAAAATGGTAATGACAAGATATTTGCACATATTTGCAAATTTATATATTTGTAAAATTTGTACTGAAGGTTAGACAGGAAACCGGGTACAGGAAGTAGGAGAAAGTGAACTGAATAGCCAACCCAGTCTCATGGCATTTCGTGTTCACCAACACGATTTTTAATCTATTGATTCGTGTTCACCAACACGATTTCCCCCTTTTTTTCGTGTTGCACAGCACGATTTTAAAATAAATGTATTTCTACTGGTAATGTGTTTCGTGCCTGCAGCACGTATTTTTCGCCGGTCGGGTCGTGGAAGACCGGAAGCTGTGTGGTTCATAAAAACATGTTTGTACTCAATATCAAGCCACAATAATTGCTTTTATTTTAAATCGTATAATTTTGGACTTTTGTTGCCGTCTGTGAGGAAAATAAATGGGGCTCAGAGCCTCAGAATACTGAAATCTGTATTTTTAAATCTTTTTTTCCTTCTAATTTGTTATTCTTTTCAAAATAACACACTGTTATTTACTCACCAATAACACACAATTATTCTTGCTTTTATTTATTGGTTTAAGGCGAGACACCCCAGGTGAATAGGGTAATTTTTTTAACTTAAAGGTATCAGCTAGAAATTTCTCCAGTTAATGTCTTACAATAAGGCAATTGTCTTTTGTATTACAAGTTTTCTGAAATAGCATGTTTAAATATGCAAATGAGCCATTATCTCATTAAATATGCACATATTTTAACACATTTCAGGAATCGAAATCTGAACTTTGGATAAAGCCAGGTTCCAAATTCTTGTTTCATTTTGTAGTCATATTAGTATCTAAGGCTTTTACAGAAGGGATATTGGATATCTCTTTTTATCACTCAATAAATCAGAAAATACTGTCAACAGCCCTAAAATATCCATTTTCGCCATGTTTTTAGGTATACAATGTTGTATAATTCAGGCTATGAATTATATATGAACAAACCCTTCTGTAAAAGCCTTCATAATATTGATAGGAATATAACTGGAAGGTTTGGTGTCTCTACGTGCTTCTGAAGTTGAAATTTCGAACTCGGAGTAGGAGACAAAACTCATTTTGAGAAAACGACCTTTAAAGATTGCAGTGAGGCGCTAGCTAAACCCTCCTGTTCTCTGGATGACAGCTCGCGCATCGACGCACTCCGTGAAGGTATTTCATGTTCGGGGTCATTTGTTTTTTGTATAACCTTGCTTCGTGCAAGAGACAATTGTTGTCGTCTTCTCTGTGAACGTTTTTTTCGCCGTTCTTTTGCGATTTTGAGATTTCAATTTCTAGCGGAAAGCTAAACAGGAAGTGTTTTAGCACACCACGTGACGCATCTGAACGAATCACGTTGTCAGAAATTGACCCCAGCCAATGAGATTTCGTTTCTTGGTTTAAGACCCCTTTGTGCTTTCACGATTGGTTGCTGATACAAAGGAAATGACCATATTTGGATCCGATGAGATTGTGCAGGAGAGACGGAGCTTTCCAACGATATCTCTGTTGACATGGTGCACACAGCGGTCGCGGTGCTTTATGTTACGTTAGAATGCTAACTTTTGGTGGATTTAGGAGAAATCTACAGACGCAAATAGACAAACTATAGTAAAATAAACACTTAAATCTGTATTTTGTACGTTTTCCTTCCAAAAGCCTGAAAGAAAACATGTTATGGAATCAAAATAGCACAAAATCTCAAAATTGACCAGTACTTGAAAAACGATGTTTTTGCCTGCCGTGTCTCGCCTTAATTCCATAATCTCAGGCTTTTTTGGCGTCCGTCAGGAAATGAATTTCAAAATAAAAATAACCGGAAATAGACGTAGGCCTATAAGGGACATTTCGAGCATCATTGCGATTGTCAACATTTCTGAGTTTAGGATGGCCGAAGACACTACACTACCCATAATCCCCAGCTATCGATTCGGACTACAGTCCCCGTGATTAATCTTCAAACTCTGGGATTGGATGTTTGGAGTGGCAGTGCGCCAAGGTTACGCCAAGCGTCAAACAGTTGTTTGAAATGGAACGAAACCACGCCAGACTGTCCAAAACTGGAATCGAACGTCCCCCCAAAACTACACATGCTGGCTATTGTGTTTCGCAAAATGTTCTATGGGACGTCTCTACTGAACGTTTTCGTTTTTCCCACAATTAGAAGTTGCCAGTATTAAACACATTGGTGTTATCAAATGTAAAACATATAATTAATAAATGGGTGAAAATCGCTTGTGTCCATAATGCGCAGCATTAATATATACCCACATGACAGCTCATTGTTACTTTGTAATTCTACTCCACTACAATTCAGAGGTTAACCTGGTATTTTTACTCCACTACACTTATTTGAGTTACTTTGCAGATTCCGATTAATGATGTGAAATATAAACAACCCTTAAATCAGACTTTAGTTACACCTGAGTAAAGTTCAGGTAAGGTGATTGTCAAGTGCCAACAATCAGGAGAGATATTTGATAGTTGGTGCTTGAGAAGACTAAACATGTATCTGCAGATCTCTATAAAGTATATTCATTACTCGTTATTCTCTACTAATAGTTACTTAAAGACTGTATATTATGGCTATTTTGCACATCCCTTTCAAGATTTCAAGATTTTCAAAGGTTTATTGACATGTCATATACACAACTACGGTGTAATTATGCAATGAATGAAAAACTTGGGTAACAGGTTCCTCAACAGTGCATTACAAGACATCTATCAATATGTGTGTATACCTCCACCATTAAACTGTCATATTCTGCACATTTATTATACTATCTACATACATAAGAGTATAATTCATATGTATAATATCAGTTCAAATAAGTGCTTCAACATAGTTAACATTGCAGGAAAGCAATATATTAGATGTTAAGTACTTTGTCAGGCTTAATATTTATCTGTAGATAGATACCCCAAAAGTTTTTTTCTTATTTAAAAGAAGACCTTAATCTGTTATTTAATGTTTAAATAAAGGTTAATTAGTTTGTCTGTTTTGCACCTCCTCCTATTAATATCTTTGTACATCCTGCACTAAACTGTTTTATTGTAGAGATCACTTATAGTATCTTCTTGATTTTTTATATTCTATATTTCTATCACAGACCTTCTACTTCCCCCCTATGAAAGTATTGCAGTGGAATATTTGAATGTATTCATGTTAGCTCCAAATAGATAAGCTTAAAAATGGGAATTATTTGGGTAAAACTGTGAGCTGGGCTTTGGAGGCCTACAGCATGTGATTCATGAGAGAAGCTTGTGAGCAGGCAGCCCCAGGGCACAGTGAGGAAAGAGCAGGAGACGAGTGGGTCACACACAATTAGAGAGACAATGGTCCTTCTGATTCTGGGTGAGCTGACTTCGGAGTGCAAGGGAAGTTCAGAAATGGCCTTAGGGTATAGGAACAGTTAAGCTTAGTTGGTTAGCTGGTCCTGAGGATGTCAGGAGATGATGACTGGTAAACCTCAACAAATATGGCTTTCTTAGAGAAAGACATGTGACATTGGTGTGGTGAGCTGGAGGAAACAGATGTGTGTGTTAAAGATGTTTTCGGGGGAAAGAGGTGTGTGCGTTCTGTTAAAGACTCCTCTGTCTGTGAAATTATATGACGGGACTGCCTGAGGGGACACACACACACACACACACACTGTAAGGAGATGGAATCAACAAACTGCTGACTCATTGCCTAGGCAACCGGCCAAAGACTCCTCCCAGCTTATGTGTATAAATACTGTAAAGTTTTTATGCTCAGAGCTCTCTTCCGGACTGGCTGTCGTGGTACGTATGGCACCCGGTGGTAGGAATTGAGCCCGGAGTACTGTTGGAGAGTGCTCTGTATTGATTGTGTATGCATTGTTATATTACCATTAAAGTAGATTATTGTTCACTTGTTGGCATCTGAATTCCTTCCAACAGCTCTGTAGGAACGCGGAGAGATTTGAAACGCGGAGCGTCAATCCCTTTTAATCTCTAACAGTATGTACTCTTAATATTTCATATAATATAAACACCAAATCCCAGCATGCATTGGCTAAAACATCCAATCAGCGAGCTTAAACCATAGCTGAGGATCTTGGGTCATTCTTTTCTACTGTGTCTGTCCCCCAACATTTATATAAATCCATCAGTCGCTGGGATTTAGAGCACTTTAAACCTTTAGGAACAGTCCACCATAACAACTTATGACAGTGGAGGGAGACCAAAATATGTTCAAAAATTGTCCTTGTCGGCTGAGTCATCGTGCTCGTCCTCCTCCGACGCGTAAGCCAACAAGGGCATTTGGTACGAAGGGGAAGGGGCAGCTTCTCCCTCAAAAAATGGGTTATTGAAACAAAGTTCCTCAAAAAATGGGATATTAAAACAAAGTTCCTCAAAAAATGGGATATTAAAACAAACTCCACACCGGCTATATCAACCTATTTCAGCGGAGAGTGTAGTCCCCTGTGCCGTCTTGGCTTGCCGTGTCTTTGTCCCCCCGATCCGCTGACGGCGGCTTCTGGGCTGCCTGCTAGAGAGATGTCTTCTGGATCCCCCTCCTCCGGCCCGCTGATGGCGGCTTCTGGGTCGATGCTGGAGAGATGTCTTCCCGATCCTCCGTCTCCGGCCCGCTGATGACGCCTCCCGGGTCAACTGCTGGAGAGATGTCCTCCCGATCCTCCTCCTCCGGTCCGCTGATGGCGCCTTCTGGGTCGACTGCTGTAGGGATGTCCTCAGGATCCTGCTCCTCCAGTCCGCTGATGGCTGCTTCGGAGTCGACCTCCTCGTCGAGGGCCAAGTCCGTCCTGATGTCGTCCACGGTCCTAGCAGGTGGATTCCCCGCCGCACACTGGCTCCAGTGGTACGAGCTGTCCCCCTTTCCTCCTAGGCGGATGGCCTGAGAGATCCGCTGGGTCACTCGGTCGGGGCCGGAGAGCCTGATGACCTTCAGCCAGACGAACTCCGCTGTGTCGGCCTCCTGCTTCTCGGGTCCCCCTTTTGGCGTCAGCGACCTGTGTGGAGAAATCTGATACACATCCCTTAAGCCTACGCTCAGGGCTCCTGGGCCCTCAGCTGTTTGACCCACCACTGCGTAGGCCGCTTGGAGCCTGTTGGTGGGGTGTCTTAAAACAACAGCCGTCTGTGAACAGGGTTTCTAAATTAATTGTAGACCTCCTATCTGCCAGTGCAGCTTCAGAATCTTAATACTTGGACTGTGCCAACTAAATAAAACCCCAACATCTTTAGGTGAACTAAATAACATATTCCAATAGCTCTGAATTTCTGACAAGCATCTGTGTTATTCTTAAATCAAATCCTTGAGATCCCATTTAAAATCTAAATATAATACGAACTGCTAATGTTTCTGGTAAAGAAATACACTAATGTTATGGATTCAAAAACAACCAAAATCATGATACTGACAAAGTGAATGATTTCCTGGTGATACTGCTTCTACCTGTCAGTGCTTAGATATTATCAAGCTGAAAAAATGAATACAGAATTCCAACAAACTGTCATCAAATGTCTTTCTATTATGAATTTAGATGAAATGTATATCCCCATAATGACCTAAACAATAAAGTCTATGGCTTTTACTTCTTTACCAGGCTAGTTACATGATGTTGTCTAAATTAAATTCTGTCTCATTACATTACTATGTTTTAGCTTTAACTGTAATAGGTTCTTTCTACATTTCAAACCTCAGTTACTTTAATACCTGTTGAAATATTACAAAATGGTTTCATCATCACAGGTCAACTTCTTCTGTATTCCATTCTGGAATTACATCTCTCACAGTAGCCCTGTGGCCACTGATTCTGCATCTGTGTTACCTGTTATAACTCCATCAATATTAGAAACATGTCAACATTCATCAAACAGTATCTTATCCCCAGATATGGAGCAGGTTCATTCTAAAACTGTCAATCAATGGTCAGATTGAACATCCGAGTTGGGGCGGCAGGTTCCTTTCAGTCCCTAAATGAAAAATGTAGATTGTGAAGTGTACACTCCCTCTTTTTACACATAAACCCATGTGTAACAAAATCCTGTATGGGAAGAAAACCTTCAGGTAATAATGGATCATAAGAAAATACCAAACATTATTCACAAATGTACATCCATCATTTTCCACAGTAAACACTCCAGTGAACTGAAGTGTTTATCTCCATCTTTCAGTCCTAAAAGAAACAGAATCTTCATGTTTTAGTTTGAGCTTCACATTTTGCAAACCACCACCTCTTGTGGGAGTGAAATATCAAGTAGATTAGAAACGGGTCACAAGTGCGGTTTTCCAATTCTGTGGAATGTTAGGCAACCTCTCATTTCCCACAGAGCCCCAGAATAATGTGTTAGTCCAAAAGCATGCTTGATTAGTCATTGTTTTAAATCATGCAGCTGCACTGATCACATGCAGACATACACTCACACTCACACTGTCAGGTTGTAAAGTCAAGTTTGGTCAGGTTCACCCCAGAGTCAGTCATTGGCAGTGCCTTCTCAAGTTACACTGTCGGTCAGGGTCAAAGGTCATTTGGTCTCAGTGTTTTTGGCCATGTGTCGTGCTCTGCAGAGACTTTGATATTTCAGCATAGGCCAGTATCCTTTGTCTTAAAAAATCAGTCATATATGGAGCGCCATCATTTATTAATTCACGATTACAACTATAATTTTCCAGATATCTCTAACTTTTCATTGGGACAG
The DNA here is from genome assembly GCA_902827135.1 of Harpagifer antarcticus. NCBI lineage: Eukaryota > Metazoa > Chordata > Actinopteri > Perciformes > Harpagiferidae > Harpagifer > Harpagifer antarcticus. The sequence continues at coordinate 2,424,379 of CADEHL010001093.1, read as the reverse complement.
CTGTTTCCCACATTTCCTGCAACTTGGTACAAAACTCACTTCCTTATAGTACTACTACTGCAGTTCATTAACACCTAATCTATATTAAAATGTCAAATAGATCTAATTCAGAAACGTGTGTACTTAACTATTATCTTGAGTCAAACCATTACTAGGATCTGTGAAGCTCTGCATTTCATAGCTCATTATACTCATTTATCTTCAATTCTGGTCTCCCTAAAAAACAATGTTAAACTCTTTAGCAGTGTGTGGAACCCCTGGGTGTCCCAACATGCAACAATTACTCCCTACTTTATCAAGGATTTAAAAACAGAAGTCACTTCGCATGTCCATCCGAAAGCCCTCCTATGGTAATAACTATGCCACAATGGTGAAACCAATACCTCAAATTGAAATACTATATTTTGTTTAGAACTAGCTTTCCCTTCAACATGACCTATATAAATACATATTTGTCTGATTGTATTGAGTGGTTACCAAAACTCTCCCTTTGAACTGTAGATAAATACTGTAACAATTTAAAACACCACCCAATTCTCACATGAATAAAAACTCTAAAAGAATAATTTGTAAACATGATGAAAAGATTGAAGAATCTGTTCTACTCTGTACTCTTAACTCCAAAACACCCACTGCTGAAAGTGTAGTGAATATTTCCATCATGTCTCCCCCTTTTATCCCACAGTACCTTCAGTGTGTGCTAGGATTATTTTCTCCTTTTACTTTAATAGTTTCTTCTTTACTGCTATTTTTAATTTACCAATTGATTGATTAATGGGTAATACAACTTTTTATCTTTACATGTGGTTCTTTAAAATACATTAGTAGATACCTTGTGGAGTATTCACAATAACTAATCCTCTCTAGGATATGAAATCCGTTCATCTTTAAGCAGATACTATTTCCTTATTTATCTTTTGTTCATGATAACAATGGTATAACAACCACACGTTTTACCCATAGCTAGTTTCTATGTCAAGATTATTATGTGTGACATAATAATCAGATGTCTTGTTTGCTAAACAAGAATATTAAACTTTAATTACATTACATTACATTGCATTTGGCTGACGCTTTTATCCAAAGTGACTTACAATAAGTACAATCGACCAGGAAGACACAACCTTGAAGAAAACAGAATCATATAAGTACATCAGGTTTCATAGAGCCAAACATTTCAAGTGCAACTCAACTGGCTATAGATAAGCCAGTCCTTTATTAGTATATAAGTGCTCTGTTAGCAGTTCATTGTTAGTAATTATATCGCTCGGAGTCAAAAGAGATGAGTTTTCAGTCTGCGCCGGAAGGTGTGTAAGCAGTGTGCGAAATACCCGTCAATAATCGGGGGGGTCCCCATCTCCCGTTTATTGCGCAATATACCGGTCGAAGATTTCTCAATATGCAGTAGGCCTATGCAATATTTCATGGATGCAATCCAAGACAATCAGTAGTAGCAGCGTTTCTCAACCGGGCGCTGTCAAATAATTATATATTCTAACGTTCATATGAATGAATACGCGACCGTTAAAGAGCCATCTGTTCTCGATTCTATGCGAGGAAATGGGAGCAGAGCTGGTCTCAGACACACACACACACACAGTCTGCGTGCTCTGCATGTAGGGAGGGGCGGGCCTGCACGCACGCACGCACACACACGCACACACAGTCTGCGTGATCTGCGTGTAGGGAGGGGCGGGCCTGCACACACCTTCACACCCACACACAGTCTGCGTGGTCTGCGTGTAGGGAGGTGCGGCCCTGCACACACCCACAAACACACACACACACGCACACACACACACACTAACTTGAACGCCAAGGCTAATTATGCTATTCTTAACCCCGGAATCCACACAGGACATACGCACACGCTCATCTTATGCACAGCAAAGATCGAAAAAATAGTCTTTTACCTTAAGTGAGAATAGACCAAAGATGCCTTGGCTCGACTTCTTCTCGTTGCCGTCCTGGTTTCCAAGAAGAAGAGAGACGATGTCCTGCTTTAATCCAGCTTTTCACGAACGGCACTGGGTTGAATTTGTCCAAAGGGGGTCCGTTTAGGTCCACAAACAGAAGCGAAGACAGGCTCTCCTCGCGCAACCTGTTGCGGCTCTGGTTGTCGATGTTATTCACGGCGGAAAAGCCTCTTTCGCACTCAGCAGACGTGGGGAGGTAAGTGCGACTTGCTATGCAGAGCCGTTCCAGTGTTTTGCCCGGTGGAGTGCCCTGCAATTTCCAGTCTCTAAACTGCTCCACGGCCTCCCTAGCTGGTTCTCCGAGCGATTTAGCAAGACGGTGTACTTCTTGTTCGCCATACAAAGTGAAGTATTCCTGCTCTCCTGGCCAAAAGCGCTTATCATGAGCTTTGAGCATCTGGACCAAGCTTGACTCCGGTAAGCGCTTGGTTAGAGTAGCAACCACCGATTCATAAAAACGAGGCTTGTTTATTTTCCCCCTGCCTTCTGTCAGCTCTACGTCCTTAAAAAAGCCCGATGAGACGCCCTGTTCAGCCTTCTTCGTTGATCTCCCCCCGGTCGTCTTCATGGCGGTCAACACATTTATGGTTTGTTTGATGTGGACACTTGAGTCCACAAGTGTCATTTCTCTTCTCTGCAGCTTGAGAGACAGGCTCTGGAGTTCACGCAGGATGTCTTTCATGACAGCCAAATCTTCCACGAATCCTGAGTTGGTTAGGTGCTTGAAAAGTCCCTTGTATTTTTGCCTCTCAAGATCATTATGTGATGCGTTCTCACTGGATGTTTTAAAATGGAGTGCTAGTGCGGGGAAAACTTTCCATACAGCTTTTACTGTTTTAAAGCTGCTGGCGACCCATCTGATGGTGAAAATTTGACCTATTTTCAGTATTTCCATGTTGAGCTCAGCCGCTGCTTCTTTCAGCAATCTGGAATTCCTGGTTGACTGATTGTAGAGTGAGTATAAATGTGACATAAATATCTCAAACTGATTAGTGCCACCCACTTCTTTAAGAGCATCTTTGACTGACAGTTCTAGTCTGTGCGCCAGGCAGTGTACAGACTGCACGTTCGGAAACTTGTTTTTGAGCCTGACGACAAGCCCACTGGCTTTTCCCGTGAGCACTGCAGCCCCATCGGTGGCTATGCTTATTAGGTGCATCTTCAAAAAGTCATCATCCATTCCAGCTTTATATAGACTCGCCATCATTGAGTTATAAATTGATTCAGCATCGACCCCATCTGTAAGTTCCACTATATCCAGGAACACATTATCTACATCCCCCTTACCACTGACATCACATCTTACGTAAATGATTAGATAGGGACGACCGTGAACGGTACTTTCATCAATTGTGATTGATACCTTTGAATCCATTTCTTTCACATTAGAGACGAACTTACGGCGCATTTAATTTGCAATGTGACTTATTATTTCTGCGCATGCATGGTCAGATTTGTGGATATTCCCAACTTCGGCTCCATTCAGCTCCTGCATTGTCATGAGGGGGTTGAGCTTTTTATAAGATAGCCTTTCCTTTGCTACGGTGTAAGCTGTTCTAAACGAGACTGTTGTTTTCTTGAGTAAATCGGACTGTACATCAATGAAACAGTTTTGGAGGGTTTCTTTGTTTTTCATCTGTACTATTTCCACTGACCTCGCGTGGGCCTGGCTGTCCCTGTGTTTGAAGACCTTCTTTCGTAGCTGTTTTGCATCAGGGCTAGTAACATCACCATTGATCCATTCTTCCGCGAGGTGTAAACCCGGTCCCTTTAGCAGCAACGTTTTTGCTTTCCTACACACTAAGCATCCTAACTTTCCAGCCTTAATGTCAAGCCAGGGGTTGCGGTCTTTCCATTCACCCACCTGCTTCGTTGTCCAACCAGCCGGCGGAAAGTCAATAGCAGTAGCAGCTACCTCCGCAACTGCTGCGTCTTCTGAGCGCTCTGCCTCAACTTCATCTCTTTCTGGGGAGTGACTGGGCGGGACAGGAGCCCCCGACTCGCTAACGGTTCTGGTAGCGAGTGCTGTGCTAGCTGCTGCATCATCAGCATCATCTCTGGGTGTCTCTTGGTCATCTCGTGGTGTCACTTTTTTGGATGTGAACCCAAAGTGCGCGAGTGAAACACTTTGGTTTAGCTTTCTCTTAGACATTGTAGTCCTCTCTAATGTAACGTCTTTCTCTCCTCTTTGCCGCGCGTGGCTAATTTGCATAATTTGTGTCTGCGTCACGCAGCGTACCCGCGTCACGGCGGCTGGCTCTGCTTTTGACAGCCAAAATAGAAGATATTTGTGAATAAATGTTTTGAATTATGAATACTGGACATAGTAAGCTTAAAAACATTTTAGTGACCATTGCAAGTGACAAATACATATTATAATTTCAGACCCCCCCTAAATGTTGCTGTTGAGGCTTTCAGGGGGGCTCAGGTGTTAATCGGGGGGGTCGAGCTCCCCCGGACCCCCCCGTATTTCGCACACTGTGTGTAAGCTATCTGCTGTCCTGATGTCAATGGGGTGCTCATTCCACCATTTTGGAGCCAGGATAATCTTTTCAGTATTCCAGACCATCATTTAAACAAGCAGCCTCTTATCTAAACACTAAGCATTAAGGTTTCTACACCACCCCCTGGGAAACTCTTGCACAATTATGCTGTAAAATCATTGCATCATTCCTTCAGAGTCTGAACAATCTGAGACAAGCATGTCTCAAGATCTTGTCATAATGAGCACAGTCAGTGATGCAGCTGTAGTCAGTGGCAGGGTCCCCAAAAAGCTAGGACCGGCCCTGGTCAGTGGGCTCCAAGGAAACTCTCCCTGGCATTGGGATGAGGGAAGGAATCACTTGGCAGACACACGTTGTCCTCTGTACAGCAGAAATCCCCCCAAAACCGCAGTACCTCTTCACACCACTGTTGCCTTGACAACGAGGCACAAGCAAAATGTCAATACCTCCTCAGAGATGCGTTCTTTGCACACTTCTTCTGTTTGCAGTGAGCAACTCTTCACCAACACACTGATTCAGAGAACCCAAAAGGTGGTGCACAACTATCCAATGCTGCTGTAATCACAGCCATTCAGCTACTGAGAAAAACTCAATGTAAATCTCTCTCCCAACGGGTTACAAATAAAACGGCTGAGGTCAGGAATGCTGAAACATGTGAATGTTAAAACAAACTAATGATAGTAGTCTGCCTATTCTTTATTACTTCAGTTCTAAGTTAATAGGCAAAAATAAGGAAACTCTCCGTAACTACTATAGATTAATCTTTTATCTACTTGGTTATTCTATTCATTTTCTAATTGTTTATCTAAGTTGTGTTACAAGCATGGTGAGGTTGTAACATAATATACAAATAACTGTATTCAATCCACGTCGTATTTGAAAACTGTAATGAATTAAAATCAATGTTTAACGACGTAATATAAGTTAAATATATCGTTAAGCTAATTACTGTTTTATTGTGAAGGCATCTCTGGTGAACAGCGGCCTGTGGCTTTTATTTTGAAAGGCCGTTCCGGAAATATACTCCGTAATATGAACAGTGAGTTTGACTTCTAGAAACACGGAAAGTTACGATAACAATCGTTCTAATGCCTTAAAAAAAGTCACGAAAGAGACAAGGAGGGGAAAAGGCGTGTGGAAGTAAGCAATGAACTGAAAATGCCACCAATCCTCTGTTTTAACGTGATGGCGGACATTGAAAACCGAAGCGGGCACACAGTACCCCTGTCATTCATACACATTAATAGATTCCTTCTGACTGACAAGCGTTCAAAAACCCTTCGGCTTATCACTTACTACTTTTTGTTTTATTCTTCCTGTGTGGGGTCTGCGTGGCTTCTTGTAATATTTTCCAGAATGGAAACAAACCGCTCCCTCTCTCTATCTGCCTTTCTTTTGTCTGATGGGCTTTCCTCGGAGGAGGAAAGGAGCATCTGTACTGGGGCCGTGCAAGCTGTCTATGGTTTCATTTATTTCCTCTCTTTGTCCTTCATTCCCTCCAAGTGAGGCAGAGATTTCATCTTTATTTATATCCCTAAACATTTTGACGCGTTTTGCAATAAAGCCAAATATTTCTCCATCCGTAGGTGCATGTGTTGACACTGGTGTTTCTTTAATGTCTTGAGGGAACAGGAGTGTGCCAACGTCACTAGAGCATTGAAACTCCCCTCCCTGTGTTTGGGCTGCTATCATGGTTTGGGGATTTTTGGCTGGGAGGGGAGTTATAGTTGCTCCTTTAATGGTGAGTGCTGCGTTATGGCAAATCCTCCTTAATTTATCTACCGCCTCTTTCTCTTTGTTTAGTTTCTTACGGCCAAATAATCCGGGCTTTTGCCCGTTTAGGTTTCCAAGTTTCTTTACAAGCTGTCGCTCATAAACATTTAGCGCTGAGCTTAAACTTCCTAAAGTCTCATCTCCTCCTACCCTGTCCTCTTCCATCATTTTATTTTTTAGGAACCTCAGATCTGCACAAGCCTTTTTCTTTAGGAACTTCAGATCTGCACAACATTTTTTCTTGTCTCTCTGTTTGATTCCACTGAGAATCAATCTCTCAGTCTGTTCCTATTGTTCGCGGAAGCTTCCGGGAATTGGAACGCCTAAATCACTCTTTTCAAACTCTCCTTCCATAATTGACTTCGTATCTATTATCTGACTAGGTTGATATGTGTTCACTTGTATTTATTAATATACTGGACAAATCTTGTCGTTACTCTTAATGTCCTTATTCTATTTATTTGAATGCCCTGTCCTTAATTCAGACGTGCACACAGCATATGGTTATACACCCTGTTCGCCTCCAGAGGGCAGCAGCTGACCACGAATGAACTTCCTCTGTCTGATGAAGCTCCCAGCTTCTGCAAACCTTCTCCTGTCACTATGTTTCTGCTCTCTCTTCTCAATTATTACACAGATTCGACGTAAAAAAATCACACAGTTTATTACAGAATTTCCCCAGCGAGTCAGCCGTGCAGGACTAGAATACCTCACGGAGACCTCGCTGGTTCACTTTACTTTCTTTAGTGAGTTAAGGTACGGGAATGCACTACCCGACTCTTACACTCCTGGTGCCTTAGGTACAGGACTGCTCTACCTGACTCTAAGCGCTTCCTTACTTAACTAAAATATGTATTGTATTTTTTACCGTGACTAAGAACACTGAGAACGCCGCTGACAACTCTAAAATGTTGGAGCAAGGCCAAATCTCAGATTTTGGTAATCAACAGGTATCTGTTTTACCTTTGTATCATGTAGGATGCCCTGGTGTAGTTGTCAGTGGTGTCCAGGTGTCCTCCCCTGGACTGAATTCCGTCCGCTGGCTGTCGATGGTCCTTCTAGAGACCAGCACTCATCACGTCGGGGTCACCAGTTTGTAGGAGCAAACACAGTAGTGGTGGCTTAAAGCCCACTTCCGCTCCGCGCCGTCCGTTAGATGAGCCTGGTCAGATTAATAAAAGAAGGAGTTCAAAACACCGGCATAAAAGTTATAACAATAATCTGATTGTAATGGTAAAAAACATCAATACAAGTTACAGAGTACTCTGGACTCCCAGTTATACTGCTGTGCGATACAGATATAGGGACCAACCAGTCAGAAACAGGGGGCATTTTGCATGAATAAACAACAGTATATATAGACATATTTGGGGCGGAGAATCACTTCTTATCTTGCACCTGAGTTCACTCCTTTACTTTCCCAAGGAAGATTTCACACAAACTATTCCTTCCCAGACAATCAAACATTGAACACAGATATATTGGTGCTTGAGATTATATTGGCCCCAGGAAGAACCTTGAAAAGAATATGTGTGTGTGTGGTGGGAGGAGGTGTGTGTGTGTGTGTGTGTGTGTGTGTGTGTGTGTGTGTGTGTGTGTGTGTGTGTGTATGTGTGTGTGTGTGTGTGCTGGTATCTGGGTCAGTGAGTGTAAGTGAGAAGGTTTATATATATATAAAGGATTACTTTAAAACAGTCCCAAATAATACATGTTCACTTCAATACAGTTCAAGATAATACCTGTTTACTTTAATACAGTTTAGAACAATATCTGTTTGCTTTAATGGAAGTGTAAGCCTTACACTTACACTGTAAGGATTAGTAACATGTATTGTGTTTATGTGATGACATTAGGGGATGTTTAAATGGTTTAAACACCATGAGAAAATACGTTAGCACTTGCACTAGCATTTGCGTTAGCATTCGCGCTAGCGTTAGCATACAAGGTAGCGTTAGCATATATGCTAGCGTTAGCCATACTAGCCTGTACCGTTCTTATTATACATCCATGGCCTGTACCAACCCCTTTTTTTCGTGTTGCACAGCACGATTTTAAAAGCAATGTATTTCTACTTGAAATGACGCTCATGGAAGCACGGCATTCGTTTGTGTCGGCTGCCCTTAAAGGCAATGTGAGCGTCCATTCTCATTTGATAACGGAGAATTGTACAACCGGAAGTAAGTATTCCCCTTACTGTCGATTGATTTTACAGTTTAAATTGTGTGCAATGCTTTTGTATTTTTCCCCTTCGACTCGGAGAAACAAATATTTTTTCGGAGTAAAGGATAGCAGAAGACACGACACTACCTAGAATCCCCAGCTATCGTTTAAACTACACCATGTGCTCTGTTTGACAAACACCATGATAGTCCTCAAGCTCTGTGATTGGAGAGTGTGCTCCAAGGGTTACGCCGAGCCTCGAACAGTACTTGAAATGGGATGGAACCACGGCAGACTGTCCAAAACTGGATTTGAACGGGTCCACCGCGTCCCCCCCTCCCCCACCCCGTTCCCAGAACTACACATGCTGGCTATTCTGTTTCGCAACATGTTCTCTATCTATGGCACGTCTCTACTGGGAGTTGTAGTTTTAAAAGACGTTTTTGTATTTTCCATAATAAGAAGTTGCCAGTATTAAACTGTGTACATCCCTGGAGGTTTAGGGGATAGGAAACACTCAACTTTAAAACATATAATTAATAAATGGGTGAAAATTGCTTGTGCCCATAATGGGCAGCATTAATATATATACACACATGCCAGCTAAGGTCAGAGGAGCTTTATTTAACAGCTGGTCTTATGTTTGTGACCCCTGTTGTTAATTGATAACATTACATTACATTCATTGATAAGCCTAAAACATGCACTTGTCAAGGTTCAGAGGCAAATTTTGCAAATATGGCAGTAGCCATCGATCAGCTTAAGATAAGATATACTTTATTGATCCCAAGTTGGAACATTTGCGTTACATCAGCATGTGTAACAGTTGTACTGTAAATATGCAGTGGTGTTTATTTGTAAATCATTTAGTATAATCACACAAATTCTGTGTTTTATATTTAACAATTCTGTGTTCTTTATTTATTGATTGTTCAATACCTGACAAGGCCGGAGATGAAATATCTACATACATCTTATAAGAGTATAATACATTAATATCAGTTAAAATAAGTGCTTCAACATAGTTAACATTGCTGGAGGTATGCACAAATATTGATAGATGTCTTGTAATGCACTATTGAGGAACCTGCGACCCAAGTTTTTCATTCAATGCATAATCAATCAATCAATCAATGTTTATTTATATAGCCCAATATCACAAATGTTACATTTGTCTCAGTGGACTTCACAGTTTGTACAAAATATCAGTATGACAATACGACACCCTCTGTCCTTAGACTCTTACATCGTACAAGGAAAAACTTCCGAAGAAAACCCACAGTTTAAAGGGAAAAATGGGAGAAACCTCAGGGAGAGCAACAGAGGAAGGATCCCTCTCCCAGGACGGACAGACGTGCAATAGATGCCGTGTGTAAATTGAAAAGATAATACATTTGCAACATAGGTAGTCCAAATGTTTGGAAATGCATGTGTGTATAATAGGAAGATGAATCCACGAAGATATCCATCCAGGACCTATGATCCAGGACCACAGCCACGACTCAAGATCCAGGGCTCGCGATGCAGGACACAGGACCGCAGGATCATCCATGACTCCGGATCCCAGCGTATATAGACACCAAAAAGAAAGAAATGTGGGGAAGCTGGGTTAATCGGAACATCAGAGTACACAGGTATAGACAGAGAGAAGGAAGAAGTAAGATGTCCCCCGACAAACTAAGCCTATATCAGCAAAACTAGGGGCTGAATCGAATCAGCCCTAACTATAAGCTTTATCAAAAAGGAAGGTCTTAAGCGCACTCTTAAAAACGGATAGGGTGTCTGCCGCCCGAACACAAACTGGAAGCTGATTCCACAAATGTGGAGCTTGATAAGAAAAGGCTCTGGCTCCCATTGTACTTTTAGAGACTCTAGGAACAACCAACAACCCTGCATTCTTGGAACGCAATGCCCTAGTAGGACAGTAGGGTATAATGAGTTCTTTAAGGTAAGATCGCGCCTGCCCATTAAGGGCTTTGTAGGCGAGAAGAAGAATTTAAAATTCTATCCTGTGTTCTATAGGGAGCCAGTGTAAGGCAGCCAGAACAGGAGTAATGTGGTCCCTTTTCCTAACTCTGGTTAGTACACGAGCTGCAGCATTTTGAATCAGCTGAAGCGACTTGACTGACTTCTTGGTACACCCTGATAATAAAGAGTTACAATAATCCAGCCTTGAAGTAACAAATGCATGGACTAGTTTCTCTGCATCGTCATAACTACACCATAGTTGTGTAGGCCTATATGATATGTCAATAAACCTTAGAAAATCTTGAAATCTTGAAAGGGATGTGCAAAATAGTCATTATATACAGTCTTTAATTAACTATTAGTGGAGAATAACGAGTAATGAATATACTTTATAGGGATCCTATTAATATCTAATAATAAAAATAATGAAATTCAATAACATGCTTTAACCACTAGGTGTCCCTTTATATCAGCTGTGCACCTTTATGGTGTAAATACAGCCTATCTACCAATTGGATCAAATATAAAAGTCAGCCGAATTAGTGTTGATACTGCAAGGAGACGTATTGTGTGAAAAGAAATGTAAGATGTTGTTTAATGGCTGATATATTTATGAACCACGTCACGTTTTCAGTTCCTCATGTTTGTCTAGAAGTCTTCTCATCAGGGCTCTATAAATACAGAACTACGGCAGATATGTAATATTTAATGCAGCCGAACCGTGTATTACAATGCCCTTATGTGATGACTTTCAAAGAGAAAAGCAAGCACACTCGGAATAAAGTATTATTTTATTTTTTTAAAATGTTTTCGGTCTTTTTCCGGTATTTGACGATGTGCTGTGAGATGTGAGACTGGAATTGCACAGGGGAAAATAACGTAGGCTATCTTTAGATGCAGATTTTGTTAAACTAATATGTTTGCGCTGTGGACCAACACTATACATTGACGGGGAAGGGGGTAGCAATAAAGATAACACCATTAAACAGTTACACAACATAACAGAAATAATATCGATAGCAGCGTCCCTAGCAACCACCTTGGTAACAATGAAAACGTTCTATGGACGCAATTTCCTGAAGTAATCTTCGTAATAACTAGCAAACTAAAGATCATGTACATCCACTGCACACATAATCTGAAATAACAACTCATATTTCTCGCATCAAAATGACATCAAAACGCATTTGAATGGCCAAACTAACTTTAAAATAGGCATTTTCCACCGAGAATAAAACGAAGTTCGGCCATGTTTTTTTTTTCTGCAGGGAGAAATTTGAAGATCACGTGACATAGACGCCAGCCATTGGAATGAATGGTGAAAAAAAACGGGGTTTGTCAAACAGAGCACATGGTGTAGTCCAAACGATAGCTGGGGTATTGTAGTGTCTTCTGCCATCCTTTACTCCGAAACAATATGTGTTTCTCCAAATCGAAGGGGAAAAATACAAAAGCATTGCACACAATTTAAACCAATCAATGTTGTGTAATTAACAAGGATAATCTGGTGTTTTTTAGTCGATGAGTAGTGCAGATATCACTGTAAAATCAATCGACAGTAAGGGGAATACTTACTTCCGGGTGTACAATTCTCCGTTATCCAATGAGAATGGACGCTCACATTGCCTTTAGGGGCAGCCAACACAAACGAATGCCGTGCTTCCATGAGCGTCATTACCAGTAGAAATACATTGCTTTTAAAACCGTGCTGTGCAACATGAAAAAAAGTGGAAAATCGTGTTGGTGAACACGAATCAATAGATTAAAAATCGTGTTGGTGAACACGAAATGCCATGAGACTGGGTTGCCTGTACACATGCTTATTGCACAGCTAGCATTAGCTATATTTACCTTGTTTACACTTTTGGGACTATGTCTTAATATGTGTATGTTACACTTGCATGTATGAGATCATTAAGTGCCTTGTAACTTCTTTTTGTATAGTTTCACTCCGTTTGAATACTGTCAGTGGACTGCAAATAAGTCAATAAAGGAGCATGGCTGCTCATTCCCTGGCTCTCAAAAGAGTTTGGCTGGCTGTTTAATCTATGTTCACACTGAGACAGTACAACACATAGAGAGAACAGTACACCTATTGTGTAAGTACATACAAGCAGGTCACACGGTATGATCACAAATAAATAAAATCTGTTAACATCTATCACTGTGTATAGCACCATTCAAACATCTTTTAAAAGTTGAACAACCCCCACACAGCTCAGTAAAGACTGTGAAATGTTGACTTTATTTGATAATTTCAGTAAAAACTAACGTTCATATTTCTCTTTTTGATTATAATACTGATGAACGTTCAAAACAAAGCACTTTGGCAACTTACCACATACGTTTTAAAATGCTTAATAAGCACCGAAACTTTCATGATATAATTTCTCGGTCATAATCGGTTGTTTCCGTGAACGGCTGACTGTTGTGTGATGGCAAATGCTGCGGCTGCAAGGCATTGTGGGGCAGCACTTTCTCCTCTCCTTTCATCAAGGGAGGTCCAGTGGTTCCTAAGCTAAAGGAGGTTATAAAGGAAGTTTGAAACCTCCTTTCCTATCATCTCGAGCAGTGGTTCCCAACCTGGGGGGGGAGCCAAAGATCGCAGGGGGGGCGCCAGGCCTCAGATGATTTGAGGCCAAATATCATATTTAGACTTTTCTTTTTTACATACAATTGTAAGGCAATACATGATTGTCACTAAAAGCCTTGTCTCCACATTACAATAAAATATAAACAATAATTGACTAATTAATTATCATAAAAATTCAAGTTAGTATTAAAGGCATAACAAGACAGAAATGTATAATTCTTTCTTTAATATAAATGTTTCTTCTGCCCATAAAGTGTCCAAACCAGGCTTGTCTGGATAAGCGCATTTTTAAAACATGGTCATTGTCCATGCCGGTTTCAGTTGTATTATTTGTCACAGTTGCTCCAATCAGATCAGTCTCCTCCATTTTGTAGATTATTTACGACTTTTGAATCCACATAAAAACATCGGCAAAATACAGCAAAACATGGTCAATAACTAATCTCAGGATGAGATGACAAAAATTGAGAACAAAATGATAATCGTGGTGAGGAACAACACTTTTCTAGAGCACAAAAGAGCATAGACCTGACCAAGGCAAAAGACAAGGAGCATAGACCTGACCAAAGAAAAAAAACGAACTGACACTGAACACTGGGAGACAGGGGAATTTAAACACAGGGTAACAAGACACAGGTGGGAACAATCAGGGGCGGGGCTGACACTGATGAGCACAGGAGACACAGAAGGGGTGACAGGTGAAAACAATCAGGAAATTAGACACACCAGGGAAACTAAGGACATACATGAAAACACAGGGGAAAAGACCAGACCATACACAGGGAGGAAAACATGACAAGGAGACAAGCAAAACACCCACTACCAGACACACAAAACTAAAAACGTGACACAACACAAGAATCGTAACAGTGTTAATGCGATATGAAATCCAAAAAACATTTGGCCGAAGACACTACACTACCCATAATCTCCAGCTATTGTTTAGGACTACTGTCCCCATAGGCGGCGCGTGAGGTTCAGGTTTGGGAAGGCTAAATAACTTTTTTTACCTGACGCTGCCCGCCTCCGGCGTCTATAGAAAAGAGATCAACTCAGTGTGCGGAGTTTAAATCTCTCAAGTCATATTACAGAATAAAGGAAATACAGTTTAAACTGCCGTATGCAGAGAAGACGCCGACATGTCACACTTATCATTCATATTACATCATCAATCAGATCATCGATCATATAATATCATAATATAGGCCAATCATATATTTCCTTATGAGTCAGCTTCTCCAGCCGTATCTGGCCGTGCAACACTTACAGTGTCACATACTGTATGCAGAAGTATTATTTTAAGCAACACATCATGTTGACGAAACACTCGAGTCAAATGTAATTAAAGTCAGATCCACTCGTGTCTTAGATGGGGCAGTGATATCATAAAACTATACGCTTTCAAACACTCGGTAGGCCTAGTTATTTTTTAACCAGTTGTTCTGTATTCACCTTGCAGGTGCAACTATGTGGCTTGTATCTTGGATTATATGTTTAAGTCATGGATGTGTAAAGCTCATCTTTGTCTAATATTAGTTTACTTTTCATTAATGAAGTATGACGCTGCGCTGTCAATACACTTGTCCCTGTTTGTGATTGGTCAAATGTAGCTAACCCCACCCCTTTCACGTGAACGTGCTCTCAGCTGGAGAGAGAAACCCTGGCTTGATTTACCGAGTTGATAACCAGCGTCGTAGGACCGCTTAGCGAGATCTCGTTTGTTAGTTTATTGTTGTTAGTTTGTTTGTTACTCAAACATATCCAGGGTATGTTGAACTGGCTTCGTAGTACAGGGCACAGGTGGCTAGCAGCGCTAATGTCAAAGAGACAGACATTATACATTATATTTGTATTTTACCAGGATGCAGTGACACAAATATTTGGGAAGGCTTAGCCTTCCCTAGCCTACAGCACCCGCCGCCACTGACTGTCCCCGTGATTAATCTTCAAGCTCTGGGATTGGATGATGGAGTGGCAGTGCGCCAAGGTTACGCCGAGCGGCAAACAGCTGTTTGAAATGGAACGAAAACACGCCAGACTATCCAAAACTGGAATCGAACGCCCCCCCAGAACTACACATGCTGGCTATTGTGTTTCGCAATATGTTCTATGGGACGTCTCTACTGAACGTTTTCGTTCTTCTCACAATTAGAAGTTGCCAGTATTAAACACATTGGTGTTATCAAATGTAGCAGGTGCCTCGTATCTCTTCTCCTTTTTGCATGTTTTCGAAGCCATTTAAACATTTCAACGGAAAGAAGACAGTTATGAGTCAAATAAATAAACAAAAATCCCTGTGTTGTATCCAGGAAAGAGGTTTAAAGAGGTGTAGTTTTTATCTAACCCTCAGGCTTGAAAATGACATTCCTGGAACAAATGACCATAACTACACTTCTAAAAGGAGAAAATGAATCATCTTTTTTTCTCAAAGCAATGATAAACCTGTGAGTTGGATGTAAAAAAAGTCAGAATCAATATAGATTTATTTTTATTTTAAAGTAAATTCAGATTGATAGTAAAAAAAATTAAATTCTTGTGTCCGTCCAAAAAAAAACACATTACTTATAGTGAAAACCACCCCTGAATGATGGGATGGTAGACTAAAAGCTTTAGGAATCCAAACTATAACATATAATAAGTACCCTGTGTCAGGATTGATGCAAAACAAGTGCAATTTGACCTATTTAGAGAGATTTAGCACACAAAAAACACTTCTGGGGTCATTTGGGTGGATTTGACCTATCTCTGGCCCCCCTTGGTCGATTTTGATGATTGACATCTCTTTTTAACCGCTAGAGCCAATGGAATCGAGCGAAAGTTCCACATATACACACACACGTTACCAAATAAGGAGTGAGAGTGACCCGTAGCAAAACCGGAAGCTGTGCTAACCTCTGGTGGCTACCATTAGCAGCTAATATTTATTCTCTGATTTTTGCATAAAATGGAATTATGGATTATCAATAATGTTTTCAAAGTGACAGACACATTGGATTAACATATGGATTAACCTTCTGGCACGTTTTTTCTCGTTTTAATGCCATTGAACACGACTTTGGATCAGAATAACAGCTAAAGGTGAGCATATCTCCGTGTTTTGCTACCTAAAGCTACGTCGTGTGTTGTTTGTATTTGCTTCCCCTGTCGCGAGTTCTAATCGCTCAGTGATAATACTTATATTTCTGTAATCTGTGGAATCTCAGGATGTTAGCTAAGCATGTTTGTGCAGATACAATAAGTATATCGATCAGTATAGCTAGAGTTCTGTGCTCTGTGTTAGCATGTTTTCGCTCAGGGCTCATTCTTTTGAGACTTTTGTAGTTCCTAGTTCAACCATCCTGATTGAACTAGAGCCTAGAGTCGGAGCTGAGTCGGAGCGCATGTGTAGCATCTGGTACTTCTCGTGCATCAAATAAGCAAAACGCAATGCCAACAAAAAAGATTCTTCCGCATGCTGAGGAGGTTGACGACATTAAACGATCGTTAGGCAAGGCAAGGCAAGTTTATTTATATAGCACTTTTCAACACAAGGCAATTCAAAGTGCTTTACAAAAAATGAAAGACATTAAGAAATGGCATTTAAAATCAGTCATTAAAAAGAAAAGCTAATAAAATAAACATTGAAAGATAAAAGTTACAGTGCAGTCTAAGATATGAATAGTTCAATTAAAATCAGCGACAAAAAGAAAAGTCTTCAGCCTGGATTTAAAAGTAGTCAGAGTTGCAGCGGACCTGCAGGTTTCTGGGAGTTTGTTCCAGATATTTGGAGCATAATAACTGAACGCTGCTTTACCATGTTTAGTTCTGACTCTGGGGACAGAAAGCTGACCAGTCCCTGAAGACCTGAGAGATCTGGATGGTTCATAATTTAGCAGGAGGTCAGAAATGTATTTTGGGCCTAAACCATTCAGTGCTTTATAAACCAGCAGCAGTATTTTGAAATCTATTCTTTGACACACAGGAAGCCAGTGAAAAGACTTCAGAACAGGAGTGATGTGATCAAGGCCGTTTGTATAGCCCTTATTAAAAACATTCGGTCCTCAAGTTGTAAAATGTGCTAATAACATTATTCTGATAGTTATTTTCCTCAGCGTTATGAACACGCATCTAACCCACGGGACCGCGCTGCCCGGCACGTTCGTAACTAATAAAACCCCTTGTGTACTTGTACAGCCAGCCAGTCATATTTTGGCATTAAGTGGGGTGCTGCTCTGAGGTTTTGAGTGATATTACCTAGGTATTCCTGAGCCATACACTGTCTTGGGATCTTATCCATTGTATCTTTGTCTTGTGATTTTTTACTAAAAGGGCAAAAGGCTAGACCTACTTTGGTTGAACTATGTGGCTGAGTCTCTGCTTTTGACAAATGGGTGTGCGATTTGACATGCCAGATTGACTGAAAATTCTAAATATTGGTCATGTTGGTATGATTGGGTAGGCGTGGTGTTACTTGTTGGTACGTGGGTTGGGGGGGGGGCCATGAGCGCTCAGTGCCCAGGGGCCCCTGGAGGTACTAATCCGGCCTTGGATGTGATCCACTTTTTTAGTGTTAGTGAGGACTCGAGCAGCGGCGTTCTGAATCAGCTGCAGCTTCCTAATAGATTTTTTAGTGAGACCTGTAAAGACACCATTACAGTAGTCCAGTCTACTGAAGATAAAAGCATGGACACGTTTTTCCAAATCCTGCTGTGACATTAGTCTTTTAATCCTAGATATATTCTTTAGGTGATAGTAGGCTGATTTAGTAACTGGTTTAATCTGACTGTTGAAACTCAGGTCAGAGTCTATGACTACACCTAGATTTCTGGCTTTATCTGTTGTTTTGAACATTGCAGACTGAAGCTCAGCGCTAACTTTTATACGTTCTGCCTTGGCTCCAAAAACCATTACCTCAGTTTTATCTTTGTTTAATTGGAGAAAGTTCTGACACATCCAGTCATTGATTTGTTCAATGCACTTACTCAGTGTTTGAATTGGAGCATAGTCTCCTGGTGAAATTGTTAGACATGTTGACGGAGGAGGTAACTGTTGTAAGACAGCAACAGTTAGCAATTATGAGCCTGGTGGAGGAAGTTAAAGCCCTGAGGCTAGAAAACTCCAAAAAAGAAAAGAGGATAGTCTCGCTGGAAAATCAGGTGGATGAGCTGGAACAATACACCCGAATTAACAACATTATAATCACTGGACTGGAGACTAAACCCCGCTCATACGCTCGGGCAGCGACGAGGATGATCGGAGGGGACACAAGCGAGGAGAATGCTACATCTGTGGAGCTACAGGTGACGGCCTTCCTCAACACCAAGGGAATAGAGATTGACAGTGACAACATCGAGGCCTGTCACCCGCTACCACGGAGAAATAAAACTGATAAACCGGCAATAATATTAAGGTTTGCCAACAGAAAACAGAAAACTGAACTTCTGAAACAGGGAAGACGGCTTAAGGGCTTGGATGTATATATGAATGAACACCTCACTAAAAGAAATGCTGAGATCGCCAGAAAGGCCCGATTCCTGAGAAAACAGCAAAAAATACAATCAACATGGACTGCAAACTGCAAAATCTTAATCAAGCTTAACGGAACACCAGAACAAGCCAAAGTGTTAATCATCAGGGACCTGGAGGAACTGGAAAAATACCAATGAAACAAATCAGACAAGGTAACGAAAATAAAACACTACCATGACAATTCCAGATAATATACACATATCTCCATCAAGACTAGAAACCTTTGCATATACAGAGCATAAAGCACAGGACATGGAAAATGACATTGATCCGGTAAACAACTTACTGAACAATATCAACAACAGCTGCAACTATTTCACAGAAGAGCAATTCAATGTAACGTGTCAATCAGAAGAGAACATATCAATTATCCACTTCAATAGCAGAAGCCTATATGCCAACTTCCTCAACATTAAATAATATCTAAGTCAGTTTAAGAACCCATTCAACATCATAGCAATATCAGAGACCTGGATCAGTACTGAGAAAGGTGTGGACTTTGAGATGGATGGCTACGAACTGAATTATACAAACAGAAGGAATAGTGTGTGTGTGTGGAGTGTGTGTGAGTGGAGGGGGTGTGGCAATCTATGTGGATAAAGGAATGAACTATAAGGTTGTCAGAGCATGACAACAGCTGTTGACGATTTGTTTGAATGTGTTACAGTAGAAATGTGTATGGAAAAGTCTAAAAATGTTATTGTGAGTTGTATACAGAGCTCCTGGAACCTGTATTGACACATTTACAGATAGGGTAGAAAACATGTTTATTAAATCATTACAAAAAATTATGTTTATCTGTGGGGATTACAATATTGACCTGTTGAATCCAAATAAGCATAAAATGACAGAACACTTCACTTAAAATACATTGTACAGTATGGGTTTGTATCCTAAAATTACCAGACCTAGTAGAATCACTTCTCATTCTGCTACATTACGACAACATATTCACAAACATTATGGAAAACAATACAGTAGGCGGACTATTATATAGTGACATAAGTTATCATTTACCTGTTTTTATTGTCTATCACTGCAGTTCTAAGAAACCGAAAGTCGCCAGCCATTTCAAATACAAAAGATTGAGAACTGAATATAACATAATTGCATTTAAGAATGATTTACTAAAGCAGAATTGGAGGGTAGTAGATGAGAGAGACGATATTGACAAGGCCTATGATGAATTTCTAAACATCATTAAACATTAAAAGCACTTTATGACAAAAACTGTCCTGTGAAACAATGCAGAGAGAGACACAAACAAACTCACAGTGCATGGATCACTAATGGCCTCAAAAATGCCTGCAAAAAGAAAAATACACTATATCGACAATTCATAAAATATAGAACTTCAGAAGCAGAAAATAAATATAAAAGATATAAGAATAAATTAACCCATATTCTGAGGATATGTAAAAAAGAATACTATAATAAAATATTAGAGAATAATAAGAATAATAAAGGTTTATGGAAAGTATTAAATAGTGTCATTAGAAATGGAGCAAAAAGCTCTGGTTACCCTGAGTTTTTTGTGGACAAAAATAATGTTATTAATAATACAGAAGATGTGGTTAATGATTTTAATGAATTCTTTGTAAATGTGGGGCCAGATCTGGCAGAACAAATTAAAACCGTAGAAACAACTAAAGGGGAAGATACGGACCTTTGGAATGAAAACAATAGCTCTTTCTTCCTCACACCAGTCGAAGAAAAAGAAATCATCGATACTGTGCGAAAATGTAAAAGCAAATCCTCGACCGATTGGAATAATATTGAAATGATTATAGTAAAAAACATTATTGAAGAAATTGCAGAACCATTGACTCATCTCTTTAACTTGTCTTTTCAATCTGGTAAATTCCCAAATAAAATGAAAATAGCAAAAGTTATACCATTATATAAAACTGGGGATAAACACCATTACACAAATTACAGACCTGTTTCATTGCTCTCTCAGTTTTCCAAGATCCTTGAAAAGCTTTTTACAAAAAGACTTGACAGTTTCATGGAAACACATCAGCTTTTGGACGACAGTCAATATGGATTCAGGAAAGATAGATCAACATCTATGGCACTAATGGAATTAAGTGAGGAAATAGCAAACTGCATGGACAATAAAAAACAAGCAGTGGGAATATTTATAGACTTACAAAAAGCATTTGACACCATAGATCACAATATTTTACCGATAAAACTGGAACGGTATGGCATCAGAGGGGTGGGATTAAACTGGGTGAGAGATTATTTAAGCAACAGACAACAATTTGTTGAAATTGGTGAACATAAATCAGAATACATGAACATGACTTGTGGAGTACCTCAGGGGTCCGTGTTGGGTCCAAAGCTGTTCATAATATACATCAACGACATTTGCAGAGTATCAAATATATTGAAATTTATTTTATTTGCAGATGACACTAATATTTTTTGTTCCGGTGACAATTTGAAAGAGCTAATGGAAGTGATAACAGCAGAAATGATTAAAGTAAAAACATTGGTTTGACACAAAGAAATTATCATTAAATATAAGCAAAACAAAGATTATGTTATTTGGAAAACATAAAACAAATCCACAGATACAATTAATACTAGATAACATACACATAGAAAGAGTATATGAAATTAAGTTCCTTGGTGTGGTTTTAGACCACAAAATCAGCTGGAAACTGATCGCAATATTGGGAAAAGCCAGATACATTCTGGACCACAACTCATTGCATACTCTATATAACACACTAATATTGCCATATCTGATTTACTGTGTGGAGATTTGGGGAAACACGTACAAAACCAACCTACAGCCGTTATGCACATTACAAAAAAGGGCTATAAGAGTTATCAATAATGTTGAATATCTTGAAACACTAATGCATTATTTTTGAAGTCACACATATTGAAGTTCATTGATCTGGTTACATTTAAAACGGCACAAATCATGTACAGAGCCAGACATAATCTACTTCCTAGGAAATTAAAAACATTGTTCGTAGACAGAGAGGGTGGGTATAATTTGAGAGGAAATCTACATTTTAAACAACTCAAGGTCAGAACAACTCTGAGCAGTATGAGTTTAACAATCTATGGGGTGATTTTATGCAATGGTTTGGAGCAGGAGTTAAAACAAAGCACAAGCATAATTCAGTTTAAAAGGATGTACAGAAACACTTTTTTGGAAAAATATGAGAATGAAGAAAGGTGATTGAAGATGAGAAATTATTGTATATGTATATATAAATGTAAATGTATGTAGGAATAAGTTGCATAATGATTTAAAGGACAATCATTGATCAAGTAAGGGGTGGGAATTAATAAGCATTTGCTTCCTCCTACTCCCTTTCGGACACATATGACTTATTATTATTATTAATATGAAGACTTTTTTTTGTTGAATATACAAATATTACCATGAATGTGGATAAATACTGTATTATAACAATACGGTATTCTGTTATTCACATTTGTTATTTTTTAATCTGTTCGAAATAAAGACTGAAAGAAAGAAAGAAAGACTCGTGTTTTTGTTTCGGTAAAAATGGTTCGTATCATCAGTTAGCTGAGTTTCTTCCCGTTAGGAGGGTATGACACATTCATAGTTTTTTTAATATTAAGAAGCCCTGAGCCCAGGGAAGTGCACAGACATTTGGAGGTGCTATTGCTTTAAACTGGAAAAAGGGCCTCCCCCGCTAAAAAAAGACCTTTTGAAAATTGTAACTTGTTTTTCATGTAAAAGAAACCAAACGATTATTACATCAACTAAATTGAACAGTAATTCACATCTCATAACAAAATAAGCTAAGGCGACTACTTGAAAACCATGGGACATTTTTTGTTTTGCGGTCCATATCTCATCAAAAATATCTAATGTTAGTAACCATTAAAGACAAAATGGGGACAATTCTGTTCTAATGTAATTTGAACATTGTAACTGCTGTGTAGACATACTAGTAAAATAGGGCTTCTATAATTACCTTAAATAAACTCACTAATTAATTAAACCAGTTCAATATACATTATTCTTATTCTTATCATTCTTTATGAGTGCAGCCAGTAACGGTAAGGTATCTAATTACTTATTTATTTAGTATTCCATAACTTAGTAACCAGTGTTGGGTGTAACGCGTTACTAATGAAATGTGGGTAATATATTACCCGTTACAATGCTCAGTAACGCAGTTACAACACATTTTAACCCGAAATGAAATGGTGTTTTGTTTTTTAAGAATGTACTAACATCGCGAGACATTTCTGACACCAGAGACAAATTGTGCGGGTAGATTATTAAACCTGGTGTTTACCCTTCAGGCTTCGCGTCAGGATCTTCGGGGGTGCAGGCATGCATTGCACCCTCAGTTGAATGTTATGCAACCTCTATTCAAAAAAGAGAACGGAGCGAAAAAATACAAAGAACAAATTGTGTCAGGTGCGCGTGACCTGCTTCGCTGCGTGTGCATCATTTCCAAAGTGCTAACACAGCAGTGACACACATCTGTGAATAATCATTTATACGAAAATGGTTAAAGCAACCATCACTAAACGCCAGCAACACTGCATCTACTGCAGACAGTAGCAACAGGTCAGATGGGGACATCACGTTACCCTCCGTTGTGGACACTAGCTTACTCCCGCCTGACTTGCCGCCCTCGCCCCCGGAGCAGCAGTCTTTGTCGCCCGAAACTACGCCATGCCAGGATACCACGGCAAAACAGAGCCTGCCCAGGTATATCTAAACAAGTACCCGCCTGTACAGTGGGGTTAGGTGGTCATTTTGCAGCTCGTGGTATAAAAATAGACAATGGAATATTCATGTGAAAATAGTGCCATATTCTGCCATGCCTGTAGAAATTGTGGGTCAAAAATAATGCATACAATAGCACAGATGCCTTCACTACGAATGGCTACAAAAATATCTCATATCCCAAGCTTATCAACGAGCTGATGTTGCAGCTGAAATGTTCTCCAGGTCACAAAGTCAACCTCACATGATGATGTGATACCAGTTTTTAAGCACAGTAAATATTCTCTTCCCAGAGTATATGATGGGACCAAAATGATGATTTAGTACATGAGGCGCATTCACACCGCAGTACATTTCCGACAAAGGTTCATGAGAACTTAGTTCATGAGAACTCTTTTGTCGCGTTCACACCAAAAAGAGCCGGAACTAAAATTAGTTCATGAGAACCTTTTTACCCCCACGAAAGTCCCTGCTAGAGAGCAGGGACTTTCGTGCGGCTCTCTCTGTTCCCAAAAGATGAAGGTGAGCCTGGCTGGTGTCATTGTTTCGTAGATTCGTTGATTGTGCATGACAAATAAAGGCCACTGGTCGATTCTCTCTCTCTCTCTCTCTCTCTAGAGAGAGAGAGAGAGAGAGAGAGACTGAGAGAGTTACAGGGTTGTTGTTAGCATCTGGTGCTAGCTCGGAGCTAACGGAGATTAGCTGTTTCAATAATAAGGAGAGGGAGAGTCCTCTACTGTGGGACAGAGAGAGATAACTATAGGTTACTTACGTAACCCCAGTTCTCAGAGTAACATGAAGTGAGATGTCTCACTATGGGATGCGCCTCAACGCGTATTCCAACAGAGCATCAATCTCATTACGCCAATCCTGATTGGCTGGTGATCTTGACGTCAACGTCAGGGAATCCACCCACCCTTTAAGTAGCTTGCGCTACGACGCAGCGTCATTCAAAATAAGCACCTCTTCTCGCTTCGCCTTAGCAAGAAGGGCCGTCTGGTGAGACATCTCACTTCATGTTACTAACTGGGGTTACGTAAGTAACCTATAGTTCTCATTCATAACACTCCATTCAATGTCTCACTATGGGATATTGAAACTCCCGTACTGCTAGACATGCTTATCTCGAAAATCACCCAAAACAACCAGAACTTAACAGGTAGAACTCTGTCTCAACACGGGACCCAGCACTGCGCGGGCCACACTCGGAGCAGAGACATCTAGCCTGTAAAAGCGGACAAAAGTGAACGGCGAGGACCAGTTCGCTGCTGCACAAATGTCTTGGATGGAAACACCCTTGAACAAAGCCCAGGATGTAGCCAG
This sequence comes from Harpagifer antarcticus, assembly GCA_902827135.1. Taxonomy (NCBI): domain Eukaryota; kingdom Metazoa; phylum Chordata; class Actinopteri; order Perciformes; family Harpagiferidae; genus Harpagifer; species Harpagifer antarcticus. Next base: position 2,399,836 of record CADEHL010001093.1, on the reverse strand, counting down.
TCCACGAGTAGAATGAGCATGCAGGCCCGTTGGTGCCTGCAAACCCTGACTCGTATAAGCCAGAGCAATCGCTTCCACAATCCAGTGGGAGAGCCGTTGCCTGGTAACGGGCTTGCCCTTCTGAGGGTTAGCCCAGGATACAAAGAGTTGGTCATTACAACAAAACTCTTTTGACCTGTCCATATAGATGCGTAAAGCACGCACTGGACACACCAAATGCGGCCGCTGTTCCTCAGAGGAACACAGAGGCGGAGGAAATGACACAATATCAATGGGGGTACATGAGCCAACCACCTTAGGTATAAAGGCAGGGTTGGGCTTCAGCAACACTCTCGTTTGCCCCGGGACAAACTGAGGGCATGAAGGATGTACAGAGAGCGCATGCATGTCACTGACTCGCTTGGCAGATGCCAGAGCCAGTAACAGCACTGTCTTCAGTGACAGATGTTTCATGTCAGCTTCTTCCAGGGGTTCAAATGGAGGTCGAGTGAGCCCATCTAAAACCACTGCCAAGTCCCATAAGGGCACCAGTGACCTGGAAACAGGGAGAAGCCTGCGAGCTCCTTTCATAAAACGGCAGACCAAAGGATGTTGGCTAATCGTCCTTCCCTCAAAGCCCACATGGCATGCAGCGATAGCAGCCAGGTACACTTTGATCGTAGAGAAAGCTCTGTGTTTATCAATTAAGTACTGTAGAAATGATAAAATCACCCGACAGGACATTGAAAAGAGATGTGTCCTTTTTGAAGGCACCACTCCTCAAAAACCCTCCAATTACAGTCATAGAGAGACCTGGTGGAGGAAGCTCTTGCACTCCGAATAGTGTTTATCACCTTCTGAGGGAGCCCCACTGTAATCAGATTGTACCACTCACGGGCCAGGCCCATAGTGCCAAGCGCTCTGGGTGTGGCTGAAAGATCGCCCCCCCGGCCTGAGACAGTATGTCCCTGCGTAGTGGGAGCTGCCACGGCTGCCCGCACAGCAGCTGATATACAGTATCTCCGTCAGCCAGTACATTGCAGGCCAGTGCGGAGCTATCAGGATAAGTGTGTGGCGTTGTTCTCTCACTCTGGCCAGAGTTGGGGGTATCAGAGCCAGGGGTGGGAACACGTACAGAAGGACCGGAGGCCAAACGTGCGCGAGCGCGTCCACGCCTAACGGTGCGTTTAAATCGTGCATTGAAAAGAACAGCTGACATTGAGCATTTTCTTTTGATGCGAACAGACCTACCGCGGCTCGGCCGTAACACACCCACAGCTGACTCACAATCATTGGATGTAGAGTCCAGTCTGCATATAGTGGTGCACCTCTGGACAGCAGATCTTCCCGAGGTTCGTCACTCCTGGTACGTGCGTCGCTCTCAGAGAGAGGGCTGGGGAGGGTATATACGAAGGTCGACCTGTGAGGGGTCTCTGGATGAGAGAGAGAAAGCGGGTAAAGTTGTTGATGTTAAATCAGGATTTAATTCCGGTGCCTAGTAGTCTCCTGAATTATTATTGTTGAAATGGTATGAGCAAGGTGTAGGCCTATACTGTTTTGAATAATTTTGTAATCCATTTCATATTGTGTACATTTGGAGAAAGTAGAAGAACTCCTGACAGAATCAGAAGTGGAGAGTAGCAGTTTTGCTTCCACAGAGGAATCAATGGAGATGGCCACTGACACAGACATGGCACCGGAACAGGTTTGTGATTGCCCCCAGGTTTTGTTTTAGATGAGCACATTGGCTGGTTTTACCTTGCACGTTATCATGACTGGCACACACAGTGGACACATGAAAAAAAACCTTCTTTGTAATATGCACACCTTAGATCTTACACTTGTTATGTAAAACAAAAAGCTTAGCATTAGTCTTGTTCCAAACACCAAACATGCAACCGGCAAACCAGTCTGCTAAATATAATTATTGTAGAAAGTTGCTAGTCAGGCATGATATTGACATATGCATTGGCTCTAGCCAAGCATTACTGTAGGGTACATGTTTATCATGATAATATTGTCTAGAACTTCTAACCCCTTGAAAATATTTTACAACATCACACTATGAAATTTATGTTTTCACCTGGCAGGAACGACAGAGTCAAGATCTGCCAGACAGACTGGACTACAACAGCTACTGTCAGCATCAAGACACAGACTGGGAAACAACTCACAAAAACAAAGACACAGTCAAAGGGTAATGCCACTATTGATTGACAACAGTTTGACAACAACAGTTTGACAGGATGAGCGAGTGTGTCATATAATACTGTATTACAGTACGGGATATTCCTTCTAATGTTGAGTTTGTTAACTCTAAATAGTAAGCAACAGATCAACATAGATTTGTGGTTTTATATAAACACAATATAGTATTCCATTGATCATTTCATTTCCAGCATGTCAGGTGACGCCCGAGATGCTGACTGCAAGTCTACCAGTACCAGGGAGGCAGAGAAAGCTGAAAGTCCATGGCACCAGAGACCCAGCTAAACCTGACCAGCCACCACAGGCTGCCTCTAGCCGCAGCAGCAGCCAGGTGTTAAAGCTGGAGCAACACCAACTGGAAGACGCGCCGTCCAGCAGTCCAGCTGCACCACCATCAGTATCAGGCACCTCAGACTGGGAACCCAGTAGCCCCATCTCAGCGGCTGATTCTTCTGACAAGTCAGATCTGTCATTTGGGGATGAGATCTGCCACAAGGAACCCAAATACATCGTCTTTGGCTCCAGCCTCCGGAAACTGCTACAGTGGCGCCACTGTCCATCTTGCGGCAGCGTCGACATCCGTCAAGTGTGGAAAACCACTGGAACACTACTTAAGATCCACCAAACATGTGACTCCTGTCTGCAGGCAACTGAGTGGCAGAGTCAACCGAGCATTGGAAACTTCCCTGCAGGCAACATACTGTTGTCTGCAGGCATACTGTTTGCCGGTGCGTCGCCAACAAAGGTGCTGCGAGTCCTAAACCACATGGGTGTGATGACCTACGTCAAATGAACATTCTTCTCACACCAGCGAGACATCCTGCAGCCTGCAATACAGGGTGTATGGACGCAACAACAGGCAGCCCATATTGCGATGCTGCAGACTGAAGGGCGACCTCTGGTTCTGGGGGGTGACGGCAGGGCCGACAGCCCTGGACACTGCGCAAAATTTGGAACATACACTACAATGGAGCTGGAATCAAATGTGGTGCTAGACCTACAGCTGGTGCAGGTACCGTTTATATTGTTCAAGTTCAGGGTTTTGTGTGAGAAATGTAAAACTTCATCTGTAAATATTGTAATAGTAACAGTGTTTCAAATCATATTCAGCTCATTGCAGAGCTCCTGTCTAGTTATCTGCCTAACTGGAATGTTCCCTGCTGTATTTTCAGAGCAACGAGTGTGGTGGGAGCTACCATATGGAACTGGAAGGCCTGAAGAGGATGGTGGCCTTCTTTGAGGACATCCTGGAGATTGGCACTCTCGTCACAGACCGACATCGCCAGATTGCCAAATGGATTAGAGAGAATATGCCGTACACAAAACATCTGTATGACATCTGGCATGTAGCCAAGTGTATGTGTCAATGTTGTTTCTTTTGAAGTTCAAGGAGTATAGTCTTCTATTGAGTTATCGTAAAGTTGTTATCACCAGACAGACATTGCAGCATGCAGTGTCACAAATCTTATTTGCACACCTCACTCAAATAGATAGATCTCTTTATGATGTCAGTTTTATTTATTGTCTTTGCAGCTGTTAGGAAGAAGCTGAAAGCCATCTGCAAGCTCAAGGGCTGTGAGGACCTGAAAGCATGGCAACAGAGCATCATCAACCACTTGTACTGGGCATTGGTTTCCTCCACGCAAGACGACGCGGAACTGATTGTGGATAAATGGAAGTCGGTGGAGCGGCATGTCCTAAACCTCCACAGTGGCCATGGTGGAAAGTTCCCCACATGTGCGCACAAGAGACTACAAGGCAGGGCTCACAAGAAGAAGTGGATCAAACCAAGTGAGTTTAGAGTAAATACTCCTTTTTCTGATATGGCGGCAGACGTGACATTTAAAATTACGTCTGTTGCGTCAGTAACGGGTGACTGTAATTTTAACCGTCATCCACCGCCAAAAGGAGTATGGAATGTATACAGTGTATGCATACTGAGTGATTAAAAACCCAGGACATACCCAGCAACAACAATGTACTGACTGTCTTATGGTTGGGTACATAATCCAAAAGGTTACGTCTGAGCAACAAACATTAGAATTGATAATAATGTCAAGCACTGCCATTGAAATTTGTTGATGATTGATTTATTGATCTGTTGATTGCAGGTTCACTATCAGCTGTCAAACTGGAGAAACTGGTGACAGACAAGATGCTGTGCAAGGACATCGGCAAGCTCTCTGCCGTACACCAGACGTCCAAGGTGGAGGGCTTTCACAGCCTCATCATTCAGTTTGCACCAAAGTCTTACGTGTACTCCTACACTGGCATGCTGTGCAGGTTGGTCTTTTCAGCATATAATTCGAAGGCTTGTACTGTACCAGCTAAAGAATTGTTTCAGTTACGACACGGGAAATGCACGGAGGCGAGTAGACGTGTGTCCTGACAGCTCCGAGATTAGTGACTTCAAAATACTTTCCCATTGTGCAGTTTGGCTCACTAATAGTATGTAACAACTCATAAGGTACTTGTAAATTACTCTAGCTCAATTATTTTAACCGGCCAAAATGACTACTACTCAATCTAAACAAGACCTCGCAAAAGGAGGCCTCAAACCCCCACTCCTTCCTGACTCGGCTAGCGCTGCTACTGTTGACGCTGCTGGGGACACCCTAGATGCCTCGCTGCTACAGTCAATGATGGAATCTCTCAAGAATGACATATTCAGGAAAATTGATGCATCGGCCGCGAGTCTGCACTCACTGCAGCGCGCAGTAGAGGCACACGAAGCCACGATCCGAGATCTGGAGCAAGCTGCCACTGACCACAACACTCGGATAGACAAGCTGGAAGCTACAGTTGACATGCTAACTTCACAAGTGAAACGCTTGGATGACAAATGTGAGGATCTTGAGGGCAGATCGCGGAGGAATAATTTGCGTGTGATGGGTATTCCGGAGGGACTGGAGGGAGCCCGTGCCACTGATTTCGTCGCGCAGTTGCTCCGGGACTTGCTCAAGCTGGACGAGAAGCCTCTACTCGACCGTGCCCATCGGACCCTGCGAGAGAGACCCAAGGAGGGGACCTTACCTCGGCCCTTTGTTGTAAGGGTACACTTCTTTCATATTCGGAGCCAGATCCTGCAGCAAGCTGGTGAATCCTCTCCTCTTCTCTACAACGGCAAGAGGATCTCCATTTTCCCGGACTATACGTCCTCCGTTGCCAAGAAGCGAGCTGCTTTTGTCCCAGTTAAACGTACTCTACATTCCTACCCAAATGTGAAGTTTGGTCTCCTCTTCCCGGCAACTCTTAAAATTACCATGCCGAATGGAACGTCACACAGGTTTGAGGATCCTACGGTGGCCACTGACTTTGTTAATAAGAACTGTAAATAGACTGCCTATCCCACAGTGGGTCTGTTTAAAAACAGTTATGATGGTCGTTCATTCTTCAGCTGGAGATCGCTAGAGTTTGTTGACAATATTGTGGACTACATTTCCCAAGTGCCTTGCCCGGTCCACGTGACCGAGCTCTGATAAATAATAAAAATACAATTAAGAGAATATATACTAGCATTAGTGTTTATTTTTGTACTACATATTGGGCCATTACGGATACCTCTTTACTCTGGTTGTTAGTTAAATTATTGGTAACTTATACACAGTGGTTTGTACAATGTACATTTATTAATTCTTAATATGACTTTTTCTCAGGTAGCGCAATTGTGTCTCTAAGGCTACCTTGGAGCGTTTAGGTTTAGGCCTAGTTATTAGTTTGGATTTTGCACGTGGCATCTCGTTTGGGGATATTGCTGTGCTGGGGTGGGCTGGGGAGCTGGGTTCTGTATGTTTCATGTTCTTGTCTTGTATGTTTTATGTTTTATTTTTTATTTTTATTGTATTCATCATTGCACTTTGTTTTGTTGGTTGTGCTGCCGGCCCTTCATATTTCCGTTTTATCTTTAAATGGTCCAGCCCAGGTTAATTCAACGCCATGATGGGAGCGCCCTTAAGTTTAATAGTTGGAATTGCAGGGGACTGAACTCCCCAGTTAAGCGCACCAGGGTCATGCGCCACCTTCAATATTTGGGTGCTCAAGTGATTTATCTTCAAGAAACACACTTCAAACCATCTGTTTTTTCTAGACTTATGAATGGATGGATTGGACATGCTTACTGTTCATCATTTAACAGCAAGTCTAGAGCAGTTGCTATCTTGATACACAAATCAGTTCCCTTTGCTTTTACTCGGATGGTTTCTGATCCGAATGGCAGATACCTGATTGTTATTGCTGGGATCCGGAGTCATGGATGATCCTGCGGTCCTGTGTCCTGCATCACGAGCCCTGGATCTTGAGTCGTGGCTGTGGTCCTGGATCATAGGTCCTGGATGGATATCCTCGTGGATCCATCTTCCTATTACACACACATGCATTTCCAAACATTTGGACTACCTATGTTGCAAATGTATTATCTTTTCAATTTACACACGGCATCTATTGCACGTCTGTCCGTCCTGGGAGAGGGATCCCTCCTCTGTTGCTCTCCCTGAGGTTTCTCCCATTTTTCCCTTTAAACTGTGGGTTTTCTTCGGAAGTTTTTCCTTGTACGATGTGAGGGTCTAAGGACAGAGGGTGTCGTATTGTCATACTGATATTTTGTACAAACTGTGAAGTCCACTGAGACAAATGTAACATTTGTGATATTGGGCTATATAAATAAACATTGATTGATTGATTGATTGATTATTGGCATGATATATGACACCCCTGTTCTACTTGTGAATGTGTACGCCCCGAACTGGGATGATGTGAATTTTTTTCGGCAGCTCTTTTCTAACCTTCCTGACATGTCCTCACACTTCCTTATCTTAGGTGATGACTTTAATTGTTGGCTTAGCCCACAGCTGGACCGCTCCTCCAAGAAGACTGTTACGCCTTCGGGGTCGGCTAAGACGATTAGAGACTTCATGAGTGAGTTTGCAATAACGGATCCTTGGCGCTTCTTTAACCCCACCGGTAAAGCATACTCCTTTTTTCCCATGTTCACCATACGTTTACTCGGATAGACTACTTTATGGTAGATGACAGACTTCTCCCTTCCGTGAGCTCCTGTTCATATGAAACTACAGTTATTTCGGAGTATGCCCCTGTCGTAATTAGTATCAGATTTAAGGGTTCTGTAAGCACGCAAACCCCATGGCGTTTAAATACGCATTTGATTTCGGATGAACATTTTACAGAGCTGATTTCCAACCAAATTGACATATTTCTTAGCATTAACAAGACTCCGGACATTTCTGCATCTGTGTCATGGGAGACATTGAAAGCTTATATTAGAGGGCAAATTATTTCCTATGTTAGCCATGAGAGGAAACAGAAAAGAGAGAGATTAACTGAACTAACGAGGCGTATTGCTCAACTGGATGACCTCTATTCCGTTTCACCAACTCCAGATGTGTATAAGGAACGCCTCATTCTTCAATCGGAATTTAATACGCTGACCGCGGACCAGGCTGCTGCACTTCTTCTTAAGGCTAGAAGTAATTATTACGAACAGGGTGACAAAGCTGGGAGATTACTGGTGCATCAATTACGACAGAATGTTGCCTCTTACCAGATATACACATCTGAAACCAGCTCAGACACACAGGATTTGAACAATTTTTTTACCACCTTCGAAGTCCCTTTGATACATCCTGATATGACTGAGGATTTGGAGAAGCCAGTAACTACTGTCGAACTCTCTGTTGCTATTACATCGATGCAAGGCGGAAAATCTCCGGGGCCGGACGGTTATCCACTGGAATTTTACAAGAAGTTTCAACATAAATTAGCCCCTGTTTTGATAGATATGTTTAGTGAATCGTTTAACTCTACTAGTTTCCCCCCAACGCTTTATCAGGCCTCTATCTCCCTCATTTTAAAAAGGAATAAGGATCCCCTTGCATGCTCCTCCTACCGACCAATCAGCTTGTTAAATGTGGATTTTAAATTACTGTCTAAAATGCTCGCTTTACGTTTGGAAACCGTGTTACCAACCATTATCTCTCCCGATCAAACTGGCTTCATTAAAAATAGGCATTCATTTTTTAACTTAAGACGACTTTTTAACACAATCTACCAGCCTTCCGCAAATTCTGTACCTGAAGCTGTGATATCTTTAGATGCAGAAAAGGCATTTGATCGTGTGGAGTGGAGGTATCTTTTTCACACCTTGGAGAAATTTGGCTTTGGAAAGAACTTTACCTCATGGGTGAAGGTATTGTACTCCTCCCCCTAGCTTCAGTGAGAACGAATAATACGCACTCTGAATATTTCCCGCTCCACCAGGCAGGGTTGTCCCTTGAGCCCTCTCTTATTTGCCTTAGCTATTGAGCCCCTCTCCATCGCTCTTCGTTGTGACCCCCGCCCGCATTAGAGGTATTTTTAGAAATGGGGTAGAACAGAGAGCTTCTCTTTACGCGGATGACCTTCTTCTTTATGTCTCTAATTTATCTGTGTCTGTCCCTGCAGCTCTCTCTATCCTTAGCTCATTTGGTGCTGTATCCGGTTGCAAACTCAATTTAAGTAAAAGCGAATTGTTCCCTTTAAATAGAGTGGCGCGTGAGTTCCCTCTACATAGTCTACCATTTAAAATTGCACTACACAGCTTCACTTACCTCGGGATCCAGGTGACCGATACATTTAAAGATCTTTATAAAGCTAATTTTGCCCCCCTTTTGTCCCACGTACAGGAAGACTTCGACCGCTGGTCAGTGTTAAATTTGTCTCTCGTTGCCCGAATTAACTCTATAAAGATGAATATACTCCCCAAATTTCTATATTTATTTCGATGTGTGCCCATTTTCCTCCCTCAAACTTGTTTTCGTAAAACTGACACTATTATTTCTAACTTTATTTGGAACAAGAAAACCCCAAGGATACGCAAGCAATTTTTACAGAGACCAAAGGTGCGGGGTGGACTTGCTCTGCCGAATTTGAGGTTCTATTATTGGGCTACAAATCTGAGAATAATACAGTCCTGGCTGCAGTTTGACTCACAGCACTGTCAGCCTGTTTGGCTTGAAATGGAGGCTGCTTCCTGTAGTCCAGTATCTCTTTCAGCATTGGCTCACTCTCTCATTAAGACCCCCTCCTCGGCTTACACTAAAAATGTAATTGTCAAAGCAACCTTGAACATTTGGAATCAGTTCAGACGTTTCTTTGATCTCCTAACATACTCTACACTAGCCCCTTTAACTGCAAACCATGTTTTTCCTCCATCCTTAGTAGATGGCGCATTTACTATTTGGTTTAACCAAGGCGTTAAAACATTCAAAGACCTTTATATTCACAACACATTTGCCTCTTTCCAACAGCTATCTGATACATTTGCACTACCTAGGCAACATTTCTTTAGGTATCTACAGATTCGCAGTTTTGTTAATAATAGATTTCCTCAGTTTCCTAATCACCCAACTGATTCGCCGCTAGACACATTCCTTAGACCGTTACCTACTCTGAAGGGAATGATGACGTGTATTTACGCTCAGATTTATTCTCTTTGTTTGGTTACCCTGAACTCCATTAAATCTCTTTGAGAAACAGATCTTGGGGAGGAGATTTCAGAAGAACTTTGGGAAAAAGCCCTTGCTAATGTACACAAATCTTCTATTTGTGCTAGACATGGACTGGTTCAGTGTAAAGTAGTACATCGCACACACTTCACTAAGCTCAGGCTCTCTAAAATATATAAGGAAGTGGACCCAACTTGTGACAGATGTAGCCAAGCACCGGCGAGTCACGCACACATGTTCTGGTCTTGTCCGGTCTTACACTCTTATTGGACTGACATCTTTAGATCACTGTCAGAAATTACTGGAAAACCGGTCGCTCCTAATGCCATGACCGCACTGTTTGGTGTAACTCCACCCACATGGCCACTCTCTTCTCTGGAGACAGCCTTCATAGCCTTTGTTACCTTACTAGCCAGACACCTGATATTGTAAGTCTCCAACATCCCCTTCATACACCTCGTTGTTAAAAGAAATCCTAAATTCAGCCAAACTCGAGAAAATAAGGTGCATACTGAGGGGCTCCTTGGGGAAATTTCACAAGATGTGGAACCCCTTCTACAAGTATATACGGGAGCTGGACATGCCGGATGTCTCTGTACAATAGGGTGGTGGACCTGCGGTGTTAAACTGTGATTAGTGGGCGGCTGACTGACCAACAAGTGCTGTGTTTTTATTTTATTTGATATATTTGGTCTTTTTGTTTCATTTATACACATTATTTGATTTCTAAATTGCATTATGGTATTAATAATGGACTTAGACTCAGAGCCTTTAGATTCTGACTTTGTTTTTTTGTTTTTGTCCTGTCGCAGTCCATTTTTAGTTTTGTTTTATTTATTTATTTATTTTTGTTTTGTCTTTGTTTTTTTTTGTTACTTGGGAATGGGCGTCTTTGTACCGTGCTGAACCAGGTCCCCGTGCTGTATAAAAGCTTGCGACGTTACGTCACATCTCCCATAGTGTGTCAAAATGGAGGAAGGAACTGTGATGAAGTTGTCAACTCCAAGACACACATTGCCAGGACTAAAATAAAACACTAAATCACTTTCTGAATCAATATCAAGTTTAATAGAGCTGTTCATGTATAGACGTGGAATATTTACAAAAGAGAGATATTTCTTTTCACATTTTTAAAACTGTTTCTTTGTTTATGTTAACAGAACCCTTCTTGCCGGACTGCATTACAACGAGAATGCCAGCAGACATACTGCAACTACGAAGGCGGGAGAACAGAGGTTCAAAATCCGCTACCCCAAGTACAAGGCTGGAGGTCATGTTGTGAAGAAGATCCTAGTAGAGGCAACATTCAGTGAGTTTGAAATTAAATTACTCAAAATAATATTGTCCAGATTGGTAATGTACCGGTACTAATGATTTAGTAACTAATTCAGTTCAAAACCCCAATTGAAAGAATGATCTCGGCTTGATGACAGACACCATTTATTATTAGAGAACATTATAAAGTGAGGGTTTTTTTTCTGTCTTTGAACACTATTGCAGGCTATGTGGATGATCTCATGAGAGAGGTGGTCGACCTCTGCAAGAAACGCAGCGCAGACAGGCCTGTACAGCTGGAGGAGCCTCCCACTCTGTCCTCGGCAATGGAGAAGCCTGACAAAGCAGAGGCCATCAAGGCACATGCCAGTTGTTTCAAGACCAAATAGTCTGTCACTGTGCAGCTTCAACTGTGGAACTGTATTAAACATTCACTTCAGAACTGTATTGTCACTGTCCTTCTTCATAAGCGTGATAGTCCATGGATGGAAACTGTCGACGAATTCGGTTCACTGCACAAGAGGGCGGTGGCACTCTTATGTCGTGTCCTAGTTAACCCCAGCAAAGTCTCACCAGCTGGCGGTAGGCTGTGTATCGGTGGCGTCTGCAAGATAAAACATTATAGCATTGATATGACGACAGCTACTGTCAAGAGACTACTACAAATGAAGGACAATAGATGATAATAGGTCAACTTCAAAGTTACATTTTCTTATACTCAGATCATAAAAGACTAATATTCAAACGTATAAAGTTGCAAAAGTTGTCATGACATCATATAAACTGATACATTTATATACTAGTAATAGACTTTATTATAAATAGTGTTTGTAAGGCTTACTCATTGCCCTCTTGCTGGAGATGGCCATAATGTTGCCTGTATCCATAGTATGCTATACGCAGCACCCAGATGTCTAGACAGCCAGATCAGAAGCCGGGGTGGTCGATTATGCAGCTGTGGACACCATCCTCCTCCATGGTCCTGGTGACAGCGGTGATTTCCCGACAGCACACACTCTCAGCTACAGTGTCCATGTTGTTACAGTTATCTCACTGACACCTAAAACATATAAAACAGATGTAACATTATGATTAGCAGGAATGCCAGGATGTTTCAGTGTTGTCAGGTTGCGACATTTTGCAAGGTCACTGGATTGTATCATTTTAACTTGGAACTGTATATTGGTGAATTGTATGCAGAAAATCCAATAAAGTTAGACTATGTGCGCATGAAAATAATTTCTTGTTCTCGCCCCCTGATTATCTGATACGTGGAATTATTCCCATAAGCTGATAAGCAGATAAGCAGAAAAACAGGGCTGGTCACCCTGGCGTATGTTTTAATTCAATGACCAGAAAGTTCTAATTCTAGTGTAATAATACTCTAGCACATGACATGTACATAAGCTAATTATTTCCCAGAGGCAGAGTCAAAGGACCCTTCAGTCTTCACGCCCACCCCATTTTCCAATCGACAGGGACAGCACAGTCACTGCTAACCTGCTAACTATTCAGTGTTCTGTAGCCGGTCAATGTCTTCCCCATCGTCCATGTCGTCGCCATCATCCTCCCCACTTGACGTCCCTGACGGCTCAATCTGTAGGGTTCAATGATGTCCTGCGCTTCCTCATCGTCACTTCCATCTTCTGTGCCACTTTCCTCCTCTATCCTGTCCGAAAAGCTGTCAAAATCTATAATTTCTCTCGCACTTGTATCACTTTCCAAAGTCTCCGCCATGTTTGCAATCACAACTGGGCCCATCTTGTGACGTCACAGCCGCTATCATCTGCAACTTCCAGTAGGCTCAGACGGACATTATTATTATAATTAATAGTTAATTAATTAATTATTAAAAATTATTTTAGCCATGAACAGGCACAATGATATGTAAGGAATGAAACTGCCATTTCATTTTGGCGCAAAAACATGCACTTCACGAGCACTTTAAGGGCCTACACAGTTGTTATGCTATACCACATTTCCCTTCACTGGATGTATAATGAGCTGCACTAAACTACATTTTAGCATTTAAAATACCTAGCCATTCTTTTGAGGTTATTTTGGTGAAAGTAACTAAAAAGTAAATAAAGTAGTGTAACTCATTACATTTCAGAGACAGTAATATTGTAATGTAACTTATTACTTTCAAAAGACAGTAATAAGTAATATGTAATATATTACATTTTGGAAGTAACTTGCCCAACACTGTTAGTAACAGAGATGGTCAAACTAAAGTGGTAGAGACATGGCACAAATCCTACAATGAAGTGGGACAGTGAACTGTTCACCCGTGAGAGGGCGATCAAGAAAAGAGAGCGAGCGGCCCCGTTGAGGGAGTTTACAGATGAAAAGACACAGAAAGACAGAAGCACAATAACAAGTATATTCAGGTGTTTTTTTGTAAATAACCGACGGTGTCAAGAGGAAGTAAAGTCTCCTGGTTTGTCCCTTATACCCTAACGGCCATGAGACAACTCAAAATGAGCAACATTAGCTTGCACCTGTACACGTCGCTGCCTGAGACACAGTGTCGTGGAAAAAGAAAAAAGGACCCGCCGAAGGGGTCTTTGGGGCTTAACAGGTTAAAAGTAGTGGGAGCTAGAAACGCGCTACTCCATTCCTCGTCTCCGGAAGGTCAAGACCTTCATTTTTGATAAAGCTTATAGTTAGGGCTGATTAGATTCAGCCCCTAGCCGTAACGCGGCGCGTCTGCTGGTATAACACCCATTGACTAGAGTGGCCGCGATCGCTGTGAACGCCGCGCCGCAGACGGACCCGGTAGATTCCAGCAGCCCAGATTCCACTCTTGGCTCCGCTAAAAATAGGATGCTGGTCTATTTTCGACGTGACGCGAGGCATTGCATAGCGCCGGGAAGTGGACCGGTCAGAGCATCCATTCAATCCCCAAAATAAACACATTTTGCTGACCCTATCCCTCCGTAGTCTTTCAAGTAGGAGGAGGAATGCCAGTGTTCTCCTCCGGTTTACAGGCACTGTGTGTAAATTATATATATAGAATAATTATGATGATGAATGCATTTTTTTACCACTAAAATACAGCAACACATCTTTGATTCATGTCGTTTATTACTGAAATATTACAATTATTACTAACTTTGACGTTACAAAGTAGCCTGTCCAGGAAATATGCCCAAATCAACAAAAACTGTGAGCCGGCACGCAAGTTGCTCCGCTTCTGAAACGCGCCCGGTAGGGTTTGACGCTGTAGGACAGTGGTTCCCAACCTTTTTTGTCTTGTGTACCCCCTGAGCCTTTTGTCCTACCATGAGTACCCCCTCACTCATACGTGCTGATGATCCTTCACAAGTAGAACGTAACTGATTATTGAATGAGAATAACTTTATTTCATCTCCTTAATTTGAACATCTAATTCTCAGGCATTTTCTTAATTTTAACTTAAATCACTCAATAAAAATGAATATGTTGCCTTGAAAATAAATAATATAATCAAATAAATACATATGAAATCAAAATAATGAACTTATCTTTGCTATATATATATATATATCTTGTAACATTTAGGCTTAAACCATGGAGCCCCTTTGAATAAGTCCCCTTTAAACAGGCATTTAAACTTTAATTCAGGAACAAAACACTTAGCAAAATAATATCCAGAATCAGTATAGGCCTAGCAGTTTCTTTTCACCAGTCATTTACAACTTTTTTTTGGGAGGGGTTAAGCACAGTTAGTATATGTTTATAAAACGGACAAGTCAAATCAAGCAATCTGATGTTTCTTAGCCGTGATATAATGAGCGTATATCCAGGGAATAGTTGTTGTTACTTTTCACAACTCAGTATCCCTCCGCGTCTGAGAACCGTTATAAAATCCTAAACTAAACTTTATATTGTAAACTAACTAACTAACTAACTAACTAACTAACTAACTAACTAACTAACAAAGCTTAAGATGGAAACATTTAAGGTTAACTTCGACCTCCGGGGTGGGCTTACTATGGAGGAGTGGATTGAGAAGTGCCTATCTCCAGAAAAAAAAAAGCACCAAAACGACGACATTCGCTATCTGTTATTGTTGTTGCATAGCAACCACTTCGCACTCTGTGCAGAAGGCAACGGAGGGACGATTTTATTTTATTCCCTGGCTGATTTTTAGTCCCAGTCCGCCACTGAACGTAGCTATTATGTAAGGTAGTTGTAAATCAAACAAGTGCAGTACATGCTATGTTATAAAGCCGTGGAGGGCGGGAGTTTATAAACCAAAGAGTAACCGCCCTTACGGGACGCTGTAATAAGTAAAGCGAACACACCCGCAAGGACACCTGGCCTCCTATTGGTTGAGGGATTTTGACAGGATTGTTGCACAAAAGGTTCGAGCGCGCACAGAATAAATCTGAGAGCAGAACAAATCTTTCAACAGCAATATATCTGAATGCAAGCGTACAGTTTGAGCCGAAGCAGAGCAAATCTAAGTGCAAGCAGGCACTATGTGAGTGCCTGGACAGGGTTTGAGGGAAATAAATACATAAAGTATGCTCTCAAATTTAAATACCACGCTCTTGAATAAAGATAGGGAATAACCCCCATAGTTTATCTCCGACGCATCTTTGTAACGCACGAAGGACAGGAGCTGCGCTTCTCCACTCTCTCCAATCTGTCATTTCATCCAGCTGCAAAGCGAACTGACCGGCTAGTTTCATTTTGTTCACCACTTGTCCAATTATATTAACAGACATATTGATCCGACGGGATACGGTGTTATTCGACAGGGGAACTTTCTTGAGTGCTTCGGCTGCTTTCTTGTCTATCATCATTTCGGCCGACGCAGTCGCTGCAGGGAGAATGAGCTCCTCAACTGGAGTGAGGTTTTTTTATTTAGCCACAAGCAGGGACACGGCGTAAGATGCCTCGAGTGCTTTCATTGACACATTCGTGGCTGTCATCATTACTGTCTGGCTCGACTTAAATTCCGACAGCTTTCGTCTGTAAAATTCTTCACTTTTATCGACACTTCCGGAGTGGTTGGTGCTCTGGTGTCTCTGTAAATGCGCTGGCTTCATCGCACTATTAGCCAGGACTTCACCGCAAAAGAAGCACTGAGGCTGCGGTGGGTCCGCAGAAGTAGAAATGAATCCAATATATATGTTTCACTGCCTTGGTTTCAGTTTGGCCTCTTTCTTACGTTTCTCGGCGGGCTCCTCTGAACCCTGGCCTCAATCCAGTGCAAGCGGACGTTTCAGCCATTTATCCATAGCACAGACCTACCAGTATTTTTCCGGCTGCAGGTAAGCAGCTGTTTTCATTGTGGGATTTTGGCGCGGTTGTGCCACAGACTATTGTCTCCCTAGGGAAACAAATCGCGCACTATCATTTTTGACGGGATTATTATTTTTTTTACTTGTCACCTTGGAATTCCACGTACCCCCTACAGTTCCCTCGCGTACCACTAGGGGTACGCGTACCCCCGGTTGGGAAACACTGCTGTAGGAGGGCGGAACAAAACCGTGGCTCAGCCGTAAGCAGCACAGACGGACCCGGTGGAATCCCGGGTTTAGACTGTCGGGGGACACCTTACTTCTTTCTTATCTCTCTTTGTACCTGTGTACTGTCATGTTCCAAATGACCCAGCCTCCCAAAATTGCTTTTTGGTGTCTGTCTACGCCGGGATCCTGAGGCGGTGCCTGTTTCTGTGGTCGTGGGTTCCTGGATCACGAGTCGGGGATGAGTCTGTCGCTGTGGTCCTGCCTGACTCTCATAATACTTCCACAGGATTGTTGACATCCACCTGGATTTATCTTCTTATTTATAGACACATGCATTTTCAAGCATTTGGAAATCTATGTTGTAAATATATTATCTTTTTTATTTACACACATCTATTGCACGTCTGTCCGTCCTGGGAGAGGGATCCCTCCTCGGTTGCTTTCCCTGCAGGTTTCTTCAATTTTTCCCCATTGACTGTGGGGTTTATTTTGAAGAGTTTCCTTGTCCGATGTACAGACAGAGGGCGTCCTATTCATATTCTGTACAAACTGTTAAGTCCACTGAGACAAATGTAAAATGTGTAATATTGGGCTATATAAATAGACTTGGATTGATTGAAAAATGTCCCCATTAAAACTCTGGCTTCAAAAATGTACTTTTGACTATATTCCACCAGATGGAGACATTTTCTCATGTATGCCCTATATGGGACACATCCATGCTATTCTCCTGGTTTCCTGCAGGAAAATACAAATCCATCAAAGTTGGGGTTAATCATTGACAAATCATAGACTGTGAAGCATGTATTACACAGACTGTGAAGCATGTATTACACAGAAAATGCAATTATGAAAGAACAGTGGCCTTTTTGTAAACAAACAAGGGTTAAAATCAGAAATTAAATATTTGGACGGAAGTTCTGAAAAGACTCAGTGAAAATAGAATATAATTTTAATAACAAATATGTGAAGGCAGTTTTCTGAAATTGAAATTGGTTTAATTGGATATCAAATAATATGGGTTTTTAAAGTGAACACAGATACACAAAATAAAAGTTGGTGTTCCTTCTTAACAATAGATTAAGAAGAACGTGTAAAATCACATGTACTGTATATCTTGTTACATATAACCAGAGGTGGAAAGTAACTCAAGACCATCATAATTTCTGCCGTTTCCTTGGCCGAGGGTAGCTTGGTCAATGGAATAAAATGAGTCATTTTCGAAAAACGATGTTAGCACAGTGGTATTACCTTGAGACACCGGGAGTCCAGTAACAAAGTCCATGGATATGTCAGACCAGGGCCGTTGAGGAATGGGCAACAGCTGCAGCAACCCGGCCCGAGACCTGGAAGAAGTTTTGCTGCGAGCACAAACAGGACAGGCATTCACATATTCACCAACATCTTTAGCCATGGACGGCCACCAGAAACGCTGCTTAAGTGCGAACATGGTTCAAGTGAGCAAGGACGTGTGAGCCCAGTGAATGATCTTGGAGCGTAAGGGCACTGTAACAAACAGCCTATTAGGCGGACACTCACTAGGTGCTGGGCTCTCAACATTTGCTTGCTGCACCGCTTTTTCTATCTGCCAAGTTACCGCTCCTACCACACGGTTCAGTGGTAGGATGGGTTCTGGTTCCTTAGTAGCAGGCTCAGGGTCAAACAGATGGGACAAGGCATCTGGCTTGGTGTTCTGGGAGCCAGGTCTAAATGACAAGGTAAAATCAAAACGACTGAAAAAAAGTGTCCATCTAGCCTGGCGTGAATTCAGTCTCTTAGCCTTTTTTATGTATTCGAGGTTCTTATGGTCTGTCCATACCAGGAACGGCTGAGCGGCCCCCTCTAGCCAATGTCTCCACTCCTCCAAGGCTTGTTTCACTGCCAGTAGTTCACGATTGCCCACGTCGTAGTTCCTTTCCGCTGGGGACAACTTACGGGAGAGATAAGCGCAGGGATGGAGCTTATTATCCTTTGCAGCCCGCTGAGAGAGAACTGCCCCCACACCGAGGTTAGAGGCATCCACCTCTACCACGAACTGTCGAAGTGGATCTGGGATGGAGAGGATGGGAGCAGAGGTGAACATCTCCTTTAGGCCTTGAAAAGCATTCAAAAGGGACATAAGGAGAGGTAAGTACATGTAGTGGGGAAGCGATAGAATTGAAATGTCTGATGAAACGTCTATAAAAATGTGAAAACCCCAGGAACTGCTGTAGTTTTTTCCTGTTGACAGGAACTGGCCACTCGGCCACGGCACTGACCTTGGCAGGGTCCATCTTTATTTGACCGGGGGAAATGATGAAACCCAGGAACGATGTGGTTTGGACATGGAACTCGCACTTCTCTGCTTTAACATAAAGTTGGTTCTGTAGCAGGCGGTCGAGGACTTGACGGACATGCTGCTGGTGGGTTATGTTGTCAGGAGAAAAAATCAAAATGTCATCAAGATATACAAACACAAACTTATTCAGGAAGTCCCCCAACACCTCATTTATGAGGGCCTGAAACACTGCCGGTGCGTTTGTCAAGCCAAAAGGCATCACTAGGTACTCATAGTGTCCACTAGGTGTGTTAAATCCAGTCTTCCATTCGTCCCCCTCCCTGATTCTCACCAAATGATAAGCATTCCTTAAATCCAGTTTGGTGAAAATGTTGGCGTCTTGCAAAAGTTCAAAGGCGGAGGAGATGAGTGGGAGAGGGTACCTGTTTTTGATGGTGATTTCGTTCAGAGGGCTGTAGTCTATACAGGGCCGGAGTGATCCATCCTTTTTGTCTACGAAAAAGAAGCCCGCTCCCGCCGGTGACGAGGAAGGGCGAATGAGTCCGGCCTGCAAGGAGGTCTCAATATAATTGTTCATGGCCTCCCTTTCAGGTCCGGAAAGAGAGTAGAGGCGACCCTTGGGAATGGGGGAGCCAGGTACCAAGTTTATAGCACAGTCATTAGGCCTATGTGGTGGCAGGGCAGTTGCTCGGGCTTTAATAAAAACCTCCTTAAGGTCCCAATAGCAACTGGGCACCTTGGACGTGTCAGGGAAATCTTGCTCCTGTACTTGGATAGCCTCAGTCATTTCTGTACATGCAATCTGAACAACAGCTTGGGTCTCAATCCTTCTAGCATGGGTAGTGTTGTCACCAGTCTTATTGTCTCTCAAACAGAAATGCTTGCAGTCCTCTCCCCATCCCTTAACTCTCCCAGATCTCCAGTCTATGTGTGGGTTGTGCTTGACTAACCATGGGTAACCAAGAATAAGTGGATGCTGAGCAGAGTCAAATAAATGGAAAGTCATGTGTTCAGTATTTTTATTTAATTTTTATTTAACCTTTATTTAACCAGATAAAAGCATTGAGATAAAATCTCATTTGCAATGCTGACCTGGCCAAGAAGGCAGCAACGTTACACATAACACAAACATATAAAATACAGAGAACATAACTAAGAAAACAAAAGACAAAAAAGCAGTCACTACATTGTGCACATTAGGACAGTAAGAAAGGTGCACTACTTATTACTGCAAGAGCAGCTAGTGGTAAAGACTTCAGACAACTTCAACTTAAAAAAAGCTATAGAGACAAGTGCCCTCAGTTTGAGGCGTGATTGAAGGTCATTCCAAGACCAAGGACCATAATAAAAAAGACTCCTTTTCCCAGCCTCAGTCCGCACAGCAGGAACCTGGAACCGTATCCAGGCACTGGATCTGAGGTTGTAAGAGTCACAAACTGGAGCAAATCTGGCACATATGTACAGTGGAAGCTTACCTAAAATGGCTTTATACATTAAAAAAACCAATGCCGCATCCTACGCATAGTAAGTGAGGACCATCCAGTTAGGCTATACAGTTTGCAATGATGAGTCCTATAGGGTGCATTTCATATATAACACAGTGCAGCATGGTAGAGTGGGTCAAGTTTGGCCAACACAGTGGGACAGGCACATCTATAAATGGTATCACCGTAGTCCAGCTGGGACAGGAATAAGCCAGAGACCAACCTTTTACGGGATGAAGTTGAAAAACAACATTTAAGTCTGAAAAAGAGAAGCCAAGAGTGAATTTCAATTTCTTAGTTAGAACTTCAATATGGTGTTTGAAGTTGAGATTACTGTCCAACCAAAAGCCCAGATATTTGTAGGTATCAACAAATTGGAAACGGCCATATCCAGAGAAGGAGCATATGAGTATACAATAGTGTCATCAGCATACATATGATAGGTAGAAAATTGTATCTGATTACAAATATTGTTTACATATAATAAAAAGAGCAAAGGCCCCAAAATAGAGCCCTGTGGAACTCCCTTCTTCAAGGTGACCGGGTCAGAGACAGTACTACCCAACCTGACGCATTGAGTACGGTCGGTTAGATAACTCTGAAACCAGCAAATGGCATTATGACCGAAACGAGACATCAACATAACATTAGACATAATGTGGTGATCTACAGTATCAAATGCTTTGGCTAGGTCAATAAACAATGCAACATATACAGATGTGTTATCCAAAGCAGCCTTAATATCGTCTAAGACTTTCAGACTGGCAGTCACAGTACTGTGCTTTGATCTGAATCCAGATTGCATAGGGTTAAGGTTGTTGTGTGAATTTAAAAAAAGTTTTAGCTGAGTAGAAACTAGGGACTCAAGAATCTTTGATAACACAGACAGATTTGAGATAGGACGATAGTTATTTAACTCCGTGGGATCACCAGCTTTCAAGAGGGGCGATACCAGAGCTTGCTTCCACACAGCTGGCAGTGTGTGAGTGGACAGGGAGAGATTAAAAATATCAGTTACTGGTTGTGCAATAATCTGAGCTGCAATTTTTAAAAAGAACGGGTCGATGCCGTCAGGCCCGGCAGACTTTTTAGGATCAATTGATTGCAAACCCTGTAAGACTTCAGAGACCAAGAAAGAAGCTAAATCAAAAACAGGGGAGTTCATCTCTAGACTAGGGCTGTGAATACGACCATTTAGACAGTCATGACTTTGCTCATCAAAAATGTGACCAGCCTTTTTGAAGTGAGCATTGAAAGCATTAGCCATACCATCTGAATCTGAAATAAAAGAGTCACTGACCTTCAGTTTTTTTGGGAAACTAGAAACCTTCTTGTTCTGAAGTGATTTAATTGTTTTCCAGAACTTAGAATGGTCATTAAAACAATCAGTGGTGAAGCTCAGATAGTAATCAGCTTTAGCTTTTTTAATAGGGGCTGAACATTTATTTCTGAGGACACGAAAAATAAGCCAGTCATCACTAGTGTTAGACTTTCTAGCTAAGGACCATTGCATATTTCGATCATGAATTAGATCAGATAGTTCTCTAGTAAACCATGGAGTGTTCCTATTCTTAACTCTGAATTTTCTAAGGGGGGCATGTCTATTAATAATCGATAAAAAGTGATCAATAAGATATTGGACGGCATGCAGAAAACCCAATCCTTGCCTACAGCTAAACTCATTTGGAGTTGGCAAATGATGCAGGGAAGCAGAGAAACACTCAGGACCAGGGTTAATATTAACGTTACCAGAGAGTAAAAGCAGTAACAATATTAACATTCTGGAAGATGATTTTTTTCACATGGGCTCTGGACGCGTCGCTCCTCAGTGTGTGCAGCGGGGCTGCTCCGATCCTTCGATATTAGCGAGTCCAGAGTAAAAAGGGCATACGGGAGAGCGCATTTCGTGCCATGAAACTTCAGCTTTTGGTAAAGACTATCCGATGGAGTCAGCGCTCCAGAGGTTCCACCATCCGAATGTCCGAAGTGAACAGAGATATTGCTGGGAGGCAATCCGTAAGTTTTGCCGACATGCGGGCTGACAATTAATCCCAGGAAAAAAGCAAACACAAGGGTAGCTTTAGGCAACATTGTGCCTTAACACACCCAATTCAGGACCCGCAGCTCAGGTCGATCAGCAGCTCAGGTCAACCAGCCCCTGACAGCACGGCAGGACAGACAGCAAATCCAGAGTCCGAAAGAGCGACAGCTCAGGCAGAGAGCAAACAATTACCACACAGTTCCACTTCTTGGCCAACCCCCAATCCATTAAACTTTCATCTACACCAGAGTCTATGAGAACCCCCTGAGTTAAAACATGTCTGTCTACTTTTACTTGTACAGATGTAGCGCTTCATTTCAGACGCCTACCCGTGCGGGTCCGTGATCGGCACGGGGTGGGCCCCTGCTGAAAAGGAAAACCCGCCGCAGGACTTGAAACGCCCCCTTGATAAATACATTTAAATATAATGAAACCAGCTGCAATGGATCATGGATCCATCAGGGGGAGCCGTGATTAAAAAGCTGCCACACTGGAACTCATGTGAAATAAACAGCTGATCTACAGGTATCTGATATAGCGGATATTTGTTAAGATCCATATGTCACAGATAGGATCATATTCTGTGCTAAATAAGAGACATGTAATCATTTACTAAACATCACCATGTTTTTATTTAACAAAATAATGTTTAATTCACGTTGGCGTAAGTACAAAACCATCGCTATGTTTTTAGATCAGGAAATGTAACCCGGCTCAAACAAACGATTTTCAATCATCATCCTCACTATCATTAATGTATCATATGTTCACGAGTTGAAATTAATGCACTAAATTTAATCCACGTGAGTTTACAACAACAAAAATAATCGCTTTGTTTTTATATCACATCCGACCGGAGGAAAATGAAACACGGCTCTCACTACCGATCATCCTAATCCCACGGGCAAACAATAATATGTACAGTGTTAATAGTTTACTGTATTATTAGTGTCTAGTATTACTGGGGATTTCGGAATGGTACTGGATTTTGATTTATTGTATCGGCTTCATATCGCAATATATTCCCGAAGTCTGAAATGCAAAAATGTCCCACATTAGGGCAATTCACCCTACATTTAATCAGTTAAATAAAATCATATTTTGTTTCTTTTTAACGAAATAAATGTGGTTTAATCCACATAATTTACTGTGTTAATTGTTAACTGTAGTATTGTGTACATTACTTTTCGCTGCTTGTTGCACCCCTGGTTAGAAGCTAAACTGCATTTCGTTGTCTCAGTACCTGCAATATGTGCAATAACAATAAAATTGAATCTAATCTTGAGCAGGAACAAATGTATTTAGGCTACTTAGTACATATCTGATATTAACGATTAAACACATTTGTGTATTCTGCAAACCGAGTCAAGCCGACTCCGGAGGTGGCGGCACAAATTAAAGTGTGCGATTGTTTAACTTGAAGGTGCCTGATGACATTTAATCATTCAAACAAAATCATATTTCGTTTATTTTAAACAAAATAAATGTTGTTTAATCCACATAATTTACTGTGTTAATTGTTTACTGTAGTATTGTTTAACTTGCCTGATGTGAACATTTCCAGAAGAACTATAGCTTGAATGGCCTTTGTATACAGTAGGCCTACAGTATAGCCCAACCATTTACACCTTCCTTTATTCCCGTCCAAAGTTTGAATTGGATAAAGGTAATGGTTATCGATGGTGCTTTTATAGCCTATTGTATAATAACTGTGTGGTTTATATTGCTTTTCAAATGTATATGGCCACCCATTTACACTGCTCTTCCCGTCAAGAATATGAATAGAACTTAGTTAGATCACTTTACATTTCTGCAAATTAATTTTTAATCACACACGTCTCCCCACGTCTCCCCGTCCCGAAGATAATAAATAAAATAAAAAGAGGAAACAATTTTCAAGTTCAGTTTTCACCGTTTTATTTAAAATAACTGCCATAATAGACACCATACTGTAGGCCTATCTGCTGCGGAAACCAGGACGAGCTATTTCGGGATCTGTTTTTCGGGGGCTCCTCAGTCTCTCATTTACCCGCCTCCTGATCTTATGCCACTGGTCAATGTTCAGATTTGGGAACCAATTGGAAACATAGGACTCAATCTTTTTCAACCTCTTGACGGAAAAAAGGAAGGTGTAAATGGTTGAATGATGAATAAACAGTGAGGAGGGGTACAGTATGAATACAATAGATATACACAGCAGCCCAGCCTGTGAGCAGTATGAACACCAATGAGCGCTCAGCTCGAGATACCAGCAAGTCGAGAGAGAGAATGATATCTGCATTTTCTCTTTTGGTTTGATTAAGACACATCCTGGGGATTGTGTTTACAAACCTTGACCAGACCGTTCACCAGCCCCCACCCCCCATGTTGCCTATGCTGTCCTGTGTTGCGAACTCTTTGTTTAAAAGGAATTGGCTATCGGAATGTGTGGAGGAATTCTCCCAAGGGTCACATTCCACAGCTCTCCCCCCCCACTCCTGTGATCTCCCAACCCCCAGTCTGTAGGTTTGTGTATGCATATTTCTATGCCGTAATTCATACTGGTCCTCTCACGCACATACATTCTCCTTACAATATACATACATAGGCTATATGAGTCCGTGTATCTACGGACCATTTGTTTTTCTTTATTAAAAAAGTAAACGGAAGAGCGTCTGAGTGGCGTTTTTGCCCTTTTGCTTTTTACCTTACTAAATGGTCTAATGGTCAGTGGAGCGAGGGGGAGGCCCGCGAAACTCGCGGAAGTGATTTCAAAACAAAAAGCACTCGTTTGCTTGGAACAAAGAAAACGGCCAAGACACACATTGAGTCCAGAAAATGTATGTTATTAAGGGCTGTAAATATAATAAGCCTGTGTCTAAAATTGACAACAGGCTTATTATATTTACAGCCCTTAAGATACACTTTTGTGTTTAACAGCTGACCACTACCATGACATACTTTGTTTTAGTAGATTTCGCATGAGAGCAAAATGTATAAATATGAGCATTAAAATATATGAATATGAGAACAAAATGCATGAATGTGTGAGTGACAATATATGAATGTGTGCATTGAAATATGATAATATGAGAGCAAAATGTATGCATGTGTGAGTGTAAATATATACGTGTGTGAGAGTGAAAATGTATGTATGTAAAAGGAGAATATATGTGTGTAAGAGTGCAAATGTATGTATGTAAAAGGAGAATATATGTGTGTAAGAGTGAAAACATGCTGCATTTTGAATGTCCGATAGTCCACCATTTCCACCGGAAATATCAAACATTTAATAAAAGTGAAAAACAATGAACAAGACTTAACGTATTAATAATAATTAATAATAATTAATTCTATTTATTCCGTTGGGATGTAGGATTTTGACTTTGTTTAGAGCAGTAATCTTCTCTGCAGCAGAGAGCTAAGCGCTGTCAGACCGGACCTAACCCTGAAAAGTATTATCATCTGAAATTAATCATTATGTTATTAATATTAAATACATATAAGTATTGTTACAACTTGTATTTAGAAATACTCTGTTGTAATTATTGATGCATAAATGAGTTCATCCATTCAATGTGGCATCTGCTATAATGGGGTTAATGTATGATATTACTTAATAATACAATACATTAGAATATATGATATGATAGTTATATTTAAGTTTTATTCATTTCTTATTTCATAGTTTCTCATTATTTTTATTTTTATCGCTCATCTTATTTTTGATTTTATTAATCTGTGCTGTCCTGTTTGTTGTGCACCGTCAAAAGTGTTAGTAATCATGTTTCATGTTTATGTTTTATTATTGCTCACTTCCTGTTTTGTTTGTTTCACGTCTCATTTCAGGTCCCTTGACTCCCTTTCCTCATATGTTCTCCCGCCCTCATCAGTATCAGCCACGCCCCTGATTGTGTTCACCTGTGTCTTGTTGTTGAGTGTTTAAAGTCCCCAGTCTCTCAGCATTCAGTGTCAGTTCGTCTTGTCCTGTCCTCATGCCAGAACTCTGCCCATCACGGTTGCTTTTTTGGTTACCTGCCTTATTCATGCTCCTAAAAACTTATTGTAAGTGTGTTCCTCACGTTGTGAGTGATTTTTTTGTTGTGCCTTTGTGAAGCCTATTTTTGTTCGACTCGTTAAGAGTGCCGTTATCTGTTTTGAATATCCTTTTTGGCAAATAAAGTATATTACTTGTACTTTATCTCTTGCTCCTGGGTCGTGCATTTCAGTCCTTTTTCCCTTGTGTATCCAAGTTCTTAACACTGTTTTTCACTCTCACTACTGTGTAAAAACACCCCAACAATATTACAACAAATATACTGCATAAAGCAAACTATATACTTTATTTGATCCAAAACTGATGTTTTTTCATTATAGTAGCCTGTGAAAACCATAACAAATAAGTGATTATATGCTACAGTATTCAGCAAACACGACTGCAGAGCTGCAAACAGACTAAGTTCTACAACACCCAGTTGTCTTTGTGTATTTGTGAATGAAGCGCCATCTCATGGTTAAATCCTGTAATTGAACAAATGGAGAACTTTGGCAACGCCCTCTAGCAATTTGGCAACACCCCCAGCCACTGGGATCCGCTGGGTTTTTGACTGGGACACACCCATGTGAGTCCTATCTGGAGTGCTACATCTGTACCTGTGTCAACGTACGAGGAGGGAAT
Source organism: Harpagifer antarcticus (assembly GCA_902827135.1). Taxonomy (NCBI): domain Eukaryota; kingdom Metazoa; phylum Chordata; class Actinopteri; order Perciformes; family Harpagiferidae; genus Harpagifer; species Harpagifer antarcticus. The sequence goes on along the minus strand of CADEHL010001093.1, from coordinate 2,372,953 downwards.
CCAGATGACAGTCGGTTCACCAGGGTCCTCCTCGTCCCTGATGAGCCCGATCTTTTGCTGTACAAGAAGACAGGAGGCATGGCCGTATCTACCATTGAGGTCAACGAGGTCCGGACCACGGTAATATTTTCTGAGCTGTGTATATAACTAAACTTGTGAAATAACTGCACTAAAAGGGGTTCTTTGAAGTACTTCCATTTACTGACGATGGGGGCGCTGCATAACTACGTAGCCTCGATTAAAGCAAACAGAAGAAGACGACATGTATCAACAAACCACCATAGACCGCAGCCCGGACTTGAACCGGAGCAGCGGAGGAGTGATGAAGTATCTAGAGATCTGAGTCCAGCAGGCTGCTTGTGTTTCTGTTCATCAGGACATCGATCATATGACCAGCAGATCCTGTGTGAACGCTGTACGTTAGTCAGTGGACGAACCAGTGTCAGGTCGAGACCCCGATGAGGACGACGAGCATGCAGATGAGCTTCCCTGAGACGGTTTCTGACAGTTTGTGCAGAAATTCTTTGGTTATGCAAACCGATTGTTGCAGCAGCTGTCCGAGTGGCTGGTCTCAGACGATCTTGGAGGTGAACATGCTGGATGTGGAGGTCCTGGGCTGGTGTGGTTACACGTGGTCTGCGGTTTTGAGGCCGGTTGGATGTACTGCAAAATTCTCTGAAACGCCTTTGGAGACGGCTTATGGTAGAGAAAAGAACATTCAATTCACGGGCAACAGCTCTGGTGGACATTCCTGCTGTCAGCATGCCAACTGCACGCTCCCTCAAAACTTGCAACATCTGTGGCATTGTGCTGTGTGATAAAACTGAACATTTTAGAGTGGCCTTTTATTGTGGCCAGCCTAAGGCACACCTGTGCAATAATCATGCTGTCTAATCAGCATCTTGATATGCCACACCTGTGAGGTGGGATGGATTATCTCGGCAAAGGAGAAGTGCTCACTATCACAGATTTTTTCAGATTTGTGAACAATATTTGAGAGAAATGGTTATTTTGTGTATATCGAAAATGTTTTAGATCTTTGAGTTCATCTCATGAAAAATGGGAGCAAAAACAAAAGTGTTGCATTTATATTTTTGTTCAGTGTAGTATTGATACATATATTGATTTATGTTATAGGACCGAAGACCCACACATGCCTGACCTACCATTTAAGGTTATTCTAAAAAACAGGCACAACCACAATCTTTTTGTTACGGACGCCATCCGCCACCGAGATGTTGGGGAAAAGGCAAATAACATACTCACAGGGCTCTTTGAAATTGGCCACACTCCAACATCTGCACTGGCGGTCCTGAAACACAACCTCTAAATGGAGTATGGGCAGCGATCAGTGGCGGCCGGCCCATAGGGGCGCTAGGGGCGCCGCCCACCCTCTTACCACATGTTTGACTGTCATTAAAAATTCAAAATAAATAAAAATATATATTTAAAAAAATATATATATCTTTTTTTTTTTCTTTTTTTTTTAATGAACAAGGCAAATATTATATAATATGGGATTAGTTTTGTATCATAAAGATAAAGCAACACTTTCTCAGAATAAAGCAAAACTATGAGTTTAAAAGAAAAAAAACTGAGTCAAACAAAATAAAATAAATTTCAAAAATAAAACTATAAATTGCAAACAAATCATTTGTGTAATCATGTAAACTATAAGTCTTTTTTCTTTGTTTTAACATAGGTTTTTGTTTGCAGTTGTGGTGACCACTTTATAATGTCATAATTCAATCTAGGAACTACATGCTGGTATGGTTCCGCACGGACACATTAGTTGGTACCTCTTGTGTATATACTGTGTCCTCCTCCTTTTCTCTCTCTCTTGGCTACTCGGACTGCAAGCCAGCAACATGTCCCTTTCTGCTCCGCAATAAAGTTCACTTTTGCACCTTCGATGCACCGCCTCCGACTCCATATATCTCTGCACTACATTGGTGACCCTGACAACGTCTCGTGAAGTTTCCGGGACGGACCCGTACACGGCAGAAAAACACAGTTTTTCTTCTCGAAATGCCGGGGATGATTGGAGACGTCCGTGGCTGCCACCGGCACGCGGACTGAGGCTCGGTGCACGCCCCGCGGAATGGCTGGGGACGTTGCTCGCCATTCCCGCATCGGCTTTCCGACTACAGGGAGACCATGCACGACCTGCTGGGTAGGGATGAACCCGATTGCTACCTCGTCCACGTCCAGGCTGAGCTAGCTATCGACGACTAGCAGCTAACCTCGTTGGCTGACGGCTACAGCTAGCAGCTACCGATGGCTGCCAGCTAACGGCCACAGCTAACGGCTAGCTGCTAACGGCTATCGACTTTTTGAGTTTTTTTCCCCTGGTACCTGAGAGGAGGTTCGACCATGTCTGGTCGGCCTCGTGTGGATCCTCTCACGATTTCACCTACCTTTTTTGGACCGTGGACAGTACGGCCCTTTTTGAGCTTTTTCTGGTGCCTGAGAGGAGGTTCGACCATGTCTGGTCGGCCTCGTGTGGACACTCTCGCTTTTTCACCACCTCGACGGCGGCTTCGGACGATACCCGTGCTTTCATCGGCGCCTGGGTGGTGTGCTTCTGGACCCCGTCTCGCCTCGACAGTTTCGGACGTCGCCCATGCCTTCGTCCGTCCATGGGTGGCGCGCTTCGGGACCCTGTCTGGCCTCTTCCTTCGCCTCGGCAGTTTCTGACGTCGCCCATGCCTTCATCGGCCCGTGGGTGGCGCGCTCCGGGACCCTGCCTGGCCTCTCCTCTTACCGCGGCTCACGGTTCACCTCGACGGCGGCTTCGGACGGCGCCCCGTCTGGCCTCTCCCCTGTCCACGGCTCCTTCCTCCCGGGGATGCTGCTCCTGCCCCCCGGGGACCCGGCTCCTTCCTCCCGAGGACTTCGTACCCCCCGCCGCCGCTGTGCCCTCGCCTGTGGCCGGGCAGCGCTCCTTCCTACTGGGGACCACCGGGTTATTCACGCCAGTCGCAGCCCAGCGACCAAGCTTTCTCCGACTGGCGAGTGAGTTCTTCGTTCGCCACGACGCCTACTGCAGCCCCCTTACGACGGCGGCCCCTATGGTGCTTCCTCCCAGACGCGGGGATTGTGCCATGTTTGAATTCTGGGGGGGCTTGTGTGGTGACCACATTATAATGTCATAATTCAATCTAGGAACTACATGCTGGTATGGTTCCGCACGGACACATTAGTTGGTACCTCTTGTGTATATACTGTGTCCTCCTCCTTTTCTCTCTCTCTTGGCTACTCAGACTGCAAGCCAGCAACATGTCCCTTTCTGCTCCGCAATAACGTTCACTTTTGCACCTTCGATGCACTGCCTCCGACTCCATATATCTCGGCACTACACAGTTCTTGTTTCTTCATTCTCAATGATCAGACTTTTGCTCTCGCTGCAGCTTTCTCTTTTGCGCTCCCTCATTTTTTGTTTGAGATTCTGACACAAACATCCCAGGTGGGCGGGACTTTCAGGGGTGCGTCCCCATTGGCTACTCAGTTTTTGAGTGACAGCCCAGTCCTCCAGCGATTGTACAGTGCAACTCATGCAGCAAACTCCGGAGTCCACTCGGCCACGTTAGTGTCGGTGTCTCCTGGGGAGTTTTCATGAACATATCGGACTTATCTTATGGATTGCAGTGCATTATACTTGTGATGTGTAGTTCATACTTTATTCCAACTTTAAATATTTTAATACCTGAACACACTGCTGCTGTTAAATAATTTCCCAATTTGGGATTGATAAAGTGTCAGTCTATTTTTTCTTTTAAACTCATAGTTTTGCTTTATTCTGAGAAAGTGTTGCTTTATCTTTATGATACAAAACTGATCCCATAATATAATTGGTATCAGTAAAATGTATAATCTACAATAAAATCTCGTTTAAAATTGTTTTACGATGTCTAAAGTTACTGATAAGTCACATGTTTCCTGCCTGGCGTATATCATTACCCTCTCTCGTCCGGGCGGTAGAAAGGAGCCCTCAGCCAGAGCAGCAGCAGCCAACAAGCTGACTGTTGCTATCTGTAAACTATGCCGCCGAAACATAATTTCAGCCAATCAGCGTTGTCAGATCTGATGCTCAAAGGGCGCCGTGTCAGCGCCCTGGCCTGTGTGTCTGTGAGTTGTTTGGACTCGTATCCAAGGTGACGCTACAGTAGTTGTCTGCAGGTGGAGACTCCGGTGCTAGTGGATTGCCGGAGCTGTAGATTAACATTTACATGCTTATTGTAGTTGTAAGGGCAATGCCTGTAGCACCATGGAGCATATGTGTGGGCTGGACCTGTATTTTACAGGAAAGGAGTGAGCAGAGGGTGGAGTTGTCGATTCTTGTTCAGTTTTCATCTTCCTCACCCTCTCAAACTTTGAGTTGCGCGCGCTGCTAAAGAGACGCGCTACCATGGAAACCAAACAATGGTGTAGCTGTATTAAAGTCCGAGTGGAAACAGTCGTGAGTAAATCTGATTTTGTCAGAAATCGGGAGAAATATGACCCCGGGAGGAAACCGGGGAGAGGGCAATGAAATCAGGAGTCTCCCCCCTCTAACATCACCAGATAATTTAAGGGGTCATTTATCAAAAAATTCTTCCGGGGGAGGATCCCCCCAGACCGCCTTAGTATGGTTTAGTCCCTATTTCCATAGCCCCACCAAAAATATTTTCCACCAGCCGCCACTGGCAGCGATATGTGTACGTGTCGGCCAACAGGGAGATTTGCCCCGACCTGCCTTACAGTATGTACAGAGGTGGGTATCACATCTGGAAACATGTTCAAGATACCTACTACCCACTATATAAATAACGATGCAATAAAAACTATGATGTATTCAGTGAATATAAATACGCTTTTCTACTGCATGTAAGTGACACCCATATCAACTAATTCATTTTCCACCCAGACTGTTCCACAAGGTGTGTAGGGAGGAGTATGGCACGCAAACAGGTCCCACGATGTTGGCAGCGCTCAAGCTTCAAGTGGAGATTTACAACAATAAGTGTAATGACACCTGTGCTCTCCTGGGAACAACTTCCCAGGGAGCTCCTCTTGTGGTTGTGTGTTCTCCACTCATGAAGAAAGTGCACCAACTGAAGCAAAGTGGGGAGCTGTGCTTCATAGATTCCTCAGGGAATAATGGACAGGGAGAACTGCCGGGTATTCCTCCTCCTGACCCACAGCTGTTCAGGTGGCCTCCCTCTGGGCATTCTCCTCTGCCAGTCTGAGAATGAGCAGACAATTGCTCAAGGGCTGGAACAGCTAAAACAAGTTGTTGGCTTTGCTGGCAGGGGACACGAAGGGCCACAACTGGTCATCACAGATGACTGTAGGGCAGAGAGGGGAGCTCTGGGAAAAGCATTTCCTAAGGCCACACTTCTCCTGTGCTCCTTCCATCTGCTACAAGCAGTTTGGAGGTGGCTGTGGAGCAAGGAGAGTAGGGTCACTCACGGAGACAGACCGGCACTTTTTGCCATTGTAAAAGAGATGCTTTACTGTCAGGAGATAGGCAGTGTGAGGCATCCATCTAGCGAGGCAAGAGGGCATCCAGTTGCAGCCAGGTTAGTGTTTAATGCAGATAAGTTAGTGATGTTTTGTTTAGCCATGAGAGAAATTGACTTATTATTATTATCAAATAACATCCAATACACAATGTAATGAAGTGATTAAGCTTTACTGTTTGGATAATTTTTTCTTGTTTTAACCAATTGCAGGTATGAAAAGTTCCTCAGGTACTTGGACCGGCTGTACGTCAGAAGAGAGTATTGGGCCCTCAGTTATAGAGGCAGTTTCCTCACCAGAGGAAATAATACCAACAATTTTGCAGAAGCGGCAATGCGTGTCCTCAAGGACAAAATACTGCAGAGGACAAAGGCCTTCAACCTTCCTCAGCTGTTCGATATACTGACCTCGAGGCTGGAGACCTATTATGAGACACGCATCGTTGATGTTGCCCTTGGACGCTGGGAATCATTCCAGTGAGCAAAATTCCTCCCCCAAGATGGCAACATTGCAGCATCGCATATTCAGCAGGTAATGGATATAACAGCTGAAAAAACATAACATGCTATAGGTTTATCACTACAGAATCAATACGCACATATGTCACTTGTGTAACAAATACATTTATCCTTGTTTAACTTGTGATTTTGCAGATTGATGACAAGAAGTTTGTGGTGAAGGGATCTACACAAACGTATGATGAAGACATGGACTTGGAGCTGTGTTCTTGCCCTGCAGGACAAACAGGAGCGCCTTGTAAACACCAGGCAGCAGTGATGAAACATTACAGCTTGTCACACTCTTTTCAACCGATAAACCCAGAGATGAGAGCAGAGCTGATGAAACTGACATCGGCAGGTAAAGTCAATATTTTAACAATAACTGGTGTAATGAGACTGCCAACATTTCATGTTTTGATTCCAAAATAAAGGATGTACACTGTTTATTTTTGAGTTTATGTTGATCCCTTAATGTTTCATAGAAACCATCTCTTTAGATTTCCTCCAACCCCTCAGACTTGAAAGGCAATCATGTCAGTCGTTTAGAAGTAAGTAATAAATTATATAAAATAATTGAAACTTTAAATCAAAATAACAAAGTAGTTCTATATTATCCATGTCCATCAATAATACCATGTGAGACACACATAATTGATGTATCTCTTGGTATCTGTAGGCACTCATGAACCAAGCAATACGCATCAGGAGCAACAAGATGAATGTTTGTTATGAACATTTCAACTGAACATGCACACAAGCACGCACACACACACACACACACACACACACACACACACACACACACACACACACACACACACACACACACACACACACACACACACACACACACACACTATATACCTAGACTTTTCTTTCCCCTTGGACCATAACATCAGAAAAGTGGCACTGAAATAGTTAATACCAATTAAGTGAATACTAGCATATGCTACTCTTCACAGGTGTATTTACAGAACAAGCCCAGCCCTCCAGAAGTGTCACAGGTGATAGGCCACAAGAAGGTGCTTAATTTTGGTGCTTAATAGATTGATGAAATAATAAATTGTTACTATATGTATAATATCAACTTAAAAAATAAACCTTTAATTTAAATATTTTTCCCTTTTAGATATCGCATCAGATGACGTCTCTCTTGTGGATAACATGATGGAGGAAATGAAAAGTTGTTGCCAGGATCCAAATTTCACTGCTGGGCTACTGGCAATGGCTAAGCAGTACCATGTCCTGAGAAGCAACCCCTCCAAACTGCTGGCAGCCTTCCATTCCTTTGGGAAATCTGGCAGCCTGACCAGCAAAAGGGCCGCCATTTTAAGGCGGGCTGCCAGACGTCAAGGCCCGATGATTAGCTGCCAGCCTACAGCTGTTGCACGCAGGAAGTCAGGCGCTGGCTCAAGGCGGCATTTATTTTCTGGGCGCCCTGTGAAACAGCACAGTTTAAGTTTGGCAGTGGTGTTGAACACCAGCCATTCAAAAAAACATTAATGTATTTATTGTATCCCTCTCTTTAGAGGCAGGACACTATTTGGTGCCCCTCTACACCCTCTGACTCCTCTTCACCCCCATCCCTCTGTTTAGAGACAGGACACTCAGTGCCCCTCTACACGCTCTGACTCCTCTTCACCGCCATCCCTCTGTTTAGAGGCAGGACACTAGTCAGTGCCCCTCTACACGGTCTGACTCCTCTTCACCGCCATCCCTCTGTTTAGAGGCAGGACACTAGTCAGTGCCCCTCTACACGGTCTGACTCCTCTTCACCCCCATCCCTCTGTTTAGAGGCAGGACACTCAGTGCCCCTCTACACGCTCTGACTCCTCTTCACCCCCATCCCTCTGTTTAGAGACAGGACACTCAGTGCCCCTCTACACGCTCTGACTCCTCTTCACCGCCATCCCTCTGTTTAGAGGCAGGACACTAGTCAGTGCCCCTCTACACGGTCTGACTCCTCTTCACCCCCATCCCTCTGTTTAGAGGCAGGACACTCAGTGCCCCTCTACACGCTCTGACTCCTCTTCACCGCCATCCCTCTGTTTAGAGGCAGGACACTCAGTGCCCCTCTACACGCTCTGACTCCTCTTCACCGCCATCCCTCTGTTTAGAGGCAGGACACTAGTCAGTGCCCCTCTACATGCTCTGACTCCTCTTCACCGCCATCCCTCTGTTTAGAGGCAGGACACTGGTATTCGGTGCCCCTCTACACGCTCTGACTCCTCTTCACCCCCATCCCTCTGTTTAGAGGCAGGACACTAGTTAGTGCCCCTCTACATGCTCTGACTCCTCTTCACCGCCATCCATCTGTTTAGAGGCAGGACACTGGTATTCGGTGCCCCTCTACACCTTTTATGTATCTGTATGCCTTTCTTTCTCATTTGTTTTTCACCTTATGTCTTTGTCATATCTTATCCCATGTATGGCCTGTACCTTGTCGTGGTGAGTGGGCTTTTCACCAAATCAGGCCTCAAGGTGTATCTCAAATTCTGAAATATAACCTCCCTGTTAATACAAATCCATTACCCTACATCACAGTATTACATGACTAAAGGTCCACTGCCCTCTGCAGTCATGAAATCTTTCCAGAGGCTGGTGTTGATCCAACCTAAAGGACATCACATGAGGTCAAGCAGGGGGCTTGACCTCCTGCAGTTGATGCAAACAGGTAAGTGGATCATGCAGTCAACTTGGGATTGTATCCTGGGACTTCAGCTCAGCATTCAGCAGTCCCCTGCTCCTACCTCACCCCTCCCACTGTCCCAGCCTTCACCTGGTGAGACATATACACCAATTAAAAGGCATGATTATTACCCAGTCAACTCTTATTCAGAGTGCCTAATAAATGTATATATTTTTTTAAAGTGCAGATTTTGGCTTTTTTGGGACCATCGCACATGTGTGTAAGTACCAAGTATGCTGTATAATCTGCAACAACTGTCAGGTGGTGTTATTGATTATCTTTGCAAAAGAGCCCCCACCAATATTGATTTTGAAAAATATCTTTTAATTGAAATATGGCAGCAAAAACAAAAGGGTAGAATTGATCATACCATATTATGTTATTATTGCAACTGTTTTTATTATATTGTGTTGTTTTGTTTATATATATTTATGTGTGTGTGTACAAATGAATTAATATAAAGTGTATATATGTGAGTGTGTGTATAAATGAATGAATACATATGTGTGTATAAATGAATATATATATGTTTATAAATGAATACATGTGTGTATATATATATATATATATAAAATAGTATCATTAAATAATGCTGTCAGATAAATGAAGTACACAGTAATAGTCAAGGTTATATTCAATATTCTGCACTTACACCAGCTGATAAGATATTTAAAACGTCTTTTGTTTGTCCTGAAAACGACATTTGAGGATACACACAGGCTATTTATAGATGATAAAACACCAGTAATACAATCTCAGGACTCTTCGATATGGCTTTGATTATAGGATCGTTGACTTTCAGTCAACAAATCCTTTGGAAAGACAAAAACCAACTATTCAATATCCTGCTTTACCGCGACCGCTATAACTGCGGAAGATGAAGTCTATGACGCTATCGCGTAGAGCTACGTCGATGCTTGCGTAATGCGGAAGTGGGCGTGGTTAAATCTAATCTGGCTTGGAAAAATGATCGATGCATCGGGGACTCCCATTGACTAGAGCTCCCTGAACATTGATAATAGACGCGTTGAGATCGCGGAGAAATGATCTCCGCCGACCCATTCCCACAGTGTTTATCTATCTTTTTCTTACTCAATATCAAGCCACACTTATTGTTTTTACTCCTTTATTCTAATTGTATAATGTCTGACTTTGTTGCCATCAGTTAGGGAGAGTAGGGGCTCAGAATACTGAAATCTGTATTGTTTCACCTTTTTTTCCTTCTAATTTTGTATTCTTTTCTAAACCACACACTGTTATTTACTCAACAATAAGACACAATTACCCTTGTGTTTATTTATTTGTTTGATTGCATAATGTCCGACTTTTGGAGTCCGTCAGGATCGACAGCATGGATGTATAATAAGAACTCAATACAGCGTCGGAGGCGGGGTCTCATTCTTTCCTATGAGAGCTGCTCATTGGCGTATGAAGGCAAAATGGCCCAACTTTTGAGAGAGCGAAACGTCACAGATTACCCGTCATGCCTGGCTGTCAAGAATCAGAATCAGAAACAGGTTTATTGCCAGGTAGGTTCACACATACTAGGAATTTGACTTGATGTCATGGTGCATACATAAAATATACATTTTACAACTATTTACAGACGTCTCTTTCCCCATGTTAGTCAATGGGAAAAAGTATTTTTCGGCCGGCTGACGTCACGGACTGATACAGAAGTTGCAGTACAGCCGTTTGGACACAACGAATTTTGAGCAAGTCCCCAGGAAGTGCTCCGGACTCTGTTCCCACAATTCGTAGTGTCCAAAAGGCGGTACTGCAACTTCCGAATCAGTCATGGGCGTAGGAAGCATCCTGAATGTGGGGGTGGGGGGGACATTTTTTATGATTTCCTGTATTCTGGTGCATTTGAACAGGTGGTTTGATACTTTTATGTGGCTATACTAGCATGAGGAAAATGATGGGTACATTTTGTAATTTCATCCAGTAGTAAAGAAAGGAAACATATTTGATTATTAATTCAGAGCCGTCTTTGAATTAATAAAAAGCAGTTTAAATGCCCATTTTTTGTACATTTATATACAACAATACATATTTGTGAGTGCATTGAGAGATATTGTTGTGGAGAGTCATTTATATATACATCGCAAAATACATTTGTGAATCCTTCTGTGAGCATTTATTAATATTGAGACTGATCTGACTCCATACGGATGTTAAGTTCACCTAGGAATGGTATCATTGACTTAAATGTTCAAATAAATGTTGCTCTTCTGTCTATATTGTTCATATGATGCCCCTTGACTGAAATGTTTCCTGTTCAATATCCCCACTGATTTCCTTAACACTCTGGGATGAGAGTCCACATCACAATTTACTCTAAACTGTCCCTTTCATCACTCACCTCAGCAACGGACCTCTCTCCACTGTCCCTGTGTTCTGCCTCTGACTCACTCTCAAGCGCCTAGACGTCAAGAGAGGTGGTGAAGTGATCATTATTGAGCAGTATACTCTTTAGCATTGAATCACAACAAGTCATACTGAATGTAAATACAACTGACTCTAAAGTAAGTCCCAGTCTGTGACATTGGACATTTTGAAGACACAAAGTCCCAAGCAGTAGGTAGAATATTAGCTAGTCTATGTAATGTGCACAGAAAATAAACAGTTAACTGAATACTGGGATGGAAATTGCCTAGAAGCACTCAGTAAAACATAAACACACACAAAAAGCTTCTGAATGATAAGAAGTATAATTAAAACATAATGCACATTACCATGTTGAGAGAGAGTACCTAAGTTAAAGAACTCAGAAAATAATCTCTTATCGAACTGAGGCTCCAGTAAAACACACTGACTGCGTCTCTCCATGGACATCATGGTGTTTACATGAGCACAGAGAGATCGGGTTATTCATGTTCCCTGTTTACATGATAAATACTAGTAACCTGGCATTTCGATGACTTTTCTCATCTAAACTATTCAGTATTTGTATCTCTCTATCATGACATAAAGACGAAACTCCTCTCCAGAAGTGAGACGCCGCCGCCATCACTGTTAACTGATTAACTGCTACCACTTACTTTCCTCTTCTTTGTAAAACATTTTCATATGTCCATGTTGTCTGGGGGAGAAAACATATCTTGGATCCATGACCACCAAGACCCCACAGCTTGCCGTCCGCTTTCCACAGAGTTCAATGTCTAGCTCCAAGTAACCGAGGTAGGGAATGGCCGGCTGCTCTGAGCTGGAACTAGTGGCAAGATTGGAGTTTCTTTTGACCCCAAGGCTCAAAATGCTGAGTGAAGAAACTTTCGGTGACTGTAGACACCATGGACCCGGTGTTTACCAAGCAAGGAATGTTGACTCCACCCATGATCACATCTAATTGGGGACAGGAGGACATTAGCTTGGATGCTTCTCCTGAATAGCCTGAAACCACCCCTGAGCCTGTGACTCCACCCTCAAATTCTGCCTGCTAAAGTGTTGAGCAGGCGAAGAGGGCCGATCACGAGCAGCAGTATGTACCACATTGCACTCTCTGGCAAAATGACCGGGTTGCTGACAAGGTCTACAGATTATGGGGCCACTATGAGGGGGCCAACTGCGCTGATGAGACTGAGAGCTCTGTAAATGGGAAATGCTTTGGGTCAGTTGGTTAAGCTGCTCTTGCTGGAGCTTTAACATCTCTCTCATCTCACTCCACTCCGATACTGGAGGTGAACTAGTCACCACCGGAGGACCACTTTTGACTCCATACTGAAGACCAAGAATCGAAGGGACAGAGTGACTCTGCGCCCTCCCATCCCCTGGCAGGCCCTCCCGTTCCCACCGGAATTGCTTCCGCCCTGACCTCAAGTATAGAAGCAGTAGGCTGCCGTTGTACAACTTGCTTAAGCTCACGGTGAAGTGCACCACCATGTTGGGATATTTCATTTTTTTAAATCCTCTGGAGCAGAGAGAGGAGCTGTGGATTATTGTTATTGATTAATGCATCTGTGTTTCTTAGGGTCAAAAACACTAAACTCATAACTTAATATGAAAGTCTTTAGTTTATTTCATAAAAGAGCACATGTTCAATGTGACAGTAGATAGATTAGTTGCAATTTGGTGATATAAATATGTATTATTAAAAAAAAAGAAAAAAAACACCTTGAATTTCAGGGGGTGCTTTGTCCTTTGGCGGGGGGCAGCGCCCTCTAATGGTAGGGGAAACACTGCAGTATTGTATGAACATGTTTGAATTGGGTGGTGGACATCACCTCCTCTAGGGGGGTCCCAAAGTTAGCCCCCCCCCAGGAAGAAATGTTTGAACATTTTAAAGTAAAATGCTTCAATCTGGTGCACTTTGAGCACACAATTACTAGAGACCTGATCTAGGGGGTACAACTCTAAAACACCCATATGAAAAAGATCGGTTTACATTTTAATAATCAAATACGTATATGAACATAACCAATAACCTTCCATAGCCAATAACAAATAAATGTATTTTATTTTTGTTGTTTTACCTAGTTCACATTTATTTAGTAAAGTATTTTTATTTAGTAAAGTAATTTTTAACTCTCCAGTTTTAAATGATATTTTTGGTTTACTGTCCTACAGTATACATTGAAATGATGTCAAACCTGAGAGTCCTTTACCTCACTGAGCTGTAGTTAGCAGCCTCTCACTCTGTCAGGAGAGAGCTCCCCTCCACCTTTGTTGTAGAAAAATCTTCTTCTTATATCCGTTAGCGCAGCTAGCACCAGATGCTAATAACAACAGCTCCGGTACCTCGCTCCCAAGCTCACTCACACTTTGGCTGTGTGAAGCCAACATCCCCCATGCATGAAAGGGAGCAAGGTTATTGGACAGAAATATTACAAATTAATTTAGGTTGCTTGGTTACTTTGAAGACTGTGTGAACTGGTCAATGCCATTGGGGCCCCAAAAATATATTATTTTTTTTGTTGCATGGCTCTGGGCTCTGGGCGTTGCACCGGCTGCAACCGTTCATGCCGCATCATCTCATTGTCTGCGCTTAATTGGGCAACTGATTCCCTCAATTCCTGTATTTCTCCCTCCATAGCTACACCTTTACCAATAGAAGTGGAGAAAAGGCAATGAATGTGGACAGGAAACAACATAACTCACTACAGATTCACAAGAAACCAACTGCTGTTTTGCCTCTGAACACAATATAAAACAATTACTGCCTATCAATAGTTTTTAGCAAGGGCCATAATAGGAGAAAACAAAGAAGATTGGAACACACGTCTCGGCCCTCAAACAGTACATCCTGCAGTTTATGGCGACACGTGGGAGTGTTTGTTTGAAATCCTATTTAACCAAAAGCCAGTCAACGCCACCTTGGGAATTGCACCCTAGGAAATAATTATTCAAAGCACCAATAAGGCACTCAGATTCGTAATACTGAGGGGCAGGAGATGTGGTTCCAATTTGTCAAATGTTTTATTTCATTTACTAAAATATCATTAAAAACACAGTAAGAAGAACATACACACTGGAACTAAAGGGGGAAATCTTAATTCAGGGATGCTGAGGCTTACCAGTGGATGGAGGTGACGAGGGGTGACAGGGATTAAGTAAATTAAGGCACCTGTGATCACTAAACACTCACTCACACAAAGGAACACCAAAATCAGGGGGAGCACAGCACGACACACAAAAAGGGGGAAGCCACCACCGGGGACACCAGCACCACACCTTTGGCTCTCAGCAACTAAAGAGGGGCAAACAAAACACAATTACTGGGGTAAACAGTAAACACAAATTAAGACACAGACCAACACACAAGATAAGTATAAAGACAATAAAAAGTCAATAATACTACGAAATATAACTGATATTAACTGAAATAAACAAAACAAGTTTAGAGCAACAAAGTCGAAAACAACTGAACAAAAGAAACGGAAATTAAGGCGAGACACGGCAGGCAAAAACATCGTTTTTCAAGTACTGGTCAATTTTGAGATTTTGTGCTATTTTGATTCCATAACATGTTTTCTTTCAGGCTTTTGGAAGGAAAACGTACAAAATACACATTTAAGTGTTTATTTTACTATAGTTTGTCTATTTGCGTCTGTAGATTTCTCCTAAATTCACCAAAAGTTAGCTTTCTAACGTAACATAAAGTACCGCGACCGCTGTGTGCACCATGTCAACAGAGGTATCGTTGGAAAGCTCCGTCTCTCCTGCACAATCTCATCGGATCCAAATATGGTCATTTCCTTTGTATCAGCAACCAATCGTGAAAGCACAAAGGGGTCTTAAACCAAGAAACGAAATCTCATTGGCTGGTGTCAATTTCTGACAACGTGATTCGTTCAGATGCGTCACGTGGTGTGCTAAAACACTTCCTGTTTAGCTTTCCGCTAGAAATTGAAATCTCAAAATCGCAAAAGAACGGCGAAAAAAAACGTTCACAGAGAAGACGACAACAATTGTCTCTTGCACGAAGCAAGGTTATACAAAAAACAAATGACCCCGAACATGAAATATCTTCACGGAGTGCGTCGATGCGCAAGCTATCATCCAGAGAACAGGAGGAGTTAGCTAGCACCTCACTGCAATCTTTAAAGGTCGTTTTCTCAAAATGAGTTTTTTCTCCTACTCTGAGTTCGAAATTTCAACTTCAGAAGCACGTAGAGACACCAAACCTTCCAGTTATATTCCTATCAATATTATGAAGGCTTTTACAGAAGGGTTTGTTCATATATAATTCATAGCCTGAATTATACAACATTGTATACCTAAAAACATGGCGAAAATGGATATTTTAGGGCTGTTGACAGTATTTTCTGATTTATTGAGTGATAAAAAGAGATATCCAATATCCCTTCTGTAAAAGCCTTAGATACTAATATGACTACAACATGAAACAAGAATTTGGAACCTGGCTTTATCCAAAGTTCAGATTTCGATTCCTGAAATGTGTTAAAATATGTGCATATTTAATGAGATAATGGCTAATTTGCATATTTAAACATGCTATTTCAGAAAACTTGTAATACAAAAGACAATTGCCTTATTGTAAGACATTAACTGGAGAAATTTCTAGCTGATACCTTTAAGTTAAAAAAATTACCCTATTCACCTGGGGTGTCTCGCCTTAACCGTCTATTTAATATTGAATTAAATAAACAAAACCAACTTAACTCAACAGGGTCAATTAAATAACTAATCCTAAACAGAGATTAATCAAACAGTCCGCAATAACAATGTTTAAAATATGGCCCTGTAGTGAAGGGCAAGATGACACAAAGGCACAGTGACACCAAGAGGCAATGCAGACGATGGAGGCCAAGAGCAACACCGGCCAGGCAGTAGTATAGCGGTGAAGCACAGTCGGGTAGGCAAGCCAGCTGTGCTGACAGACACAGCCATGAGGGCAGACCAGCCGTCCAGGCAACACTCAGTCAGGCAGGCAAGACACTCGTAGAGGTAAAGCAGGCATGGATGCAACACAGACGTTGAGGCAAAACAGCCGTGGAGGCAAAACAGCAGTCTTTATTTAACAGGCTTCCAACGTAGAGCATAGCAGACATTTAAGGTGATGTTACGATAATAATACTAAATTAAGATTATTCAGGAAGGATGAGACAAGCAAAAGGTGTACCTACCGATCAGGCTAAGTTCAGACAAACACACAGCAGGAGAGCATCATTCACAGCGGCAGCAGACATGGGCTGCAGGATCGCTGCAAGGGTCTACAACCAGCGATACATTTAGTATTTCAGTCAGACAACTCACGTGTTTCTTTAACATGTTTATTAAAAGCAGCATATAGCTGAGTTTGGCGTCCAGGCTCGGGCCTCATCACTTCACAGATATACATAGCACGATGAGTGATGATTAAATAACTAACCCCAAAAACTGCGTGGAGATTAGATACTATCCCCCAAAACTGTGTTGCCCGAGCCTGACGCTGGTGATGTAAGTCTGATAAGTAGAGGGCCTGGCGAGCTGCCACGTGGCCATTCCCCCTAAGCACAGCGGCTTTAAGGGGAATATACTACTTAGTGAGGCTGCTATGTGTAGGCCTGAGGAATAGCCCAGAGCCGATTCTTCCACGAGCACAGCGGCTTTGAAAGGAATATACTAACTATATACACTACCTAGTGAAACTGCTATGTGAAGGCCAGGGAAGACTATGGTGCCTTAAGGTTTGGACAAAAAGGCTAGAGCTAGAGCTAGTTTCCTTATGTATAAATATAAAACATCTCTTTTAGAGAGACTACCAGTGGGAGACCATAATTGAAGGCAGCAATCAGTATTGAATGTATTACAAGTCTAATATGTAGTATAACGTAGAACACTTTGAAAACTTGGAAAAGCGCTAAATAAATAACATGAATTGTAATTAAGGCTGTTCTGATGCGGGACAGCTTGGCAGTGAAGCTTGCATCAGCACACTATCAAGAATGATACCGATAATTCTAGACGTGTGGAAGGGCTTCCAGTTCCTGTTCTGAAAGAGGTAGGCTAGCTGTTGAAAAGGTTTTAACTGGGAAAGTCAATTACTAGGAAATGTTTAAAAGATGGACACCAAGGGGTGCTTGCAGGTGTTGTAGAGAATCCAGCATAATGCTTCTGACGAGGTGTAAAAGAAACGTGGGCTACTACGGCAACCAAATGCACATTTGAGTGTAAGACCTTAAAATATGTATGCCACAGAAGGCATCTGTGATGTCAGTAGTAGTAATCATACTGTTTCAATCACATTAGTATGCATAACAAGTGACACGCCCCCAATTATGCAAATGATCCTTTGATCTGAGCTAAGTCCCGCCTCCCATTGTTCGAGACCCTTTGATGTGAGGGGGTGAGGTGTTACCCCCTCACATCAAAGGGGGGTAACACCTTTGATGTGAGGGGATGGAGTTAGTTTTTAAAAAAGAAATACGCTCAAACTAAATAAAACTCGCTAAGACACCTAAAAACGTTATTGTCCTCTCTAGATTTGATTCAGGGTTTTGTTTTAAATGATTTGTGCTTGCTAAGTATGTTTCTTTTCAAGTTTTTGTGAAACTGTTAACAAAAAAAGGAAGTATCTGTTTGCAAAGAGGATATTCATATTAATTTAAAAAAGATCTTATTTAGGTTTTAATAGTGATAACTAAGTTTCACTCTGTGGGGGGCAAAAGACGCATCGTTAAGCACCTGAATAAAGGACTCTTTAAAGCAGAGATACCATATTTAGACACATACAGTGGGGCAAAAAAGTATTTAGTCAGCCACCAATTGTGCAAGTTCTCCCACTGAAAAAGATGAGAGAGCCCTGTAATTTCCATCCTAGGTATACCTCAATTATTAGAGACAAAATGAGAAAAGAAATCCAGAAAATCACATTGTCTGATTTTTAAAGAATTTATTTGCAAATTATGGTGGAAAATAAGTATTTGGTCAATAACAAAAGTTCATCTCAATACTTTGTTATATACCCTTTGTTGGCAATGACAGAGGTCAAACGTTTTCTGTAAGTCTTCACAAGATTTTCACAAACTGTTGCTGGTATTTTGGCCCATTCCTCCATGCAGATCTCCTCTAGAGCAGTGATGTTTTGGGGCTGTCGCTGGGCCACTCGGACTTTCAACTCCCTCCAAAGATGTTCTATGGGGTTGAGATCTGGAGACTGGCTAGGCCACTCCAGGAACTTGAAATGCTTCTTACGAAGCCACTCCTTTGTTGCCCGGGCGGTGTGTTTGGGATCATTGTCATTCTGAAAGACCCAGCCACGTTTCATCTTCAATGCCCTTGCTGATGGAAGGAGGTTGTCACTCAAAATCTCACGATACATGGCCCCATTCATTATTTCCTTTACACGGATCAGTCGTCCTGGTCCCTTTGCAGAACAGCCCCAAAGCATGATGTTTCCACCCCCATGTTTCACAGTAGGTATGGTGTTCTTTGGATGCAACTCAGCATTCTTTCTCCTCCAAACACGTCTAGTTGAGTTTTTACCAAAAAGTTACATTTTGGTTTCATCTGACCATATGACATTCTCCCAATCCTCTTCTGGATCATCTAAATGCTCTCTAGCAAACTTCAGACGGGCCTGGACATGTACTGGCTTAAGCAGGGGGACACGTCTGGCACTACAGGATTTGAGTCCCTGGCAGCGTAGTGTGTTACTGATGGTAGCCTTTGTTACTTTGGTCCCAGCTCTCTGCAGGTCATTGACTAGGTCCCTCCGTGTGGTTCTGGGATTTTTGCTCACCGTTCTTGTGATCATTTTGACCCCACGGGGTGAGATCTTGCGTGGAGCCCCAGATCGAGGGAGATTATCAGTGGTCTTGTATGTCTTCCATTTTCTAATAATTGCTCCCACAGTTGATTTCTTCACACCAAGCTGCTTATCTATTGCAGATGCAGTCTTCCTAGCCTGGTGCAGGTCTACAATTTTGTTTCTGGTGTCCTTTGACAGCTCTTTGGTCTTGGCCATAGTGGAGTTTGGAGTGTGACTGTTTGAGGTTGTGGACAGGTGTCTTTTATACTGATAACGAGTTCAAACAAGTGCCATTAATACAGTTAACGAGTGGAGGACAGAGGAGGCTCTTAAAGAAGAAGTTACAGGTCTGTGAGAGCCAGAAATCTTGTTTGTTTGTCGGTGACTAAATACTTATTTTACGGAGGAATTTACCAATTAAATCATTAAAAATCCTACAATGTGATTTCCTGGATTGTTTCCCCCCATTCTGTCTCTCATAGTTGAAGTGTACCTAGGATGAAAATTACAGGCCTCTCTCATCTTTTTAAGTGGGAGAACTTGCACAATCGGTGGCTGACTAAATACTTTTTTGCCCCACTGTACCTGAATATCAGCAGGAGAGGACTCTTTAAAGTAAATACATTATAGGGTTAATATAAGATATATATATGTGGTGGAATTAGTTTAAAACAGTCACCTTACACTTTTAGTTGTCCTCTCTAAATTAGATGTAAGGTTTTTTAAATGATTAGTGTTAATTAACCTCTTAAGCCCTGAGCCTGTTTTTCAGGTTTCAGGCTCGAAAATGCCACTAACACAACAAAGACTATATCTTCACTTCTAAAAGGGATACATTAATAATCCTTTCTCTCAAAGCAAGGTTACATCTGTGAGTTGAATGTAGAAGTGTCAGAATCAATATATATGTTTATATTTTAAAATAAATTCAGATGGAACATAGTAAAAACATGTAAATTCTAATGTCCGCCTAAATAAAACCCATTACTTATAGTGAAACCCACCCTTGAATGATGGGTTAGTAGACTAAAAGCTTAAGGAATCCAAACGAGAACATATAATAAATACCCTGTATCAAGATTGATGCAAAACAAGTGAAATTTGATCTTTTTAGACTGTAAAAATCATTTTGTTACTTTGAATTATCACTACAGGTATTCATTCCATCCAAATACAACTGTTGTGAAAAAAAAATATAAAAACATACTCTGTTATCCTAACGTCATTTGAAGGAAACATACTCTGTTTCCCGAAATCGCGTCACTTGCAGGAAACAACGTCCAAGGAACCTTAATATTTAATAAACTATGAATATTTTATATCCATATAACTTGAAAAAACTAATTTAACTGATCTTTTTCATTTTTTTTTTCAAAAAAAACACACAATGCTAACAGTGAGGCTCTGAATTAGCCCCGAGCGAAAAATGCTAACCTATTACTGCACCGAAAATCACTCCTACCTCCCTTATTACTTATCCTAGCTGCACATCCAACACATCGTTTATGATCGTAAAGACACAGAATCTAACGGTGCCAACCTCAACACTGAAAGATACAAACTTGCAAGGTTATCAACAAAAACGTACATCAAAACAAGTGGCGCTAGGTACTAACATGCGCTAGGCTAATGGCTTACCTTCCTCTTTGTCTGGTCTAAACTGGTCTTCAATGGCATTAAAACGATAAAAACGATGATGTAGTTAATCCATAGGTTAATATCCAATGGGGCTGTGTCCCCTTTGAAATGTTCTGATAATCCATTAGCAATAAAACTGCAATTCCGTTATCTGCTGTCCGCTCTGTGCTCCGTGTGCTCTGGGTCCCGGCAATTCCTGCTTCCTCCCGTAGTAAACAATAAATGAAGTCGGCTGCGTAATGTACTTAAACTGGCTGGCATTCTTTATACTTTACGCAGGACCATATCTCTGGAACCCATTGGTCGATTCGTGTGATTTACACCTTTTTCTTAACCATCAGAACCAATAGAATCGATGGGCAGTTCCCAAATCCACATAAACATTACCATAGCGGACATAATACAGAAGCGAACAAAGCATATCTGAAAGTGCACGCCTGGACTGCAAAACTTTATAGCCAGTATATTGACATAAATATGATGATGGATTTTCAGTCAAAATTTCTACATGACACAAAGACATTGGATTAACCTTGAGCGGCGTTTTTATTCCGGTGAACACAACTTTTGATCACAAATCAAAAAAGGTAAGACGTAATTATTGTAATATTTTTGAAACCGGATGTTGTTTACTTTCTCTTTTCTGGCTGTTAGCTCCAGGAATTCGGGGTCTTACAGTGATGACATTACATGTGTGGAATCTGTGGAGTCTCAGCTTTAATCGGATATCTTGTTTGTGCAGTTAGGATAAGTAATAAGGGCATTTCCACCATGAGTGCTGTGCAAAGGTCCGTTAGCATTAGTTAGCATTTTTTCGCTCCATGCTAATTCAAAGGCTTGGTATTACTCTTGTGTTTCTTTTAGCTAAACATGGTTCACATTGTCAGTTAGCTGAGTTTCTTACCGTTAAAAGGGTATGGAACATTAATAGTTTCATAAATGTTAAGAAGCCCTGAGACATAGTTGACACGAGGGACTCACAAGAACTCAGATGCACGATTCCGTTGACTTCAAAAAGTATCTTTTATTAATAAAAGACTAGTCAAAAACAAAGATCGCTAGGTTCTACTAGTTTTGCTGAACAGATTACAAGGCTTACAGACATGGCTCGACGTGGAGACAAGACGAACCGACAAAGGACAACAGGGGGACTGGGCTATTTATACACAACACTTAATGGGGCACAGGTGAAAACAATCAAGAGCAGGTGATCCCAATCAAGCTGGCAGGTGACCACATCAACAGTAAGTGATAACACCTGAAACGAGAGGACAGATTAAACATCAACATAACATGCAAGGCCACCAAAATAAACACAAAAACAATA
Organism: Harpagifer antarcticus; assembly: GCA_902827135.1. Lineage (NCBI taxonomy): Eukaryota > Metazoa > Chordata > Actinopteri > Perciformes > Harpagiferidae > Harpagifer > Harpagifer antarcticus. Next base: position 2,351,105 of record CADEHL010001093.1, on the reverse strand, counting down.
AGCTCACAGACTCTAACGTTGCAACCTTACAGTACCCCCCCTCTTACGGACGGCTCCAGACGTCCCTGGAAGCTGAGACCGACCTCTATCGAAGTCTGATATAAGGGTCTTGTCTACAATAAAGCTGCCTGGGATCCAACACCTCTCCTCTAATCCATACCCTACCCAGTCGACCAGGAACTGTCTACCTCTGCCCCTCTTCCTTTCCGACAGTATTTTGTCCACCGTGTACACTTGACCCCCGTCGACAACCCGGGGAGGTGGAGGGGACGTGGAGGCAGGGACCAGTCTGCTCTCTTTGGCTGGTTTTAACTTGCTGACATGGAACGTGGGGTGGACCTTGATGGATTTCGGAAGACATAACCGGACAGCAACAGGGTTAATCACTTTGGCTATGGGAAAGGGACCAACGAACCGGGGAGCCAGCTTCCTGGAGGCGACATGGAGAGGAAGATCCTTGGTGGATAGCCACACTCGTTGTCCGGCCTGGTACTTGGGGGCTGGACGTCGTTTCCGGTCGGCCAACGCCTTCATGCGAACGGCACTCCTCTGCAACATATGGCGAACTCCCGCCCAGACCCGACGGCAGCGTCGAACCAGAGCATGGGCTGATGGTACCGTGACCTCCTTCTTGAGCTCCGGAAACAAAGGAGGTTGGTACCCATGGACACATTGAAACGGGGAGATACCAGTGGCTGATGTGGGTAAGGTGTTGTGTGCATACTCCACCCAAATCAGACTCTTACTCCAGGTGGTGGGTTTCTCGGACGCTAGGCATCTCAAACAGGTCTCCAAATCCTGATTCATCCTCTCCGCTTGTCCATTTGACTGTGGGTGGTATCCGGAGGTCAGACTAACAGTGGCTTGGATTAGGCGACAAAACTCCTTCCAAAAGCGTGACACGAACTGTGGACCTCGGTCTGAAACGACATCACTAGGAAAACCATGGATCCTGAACACATGGGACAACATGGCCTCTGCTGTTTCCTTGGCGTTAGGTAACTTGGGCATGGCGACAAAGTGTGCCATTTTAGAAAAGCGATCAACCACAGTGAGTATGGTGGTATTACCTGCCGATGTTGGTAATCCTGTCACGAAATCCAACGCAATGTGAGACCATGGTCTGTTGGGAATGGGCAGAGGTTGGAGAAGACCTGCCGCAGCTTGCCGAGAAGTTTTGTTCCTGGCGCACACAGGACACGCTGCTACATATTCTGCAACATCCTTCCACATCCCCGGCCACCAGAATCTGTGTCTCACCATGAAAAGGGTCCTTTTGTTTCCAGGATGACAGGTAAGTACCGACGTATGGGCCCAATGAACAACTTGCCCTCGAAGTTGTTCTGGCACAAACAAGCGATTCTGAGGACACCCTCTAGGGACAGGATTCCCAACGTTAGCCTGTTTGACCTTGGCTTCAATGGGCCAGGTCACACTCCCTATCACTCGGTCTGGCCGCAGAATGGGATCAGGACTCTTGGGGACTGGCTCAGGATCATACATTCTGGAGAGTGCATCAGGCTTTCCATTCTGTGAACCAGGTCGATATGACAGAGTGAACCTAAATCTGTTGAAGAACAATGACCATCTGGCCTGCCTAGAGTTCAGACGTTTAACCTTCCTGATGTATTGCAGGTTTTTATGATCCGTCCAGACCAGGAAATCCTGCTCCGCTCCCTCCAGCCAGTGCCGCCACTCCTCCAAAGCAATCTTCACAGCCAACAGTTCCCGATTTCCCACGTCGTAATTCCTCTCAGCAGACGATAGCTTACGGGAGAGGTAGGCACACGGATGAAGCTTGTTGTCCCCTGCTGACCTCTGGGACAGTATAGCTCCAACGCCGTCGTTGGAGGCATCCACTTCCACCACAAACTGTCGGTGGCGATCAGGTACAGTCAGGATGGGAGCTGTGGTGAACCTCCTCTTCAGTTCCAGGAAAGATTTCTCTGCCTGTGGATTCCACACAAACTGAACATGGGGAGAGGTAAGGGCATGGAGAGGAGAGGCAATAGCACTGAAATTGCGTATGAACCGTCTGTAAAAGTTAGCAAACCCCAAGATTTGCTGAACTTTCTTTCTCGAGTCTGGCGTGGGCCAGTTCTCCACGTCACTGACCTTAGCTGGGTCCATTTCCACCTTGTTAGGGGAAATCACAAAGCCCAAAAATGCCACAGAGTTCACATGAAACTCGCATTTTTCGGCTTTCACAAACAAATGGTTAGCCAGGAGTCTCTGAAGAACAAGGTGAACATGGTTAACATGAGTATTCTCATCTGGAGAAAAGATGAGAATATCATCGAGATACACAAAACAGAAAACATTCAGGAAATCTCTTAACACATCATTAATGAGGGCTTGGAAAACAGCAGGTGCATTACAAAGTCCAAAAGGCATCACCAAATATTCGTAATGTCCCGTAGGTGTATTGAAACCTGTTTTCCACTCATCCCCCTCCCGGATGCGCACAAGGTGATAAGCATTCCTTAGGTCCAGCTTGGTAAATATCTTGGCTCCCTGTAACAGTTCGAATGCCGTAGAGATGAGTGGAAGGGGATATCTGTTCTTAACTGTGATCTGATTAAGTGGACTGTAATCAATACAGGGCCTTAATGAACCGTCCTTTTTACCTACAAAAAAGAAACCTGCTGCTGCTGGGGATGATGATGGCCGAATCAAGCCAGCTTTGAGTGAAGATCCGATATACTCTTCCATGGCCTTCCTTTCAGGACCAGAAAGAGAATACAACCGTCCTTTGGGGATAGTAGAGCCCGAGAGAAGGTCTATAGGGCAATCATATGGTCTATGGGGAGGCAAGGAAGTAGCTCGTGTCTTGTTAAACACCTCCTTAATGTCAAGGTAACACTTTGGCACTTTGGATAAGTCAGGAAAGTCGGATAGTTTAGCAGACGTGACACTGTCCCTATCTGATGCCTGTTTAAAGCTCCCAGATCTGTGCGGTCTACTCGAAACTGTATGAGAGGCTAAACAAGAACGAGAGCACTCACTTCCCCACCCCTTAACCTTTCCTGTAAGCCAGTCCATGTGAGGGTTATGTTTAACAAGCCAAGGGTAACCCAAAATGAGAGACTGTTGAGCTGAGTTAAATAAATGAAAGCTAATATGTTCACGGTGCTCCTGATCTATGACCATTTCTATGGGTTCCGTGCGATGAGTAACTGTACATAAAAGGCGGCCATCCAACGCACTAGCTTCTAATGGCTGATCTAAGAGGACAATGTTTAAGTTCAACTCTTTAGCCAGCTCCCAGTCTAACAAGCTCTCATCAGCCCCCGAGTCAATTAATGCATCCTGAGTAACAGTTTTATCCTTCAGTTTTATTTGTACCTGAGTCAGTCTTCTCGAGGAGGGGTCGACAGAAGTCATTCGGCTCACCAGCGTCCCTCTTCCCACTGATGAGCCTGATCTTTTGCTGGACAGGCTGCCAGAACATGACCCTGCTGGCCGCAGTAGAAACACCGCCGCTCCCGTAGGCGGCGCTGTCGCTCCTCCGGGGTGAGTTTGGCTCTTCCGAGCTGCATCGGTTCCTCCGCGGCGCTAGGGGGCGATGGTCGCTCTGGAGACGAAGTCCGGGTATTCCTCCGCCAACCGTAGTGCTCCTTCTGTAATCCCCGTCCGAAGAGTGTAGTGGAAGCTGCTTCCTCCCCCCTCTCCCGACGTCTCTCAGCTAGACGTTGGTCCACCCGGATAGCCATGGCGATGAGTGAGTCCAACTCTACAGGCAACTCTAACGGAGCTAACTGATCCTTTATGGGATCCGCTAATCCATGCAGAAACGCATCAAAAAGAGCCGCGGAGTTCCATCCGCTCTCCGCTGCCAGGGTCCGGAATTCGATCGCGTAATCCGCCACTCTCCTCTGCCGTTGTCTGATGTTTACCAGGGCTCTCGCTGACTCTCTCCCAGGTGCTGTCTGGTCAAAAATGTTCTTCATTGAGTCCATGAAAAACTTTAACGACTGGCAAACAGGCGAGTCTCGGGCCCATTCTGCTGTTGCCCAGGCTCCTGCTCTTCCCGTCAAGTGAGATATTATGAAAGCTACCTTAGCTTGATCGGTGGGAAATGCTGCGGGCTGATGTTTGAAGTGGAGATCGCACTGTATCAGGAATGGACGACAGTTTCCCGAATCCCCGGAGAACTTCTCCGGTGAAGCGAGGCGGAGTGAAGACGATGGCATGGATACTTGCACGGGGATCAACGGAGGAGCAAACCCGGCCTCTGCGGGACCGGAAAACTCTGCCGCAGGAATAGCAGGACGTCCCTCGAGGTGCGTAAGTATGTCCCGCATTTTCTCTGCCAGGTGATTTACTTCTGTTGTCACTGTTACCTGGAAGTTGTGCTGACGGGCATTTACGTCTTGAACCCCCTGTATCATTGTTGTCAGCTGCTCCTCCTGCTGACGCAAGCGTGTTCCTTGCACTTGCAAAGCCGTCTTGAACACGGTGGAATCGGCTGAGTCCATCTTGTTAGGTCGGTTCGTTCTGACACGAGGGACTCACAAGAACTCAGATGCACGATTCCGTTGACTTCAAAAAGTATCTTTTATTAATAAAAGACTAGTCAAAAACAAAGATCGCTAGGTTCTACTAGTTTTGCTGAACAGATTACAAGGCTTACAGACATGGCTCGACGTGGAGACAAGACGAACCGACAAAGGACAACAGGGGGACTGGGCTATTTATACACAACACTTAATGGGGCACAGGTGAAAACAATCAAGAGCAGGTGATCCCAATCAAGCTGGCAGGTGACCACATCAACAGTAAGTGATAACACCTGAAACGAGAGGACAGATTAAACATCAACATAACATGCAAGGCCACCAAAATAAACACAAAAACAATAAGCTCACAGACTCTAACGTTGCAACCTTACAATAGTCTCCTCAAAAAACTGTGGGAGGGGTCCACTGGGGGGACCCTCGGGCTTAAGAGGTTAAGGGCTATTGTTATTTTGGTTTATAAGGGGATAGGAGTTCAACTTTTAAAAATTGCACAGGATCATTCTAAGAAGAGTGAGAGGGCTAATGGGCCAGCACCATACCTCCTCTATGCATTTTCTTGACCTGTATCTGATCTTGAAAAACTCTGGTAAGTACTTTTTTATTTTATTTTATAATATCATGTAATTATTAAATGTTGGTTTTTTTTTGGTAGGGATTTTATGTGGATAGTATATTATTAAATACTTAAAAATGTTATGGTTTTTTCTGTTTACAGTAGAGACCCTGTGTGCTGAAATCTACTCAAACAGAGTACTTCATGGTAGTGGTCAGCTTTTATACACAAAAGTGTATCTTTCAGTAACTTTTTCAAAGAATTAAGCATAAACCTGCCAAATGTTCAAAACAGCCTTGTTTCACTGAAATAACCTCAAAATCACAAACTGCCATTAATAGTCAGATGCTTGACGAAATCTAATAAAACAGAGTACTTCATTATCTACTGTTCAGGTTTTAAACACAAAAGTGTATCTTTCAGTAACTTTCTCAGAGAATTTAAGCATAAATCTGTTAAATGTTCAAAACAGCCTTCACTGAAATAGCCTCAAAATCACAAACTGCCATTAAGAGTCAGAACCCTAACAACATCTACTCAAACAGAGTACTTCATGGTAGTGGTCAGCTTTTAAATACAAAAGTGTATCTTTCAGTTTCTTTTTGAGAGAATTAAGCATAAATCTGTCAAATTTTCAAAACAGCCTTGTTTTCACTGAAATAGTAATGACAACCGATACTAGAATAGAGATCCTCCAACAGTCTTTTAATACATGTTCTGGCACTGTCGCCAATTTGGGCAATTCCACAGTATCGCGCTTTTTCTCTCATTATATTGAAGCAAAGCTCTGCCATTGCTTTTGGTATTTGTTCAACACATTCGCAGCAGTCGGTTAGCGGTAGATGATCTATAAGACTATTATGATCCGGTAATGGCTCTACAACACCATCCTCTAGTTGACATTCCTTCACTTTGTTCCTTTTTCTTTTCACCTTCCTTCTTGTTGTCTTTTTCGTTTTCCGTCCTTTTGCCCCTTTTCTTTTCATTCGCATTCTGCGTCTGCTTTTCATTTTTCTTCTCCTTTTCATTTTGCTTTTTCTTTTTCTTCATTTTCTTTACTTTTTCTTTTCTTTTCTGCTAATTGTCATTTGCGATCTTGACGAGTGGTATGAGATATACTGTTTCTATAAAGGTTATCTATAATACCAGCTTTTAAAAAAAGATATTCTTCATATGTCATGTTATCATGGTCCTCTTTTGTCCTAAAGACCTTACATGGATATGATATAGAGGAGAGCTCTTCTTCGAGAACATCCTCTCCCCTACTTTGTAACATCCAGTCATTAAGCCCATATCCGTTATCCTGGTGATAATAAGGGGAGGCTACATCAGGCTTGGTTTTTCTCAGATCCATGGCTAGTTTTCAACGGTCGTCTTAGTGGGGTCTTTAGTTTTATATGATTTGCTGAGTGGGGTGGGACTTATTGCGTTGAGTGGGGGGGAGTCTGACTCTTAATGTCAGTTTGTGATTTTGAAGCTATTTCAGTGAAAACAAGGCTGTTTTGAACATTTGACAGATTTATATTTAATTCTCTCAAAAAGTTACTGAAAGATACACTTTTGTGTATAAAAGCTGACCAATACTATGAAGTACTCTGAGTAGATTTCGTTAGGATTCTGACTCTTAATGGCAGTTTGTGATTTTGAGGCTATTTCAGTGAAGGCTGTTTTGAACATTTGACAGATTTATGCTTAATTCTCTCAAAAATGTTACCGAAAGATACACTTTTCTTTTTAAAAGCAGACCACTACCATGAAAGTACTCTGTTTTATTAGATTTCGTAAAGCATCTGACTCTTAATGGCTGTTTGTGATTTTGAGGTTATTTCAGTGAAGGCTGTTTTGAACATTTGACAGATTTATGCTTAATTCTCTCAAAAATGTTACCGAAAGATACACTTTTCTTTTTAAAAGCAGACCACTACCATGAAAGTACTCTGTTTTATTAGATTTCGTAAAGCATCTGACTCTTAATGGCAGTTTGTGATTTTGAGGATATTTCATTGAAGGCTGTTTTGAACATTTGACAGATGTATGCTTAATTCTCTCAAAAGGTTACTGAAAGATACACTTTTGTATTTAAAAAAGCTGACCACTACCATGAAAGTACTGGAGACTGCCCCTGTCTTGTCACATAGATTATACTATCTGTGTCGTAGAAGAAAACTCTGTGCTGTAATTTCTCCAATTCACTGTATAGTTTCAGCCAGTTTGTGATTTTGACGCTATTTCAGTGAAAAACAAGGATGTTTTGAACATTTGACAGATTTATGCTTAATTCTCTCAAAAAGTTACCGAAAGATACACTTTTCTTTTAAAAAAAGCTGACCACTACAATGAATGTACTGGAGACTGCCCCTGTCTTGTCACATAGATTATACTATCTGTGTCGTAGAAGAAAACTCTGTGCTGTAATTTCACAAATTCACTGTATAGTTTCAGCCAGTTTGTGATTTTGACGCTATTTCAGTGAAAAACAAGGCTGTTTTGAACATTTGACAGATTTATGCTTAATTCTCTCAAAAAGTTACTGAAAGATACACTTTTGTGTATAAAAGCTGACCATTGCCATGAAGTACTCTGTTTGAGTAGATTTCAGCACACAGGGTCTCTACTGTAAACAGAAAAAAACATAACATTGTTAAGTATCTAATAATATACTATCCACATAATATACTAGTTTAACCCCTACCAAAAAAAAAAAAAACATTTAATAATTACATGATATTATAAAATAAAATAAAAAAAGTACTTACCAGAGTTTTTCAAGATCAGATACAGGTCAAGAAAATGCATAGAGGAGGTATGGTGCTGGCTCATTAGCCCTCTCAGTCTTCTTAGAATGATCCTGTGCAATTTTTAAAAGTTGAACTGCTATCCCCTTATAAACCAAAATAACAATATCCCTTAATTAACACTAATCATTTAAAAAACCTTACATCTAATTTAGAGAGGACAACTAAAAGTGTAAGGTGACTGTTTTAAACTAATTCCACCACATATATATCTTATGTTAACCCTATAATGTATTTACTTTAAAGAGTCCTCTCCTGCTGATATTCAGGTATGTGTCTAAATATGGTATCTCTGCTTTAAAGAGTCCTTTATCCAGGTGCTTAATGATGCGTATTTTGCCCGCCACAGAGTGAAACTTAGTTATCACTATTAAAACCTAAATAAGATCTTTTTTAAATTAATAAGAATACCCTCTTTGCAAACAGATACTTCCTTTTAGTTAACAGTTTCACAAAAACTTGAAAAGAAACATACTTAGCAAGCATGAATCATTTAAAACAAAACCCTGAATCAAATCTAGAGAGGACAATAACGTTTTTAGGTGTCTTAGTGAGTGAAAATTAATGGCTGTTTTATTTAGTTTGAGCGTATTTCTGTTTTAAAAACTAACTCCATCCCCTCGCTTCTCACCTCACAGAGAGTGTCTTAATCAACATATAGAACCTGCTTACTGATGTGTGCTGGGTCCAGGCTCAGGGGCGTATGGCACTCTCAACTCTTTCCAGGACATGCCAGGGCCCTGCCTGCCTGTAGCTTTGCCGATATCTGTGTTGATAGGTAATAGATTAAGAGCGGTGAATCATCGTAGATACAGGAAGCGCTCAAACGTTTGTGTGAGTTCATCTAATTTAGCAGTGATTCCATGTCAGCGACAGCTTGTTACAAAAAACATGACTGATAGTGTGTTTAACAAACTTAAACTAGCTTTATTAAATGTCAGGTCTTTGGCGGGAAAAACATTTTTAATCAATGATTTTATCACTGAGCACAATCTCGATTTTATGTTTTTAACAGAAACTTAGATTGAACAAAATAATAGTGCAGCTGTTCTTATCGAATCAACCCCTCCCAACTTTGGTTTTATGAGTCAGGAAAGAATGCATAAGAAAGGGGGTGGAGTTGCTATTCTGTTCAATGATTCCCTTCAATGCAGGAAGACATCTTATGGGAACTTTGCTTCTTTTGAATATGTGGCCCTTCAGCTGAAATGCTCCTCTCGAGCTCTGTTCCTAAATATCTATAGACCACCCAAATACTGTGCAAGCTTTCATGATGACTTTACTGAACTGCTGTCTATATTGTGTATTGACTTTGACCGTTTAGTCATTGTTGGTGATTTTAACATCCATGTTGACAACCCTCAGGACAGAGGGGCAAAATAACTGTTTTGTGTTCTTGATAGCCATGGACTGACTCAGCATGTGACGGAGCCCACGCACAATAAGGGGCACACTCTGGACTTAATTATCTCAAAGGGTCTGAATATCTCTAAGGTTGTGGTGACTGATGTTGCACTCTCTGATCATTCCTGTGTTTTCTTTGAGAGCTCTATTTCTGTTCACAAAAATGTTCAAAAAGAGGTAACCACAAAGCGATATTTAACTGAAAACACTAGGGAAATGTTTACTCTGAATTTTTCTTCCACACTTGCCCCTGCTAACATCTCAGTAAATGAGCTAGTAGATCATTTTAATTCAAAAATTAAAAATATTATAGATGCCATTGCTCCAACTAAGGTAAAAGAAGTGACTGGCAAGAAAATATCTCCATGGAGAAAAGCCATGACCGTGAGAGCAGAAAAAAGAGAGTGTCGAAAAGCTGAACGCAGGTGGCGAAAAACAAATCTCCAGGTTCACTTTGAAATCTATAAAGAGAGACTTGGCCTTTATAATTCGGAATTGAAAAACGCACGACAATCGTTCTTCTCTGACATCATTACCAAAAACAAAAACAATGCACGTGCCTTGTTTGCTACCGTGGACAGACTAACTAACCCACCAGTGTCAGTAGCCTCTGAATTTCTATCCACCAGGGTGATAGCGCAGAGTGAAGCAGGTAGGACCCAAACGCAGATAACACTTGATAATACCTTTATTGCAAGGGCTCTTATCTAATATATAACTTTAACAAACAAAACACTCTACGGTGAACCAGGTCACAAACAAAAGAAGCACCAACACTCAACACAGCACGAGACAAGACTAAATACAGGGAGGGATAATTACAAGACAAGAAACAGCCGGGCAGGGGAGGAGAAACACAAGGGCCACAGGTGAACACAATCAACTAACGAGACACACCAGGAAAACTAACGACAGGAGGAAAACATGACATAGAGAACAGTGAAAACACCCAAACCTAGACATAGACCTGTGACCTGACATGATAACCGTGACAGAACCCCCCCCTCAAGGGACGGATTCCAGACGTCCCTAAACCCCAAAACAAAAATCCAACACAGTCCAGCAGGGTGGGTGGAGGGGGTCCGGAGGAGGGACGTATCCCTAGGCCACCAGGGTGGGTGGAGGGGGTCCGGAGGACGGGACTAAGCTGACCGCCCAGGAGCCCAGTAGGGGACCAGGAAGGGATCTCGGGCGGACGGCCCGGGGGCAAGGCAGAGTCTAAGGTGGGGAACTCGGGCGGACGGCCCGGGGGCAAGGCAGAGTCCAAGGTGGGGGTCTTGGGCGGACGGCCCGGGGGCAAGGCAGAGTCCATGGTGGGGAACTCGGGCGGACGACCCGGGGGCAAGGCAGAGTCCATGGTGGGGCGAAGGCCACAGCGGGCGAACTCAGGGGGCCGAGCATGAGGGCGAAGGCAGCGGCAGGAAGAGTCAGGGGGCCGGGCTCGAGGACGAGGGCAGCGGCAGGAAGAGTCAGGGGGCCGGGATCGAGGACGAAGACCAGAACGCTCCGGAGGCCGGGCAGGACCCGGTGTCGGCCGGACAGGAACCGGAGCCGGCGGGACAGGCTTCGGCAGGATCCCCCACGGAAGAGGACCAGGAGTTGGCAGGACCCCCAGCAGGAGAGTGGTTGGCGGGACCTCCAACGAGACAGGACAAAGGGTTGGCAGGACCCCCGGCAGGAGAGTAGTCGGCGGGGCCTCCAACGAGACAGGACAAAGGGTTGGCAGGACCCCCGGCAGGAGAGTAGTCGGCGGGGCCTCCAACGAGACAGGACAAAGGGTTGGCAGGACCCCCGGCAGGAGAGTAGACGGCGGGACCTCCAACGGCACAGGACACAGGGTTGGCAGGACCCCCGGCAGGAGAGTAGACGGCGGGACCTCCAACGGCACAGGACACAGGGTTGGCAGGACCCCCGGCAGGAGAGTAGACGGCGGGACCTCCAACGGGACAGGACATGGGGTTGGCAGGACCCCCAGCGGAACCTCCAACGGTACAGGACATGGGGTTGGCAGGACCCCCAGCAGAAGACTAGTCTGCGGGACCTCCAACTGGACAGGACATGAGGTTGGCAGGACCCCCAGCGGAACCTCCAACGGTACAGGACATGGGGTTGGCAGGACCCCCGGCAGAAGACTAGTCTGCGGGACCTCCAACTGGACAAGACATGGGGTTGGCAGGACCCCCGGCAGAAGACTAGTCTGCGGGACCTCCAACTGGACAGGACATGGGGTTGGCAGGACCCCCGGCAGAAGACTAGTCTGCGGGACCTCCAACTGGACAGGACATGGGGTTGGCAGGACCCCCGGCAGGAGAGTAGACGGCGGGACCTCCAACGGGACAGGACATGGGGTTGGCAGGACCTCCAGCGGAACCTCCAACGGTACAGGACATGGAGTTGGCAGGACCCCCGGCAGAAGACTAGTCTGCGGGACCTCCAACGGCACATGAGTAGGGGCTTAAGTGGGGACTCGAGAGAGGGCTTGAGAGGGAACTCGAGAGGAAACTGGAGAGTGGACTCGAGAAGGAACTCGAGAGGTGACTCGAGAGGTAACTCGAGAGGGGACCTGAGAGGGGACTTGAGAGGGAACTCGAGAGGAGACCTGAGGGGAAACTTGAGAGGTGACTCGAGAAGACACTGGAGAGTTGACTTGGGAGGTGACTCGAGAGGACACTGGAGAGTTGACTTGAGAGGTGACTCGAGAGGACACTGGAGAGTTGACTTGAGAGGTGACTCGAGAGGACACTGGAGAGTTGACTTGAGAGGTGACTCGAGAAGGAACTCGAGAGGTGACTCGAGAGGGGACCTGAGAAGGGACTTGAGAGGGAACTCGAGAGGAGACTCGAGAGGACACTGGAGAGTTGACTTGAGAGGTGACTCGAGAAGGAACTCGAGAGGTGACTCGAGAGGTAACTCGAGAGGGGACCTGAGAGGGGACTTGAGAGGGAACTCGAGAGGAGACCTGAGGGGAAACTTGAGAGTGGACTCGGGTAGGAACTTGAGAGGTGACTTGAGAGGGGACTCGAGAAAAGACTCGAGAGGTGACCCGAGAGGGAACTCGAGAGGAGACTAGAGAGGGAATTCGAGAGGGGACTAGAGAGGGAATTCGAGAGGGGACTCCGGTAGGAACTTGAGAGGGGACTTGAGAAGTGTCTGGAGGGGAGACTTGAGAGAGTTGGTTCGCCAACAGAACACGGGGTGCTGGAGTCGGCCGGTACGCTGACAGGACACGAGGAGCTGGCGTCGGCTGGAGAGCCAGCAGCAGACGAGGTGCTGGAGTCGGCCGGTACGCCGACAGGACACGGGGAGCTGGTGTTGGCTGAGGAGCCAACAAGAGACGAGGTGCTGGAGTCGGCCGGTACGCCGACAGGACACGGGGAGCTGGTGTTGGCTGGGGAGCCAACAAGAGACGAGGTGCTGGAGTCGGCCGGTACGCCGACAGGACACGGGGTGCTGGCGTCGGCCGGTATGCCGACAGGACACGGGGAGCTGGCGTTGGCCGGTAAGCCAGTCCTGGAGCCGAAACTGGAGTCGGGACCAGGGGTACTGGAGCCGGTACTGGAGCCAGAACCATGGCTGCTGGGGCCGGAACTGGGGCTGGAGCCATGGCTCTTGGGGCTCGGGCTGCTAGCTTGGCCTTGCGACTCCTTTTAGCAGCCGCCTGAATACTCCGTGGACCTCCATAAGCCAGACGAGTACCCGAGAACGGATCCTGGACAGGAGCAGGAAATGGGGAAGAAGCAGGGGCTGACTCCAGACGGAACCCACCAAGGCGTATGGTGCCAGGTTGGGAATCGGGAGGCAGGGAGCTAGCATGCCTGGGGCTAGCAGGCCGGGAATCACACACCGGGAGGATCTTTGAAATCCAGCCAGGTAAGAACTTCACCAAACCTGGTTTCTCTCTAGCCATTTGGCGCGCCTCCGACAACACAGCCTCTCGCTGCTGAACTCCGGGTGCTCTCTTCCATCGATCCGAGCAGTTAGCCAAAAAAAAGGAAAAATTCAATAATTCCAGCTCGAACGGATCTGCTGGGCCCATTTCTTGGTTGGTGCTTTCTGATAGCGCAGAGTGAAGCAGGTAGGACCCAAACGCAGATAACACTTGATAATACCTTTATTGCAAGGGCTCTTATCTAATATATAACTTTAACAAACAAAACACTCTACGGTGAACCAGGTCACAAACAAAAGAAGCACCAACACTCAACACAGCACGAGACAAGACTAAATACAGGGAGGGATAATTACAAGACAAGAAACAGCCGGGCAGGGGAGGAGAAACACAAGGGCCACAGGTGAACACAATCAACTAACGAGACACACCAGGAAAACTAACGACAGGAGGAAAACATGACATAGAGAACAGTGAAAACACCCAAACCTAGACATAGACCTGTGACCTGACATGATAACCGTGACACAGGGCGTGCAATAATTTTGCCTCCTTTTTCACTGACAAAATTCAGAAAATAAGACAAGCAGTCAGTGCCTCTGCATCAGGAACAGCAAATGTGTTGTCTCTGTGTCCACTTAACATCAATTCAAACACCATGACACAATTCCATCAGATTAATGATAAAAACCTAGAGGACATTATTCAACTTCTGAAATCCTCCTCCTGCTGCCTTGATATTATTCCAACGGGATTTTTTAAAGATGTTTTGCCTTGCATGGCCTCAGATCTACTTCATATAGTATATAGTATATCTCTTCACTCAGGTATTTTTCCACAGGCCCTGAAAACTGCAGTCATTAAACCGCTCTTAAAAAACAATAATCTAGATCAGGGATCTACATTTGTCCAAGGGCCAAAATGTATCCAATAGACACCATCACGGGCCGGGGGTGGTACAGGTACTGCATAAAGCTTAGCAGACTCTTCACGCTAACGAAGGATCACTTCTAGGCAGGGTTGGGAGGGTTACTTTGTAAATGTAATCAGTTACTGATTACTGAATACATGCTCTGAAAGTAATCAGAATACAGTTACGTGTCTTAAAAAAGTAACGTGTTCAGGTTACTTTTAGAATACTTTTGGAATACTTTCTTTTTCCATAACAGATGGGTATGTTTTGTTAAACAGGAGACACTTGTTTTACTGTTTTAATGGCTTATCAAGAACTCAAACACAACATCTTGGTGTCATTCTGGACAGCTCCCTCTCATCTGCACCCCACATAACATCACCCGGACTGCATTCTCCTACTGTAAACCTTTCCTTAGAATATGTTATGAATTGTAAGGTGTCCTTGGTGCTTTGAAAGGCGCATCTAAATAGAATGAATTATCATTATTATATATTATTATTATCTGAAACGATGTAATAACTTTTAAAACTGTTTCCAGTCACTTGCCCCATGCATTCAGCAGCAGCAGGCCATTCACTTTGATTTTATCCCGTTATAAATGTCATCATTTCGACAATAAAGAAATGCTACATCAACGTTATCTTGCACATTTTATCGAACCATCTCCGTTTCTAACTTTCAATATATTCTCATCTGCGTGCGGGGGCGGGGCCTCACAGACACGCTGCATCTCTCTCTCGCTCACAGACACGCTGCAGCGCTGTGCAGTGTGCACACAGTTCTGCCGGTAATGAATATTACATTTTGTGAGGAAACTTTTCCACCAATAATTCCAATAAATCCAAAATGTATTCACTTCAGGTTTACGAAAGTAACTGTAATCAGATTACTCGTTTTTCAAATGTAACGCCAGCTGAATACAGTTAGCCTACTTGATTTTTTGTATTCTGATTACGTAACGCCGTTACATATATTCCGTTACAACCCAACCCTGCTTCTAGGCTACTGTCCCGCAGCTCCTGCCTCTCTGTTGGACTCTGTCGCAGCGGGGCTGCTGCTGTGGTGCGGAGCGCACAAAGCAGACTCTTCACAACGAAAGATCACTTCTTCTTCTTCTGTCTTCTTCTTCTTCTTCTTCTTCTTCTTCTTCTTCTTCTTCTTCTTCTTCTTCTTCTTCTTCTTCTTCTTCAAGGAATGGAAGGTTTCGCAGTACGCAGTCTACTGTCCCGCAGCTGCTGCCTCTCTGTTGGACTCCGGTACTGCACCTTACTCACGAGACGTTGTAAAAAAAATGGGTGGGGGGCGAACGCAGTAACCACTCCGCCAACGCCACAGTCATCCCCGTCGTGCGGGCCGGATGAGAATGTCTGGCGGGCCGGATGTGGCCCGCGGGCCGCCAGTTGGTGGTCACTGATCTAGATGCTTCAGTAATGAACAATTACAGGCCCATATCAAACCTGCCATTTCTAGGTAAAATCATTGAAAAAGTTGTTTTTCAACAGCTGAGTAATTTTTTGCATTTAAATGACTGTTTCGATGTGTTCCAGTCAGGCTTTCGTCCAAACTACAGTACTGAGACTGCTCTTGTAAAGGTCTTTAATGACATCCACTTAAACACAGACAGTGGCAGAACTTCAGTGTTAGTATTATTAGATCTCAGTGCTGCATTTGACACTGTTGACCACAGCATATTACTAGACCGACTGGAAAACTGGGTGGGACTTTCGGAAACCGTCCTAAATTGGTTTGAATCCTACTTAAAGGACAGAAACAACTTTGTTTATATTGGTAAATACACATCTGAGTTGACAAATATGACATGTGGGGTTCCTCAAGGCTCCATCCTGGGGCCGCTTCTCTTTAACATCTACATGCTACCACTGGCTCAGATAATGAAAAACAACAAAATAAGTTACCATAGCTATGCAGATGACACACAAATTTACGTAACAGTTTCAACAGGAGGCTATGCTCCAATTCAAACACTGAGTAAGTGCATTGAACAAATCAATGACTGGATGTGTCAGAACTTTCTCCAATTAAACAAAGATAAAACTGAGGTAATGGTTTTTGGAGCCAAGGCAGAACGTATAAAAGTTAGCGCTGAGCTTCAGTCTGCAATGTTCAAAACAACAGATACAGCCAGAAATCTAGGTGTAGTCATGGACTCTGACCTGAGTTTCAACAGCCACATTAAAACAGTTACTAAATCAGCCTACTATCACCTAAAGAACATATCTAGGATTAAAAGACTAATGTCGCAGCAGGATTTGGAAAAACTTGTCCATGCTTTTATCTTCAGTAGACTCGACTACTGCAATGGTGTCTTCACAGGTCTCACTAAAAAGTCTATTCGGAAGCTGCAGCTGATTCAGAACGCCGCTGCTCGAGTCCTCACTAACACTAAGAAAGTGGATCACATCACTCCTGTTCTGAAGTCTTTACACTGGCTTCCTGTGTGTCAAAGAATAGATTTCAAAATACTGCTGCTGGCTTATAAAGCTTTGAATGGTTTAGGCCCAAAATACATTTCTGATCTACTGCTAAATTATGAACCATCCAGATCTCTCAGGTCTTCAGGGACTGGTCAGCTTTCTGTCCCCAGAGTCAGAACTAAACATGGAGAAGCAGCGTTCAGTTATTATGCTCCAAATATCTGGAACAAACTCCCAGAAACCTGCAGGTCCGCTGCAACTCTGACTACTTTTAAATCCAGACTAAAGACTTTTCTTTTTGTCGCTGCTTTTAATTGAACTATTCATATCTTAGACTGCACTGTAACTTTTATCCATGTATTTTTTCTTTTAGTGTTTATCCATGTATTTCTTCTTTTAATGTTTATTTTATTAGCTTTTCTTTTTAATGACTGATTTTAAATGCCATTTTCTTAATGTCTTTCATTTGTTGTAAAGCACTTTGAATTGCCTTGTGTTGAAAAGTGCTCTATAAATAAACTTGCCTTGCCTTGCCTTGCCTTGCCTTGCCTTGCCTTGCCTTGCCTTGCCTATAGATTAACATCCCTGGCTTATCTCAAACCCCCACATCAAAGGCCAACTCCAGTGTGTGTGTGTGTGTGTGTATGTGTGTGTGTGTGTGTGTGTGTGTGTGTGTGTGTGTGTGTGTGTGTGTGTGTGTGTGTGTGTGTGTGTGTGTGTGTGTTAATTGTTCTTAAAGGTAGGGGGAGGTCATTTTGGAGAAACCAGCTCAAGTGAGCTAGAATTAGAAAATACACAACCAGGAAAAATCTGCCACTTCCTCACAGAGCCCCTCCTCCTGCACACATGAACGCGCGCCCATGACCAAAAGAGGGCATGAGATAAGTTTGTGCACAGATCCTCGGCTGTAGGCGTCTGAACCCCGCACAGATGCGGCATTCGTTTCTTGACTGGAGCCCCGGACGGATGGCGGTAAGTTGTCACAGTTGTCTCTTGGCCATTTTTCTTTTTTGAAAGGTGACTTGGTAAGTGGAAATTACTGTCTTTTATTTAGTTTTGAGCATATTTCTATTTTCATCTTATTCCACCCCCCCACAATCTGCCAGCCTCATAGCCAAAGGAAGGGGTGGAGAAAGAGGGGAGAGGCCTGGGCTGGGAGGGGGCGGGGGGCTAGACCGTCTCACGCATAACTTCAAAGAGACACCTAGATTAACATCAAAGGCTTATAACACACCAGTGTGAAATCACACCTGCCTGTTATAACACCTCACATCAAAGGGCAAAACATCAAAGGCTAACTAGATTACTAGTTAGCCCTGAGGGGACGGGGACCAGACAGCATAACTTCAAAGAGACTGCCTTAATCAACACATCAAAGAATTAGACAACAAAGGCACTACACAGGGGGGCTTTTCACACCTACCCGTTATAACAACTCACATCAAAGGCTTAGACTACAAAGGGGTTTGAGGGGACAGGGGCCAGACAACATAACTTCAAAGAGACTGCCTTAATCAACACATCAAAGGCTTAGACAACAAAGGCCCTCCACAGGGGGGCTTTTCACACCTACCGTTATAACACCTCACCCCCTCACATCAAAGGGTCTCAAACAATGGGAGGCGGGACTTAGCTCAGATAAAGGATCTCGACCAATGGGAGGCGGGACTTAGTTCATTTGCATAATTGGGGGCGTGTCACCTGTCACTTGTTATGCATACTAATGTGATACAGTGAAACTGTCACAGTCTGCTTTCTCACTCACCTATTTTCTGCATTATCATTCCTTAGTCACCTGGTAGTCACACCCTGTCTCTCCCTCTCTCACTCTGTTACACCCATCAGCTCCATTAGTATTTAGGCCCACTTCACCTTCACCTCAGTGCCAGATCGTACTTCGCAGCATGCTTGTCTTTCCCGCACTACTCCTCAGATTGCTCTCCCGGTTTCGACCCTGCCTGTCCCTGACCAGCCTGCCTCGCCTGCTCCCTGACCCGTTCTGTACCTGCGACTCCCGTCCTGCCTTCTCCCGGAACCCTCGCCTGTCCCTGACCAGCCTGCCTCGCCTGCTTCCTGACCCGTTCTGTGCCTACGACTCCCGTCCTGCCTTCTCCCGGAAACCTCGCCTGTCCCCGACCAGCCCTTTGCCTACTATCTGCCGTGTTGTCTCCTACCAGCCGATTGCCTCTAATAAAGCTGGTTACCGACTATCTCTGGTTTCCCGTGTTCTGCATTTTGGTCCTCAGCTCGTTTGTGACAGAAACAGTATGATTACTACTGATGTCTGCTTTCCCTGCGATGTCATCTACAGAGCATAGAAACGGTAAAACATCTTTAGTAGTTATTAATACTCTTGACAGAATAATCTTGAGGAACTAACGGATCAATAAAGAAACGTTGCTAGAATATTTCCTGCTAGCACTAGGCTAGGGGCCTGTCATTTTTTTAAACGTTTAGATAGCATTACATTACATGTTACTTGTTAGACGCTTTTATCCAAAGTGACTTACATACTCAGTACTGTGGGCAATCCCCACAGGAGCAATTTGAGGTGAAGTGTCTTGCCCAGGGACACAACGACATGCTGACGTGTAATACTCCTGGCTCATTCAGTGCAAACTTCAGTCTTGAGTGCAGGTTTTTACAGACATTAGCAAACAATTAGTCAAGGTGTCATACATCAGGATCATGTGAGATCCAGCTATGGTTTAAGACATTCACACTGGTGATCTAATCGATCTGTAATCTGCAAAATTGCAGTGTCCTCAATTTAGGATTATATTTACGTTAGCTATATTAAATCAAAAGACTATGGCATGATAACAGAATTACATTACTTGAACTATCAATCATTATGTCATTTCAAAATCTGAAGGGAAATGTTAAACAATTCTCAAAATGTTTAATAATCTGAAAAGGAAAAGTTAGACATTTGTAGTATATAGTAACAATCTGAAAAGGAAAAAGGTTCAAAAACATATTTTCTTTAATCGGAGCAGAAATATGGTTAATTCATGTGCCATTCGTTGTAGTCCCAAGCCCCTTCTTTGAAAGGCGGAACCCATGGTTCGGACACCACGGCAGGGACCCACGGGTCGGGAAGCTCGGCATCGTAGATCATCACAGTGTCGTCATTGGTGCTGTACCCCACAAGTCTCTGTGGGGCCTGGGGGGCAGCCTTTGTGATTATTTTCATGATTAGTTTAACTACAGTGACTATGGACGCTATCAGGAGTAACACAGCTAAGATAAACAGTGAAATGGTAACAGCAAGTGTAACCAACCCCGCTCCCCATGACCCAAATGTTCCAGATAAATCCCCAAATGCAAACCCATGAGTTTCGTGCAATTCTTTAATTCCCCTAGCTGTATCATGAGCTATATCCATGACCTCAAGTCTAGCGTCAGAGATGAAAGAACAACACTCAGATCCAATCACCTTGCATGTGGCCCCCTGTGCTGCGAGCAGAATATCCAATGCCATGAGATTCTGTAATGCCACTGTTCTAACTTCCTGCAGTTCTTTGTGTTCAGCCAACATGGCTGTGTTGGATACATTGAGGTGGTTTTCCACTATCTTGGAGAGAGCTATAATTTCCTGCTTGGAAACATAAATGCCGTACCAGGGCAGGAGAGCGCTAGCCAGCTGCTGACCTGTTGGGATGGACCTACGATTTCTGTGTAGGAAGGGAAATATTGCTGCAATCTCATCAGTCTCTACTTTACGGATCAAAGGGATTAGATAGGCTAGATAACAGTTGCCATAAGAAGTGTTATAAGGCACGCAACCGTAGGCTCTGTCCCCACAAACCAAATAAACTCTCTCTGGGAGGGGAGTTCTGGTTAACTTTACCTTTACTAAGGTGTTACAGTCGCTGTGGCCCACATCGTGAGAGGGTAAAAAGCCTCCTCCGCTCTGGAAGCAGATGGACACATTCTTCCACTCATGCACCACAACTGGGGGGACATAAACTGAACAGTCACGTGTAGGGGACTTACCTAGGGGTAACGGCAGCGAACAGTCATGCATTTGAACTTTAACTGAGTCAACAGTTCGGGAGCCAAACCAAGGTACCAAGGCTTCAACCAACAAAGATGGTGTGTGTGTGGACATGTTGGACTCGTAGAATTGGCTGAGCAATTAGTCTGGACTAGAGCTAATTGGAATCTGTACGTAGCCAACGTATTTATTCTCGTATATATGAGTCTTACGACCATCAATCGTTTGAAACCGTCTGGCAGGTAATCTTTATTTACTGTGTCAACGATGAGCGAGATTAAGCCCTCGCACTTTAACCTGTTAAACCCGAGAGACCCCGGTACCGGGGCCCTCCCGCAACATCTTGCAGGAAACAGTGTCTGAGGGCATCTTAACATTTAATAAACTATGAATGTTTTATATACGCTTAAGACCTTCCTTTTTGATAAAGCTTATAGTGATACAATTAAATAATCTAATAAGAGTGCATTGACGGAGATACGTTGTGCCTCTTCACCTATACATTTTAGTTCTTACTCTTTCACTTAAATCCTAAAAACTTAGATCTTATATTTAAAACTGTATCCAAAACCGTTCCCCTCTCTGACCTCTCGAGGTTCTATCATGAACCTTTCACACCAACGCGTTTTCAGCTCCGGCTCGGAGCTGGAGCCTGAAAAGTACAGTTTTTTCCTGTTCACACCGCAGAGGCGCTGCCTCTTAGCTCCGGAATCTGGTTCACTTCCAGCTCCAAAAAATTGTCGATCTAGAGGCAAGAGCTTCGGAGCTAAGAGGCGGCGTCGCTTAGGTCTCTCTTACGTCGAGGCGGGGGCAGGGGCAGATTCGTCGTTGATGCTGAAGACCACAAAGAAGTCTTGCATTTCGCATGTGATGTTTGTAAAGTTCCAAGTAAAGCCGTCCCTTGTAAAGTCGTCCGATGCCTTCCATGTCGTTTCGTAAGAGGATAACCAAAGCGAACAGCACTTCAATACAATCGGCCATTGTTGTTGTTGTCGATGTGAGGGATTTCCGCGGTTTGGATTTTATGAAGCAGGCACGTAAACGGTGACGTCATGACGCAGCAGCGGCAGCTCTGGGCGGTGTGAACAGAGCGGGAGCAGAAAAGGGAAACCGGAGCTAAACCAGAAAAGCTCCCGCTCGGAGCTAGAAAGGGAAAAGCGCTGGTGTGAAAGCCGCATCAGAGGGTAACAGGTTGCAGAGAAGGCCTAGCCCGGCCCGGGAGTGTGGAACGTAGCCACAGACCTACTCCTTACCTCTAACCAATTCAGGTTCCAGTGGGGACCTTTCTCCCTGCGTGTGCCTCTCCACCTCTGTTTCCTACTTCTTACTTGCTACCCTTTTCCCTCAACCTATCCTAAGGGAGTGCATGTAGACACGTTAGTTTAGCTGCTATAGCAGGGGTGGCCAACCAGTCAGAGGTTAAGAGCCACATTTGTTCTATGTTACTGCAAAGAGCCACATCAAACACACAGTCACTGATACCGCTTGTTTCAGTTTTTTGTTTTCTGGAGACAAGATTTCAACCACGACACTGATGCATTTTTGTGGCATTGGGATATATATTTTTTAAATCCTCTGGAGCAGAGAGAGGAGCTGTGGATTATTGTTATTGATTAATGCATCAGTGTTTCTTAGGGTCAAAAACGCTAAACTCACAACTTAAAATGAAAGCGTTTATTTTATTTAATAAAAGAGCACATGTCCAATGTGAAAAGTGACAGTAGTTATAGTATTTAATCAACGATTTCCCCCCCCCTCAAATTGGTTCACTGCATCGCAGGTATTATTGTGATTGGCTCTTGGGCCACATCAAAATTAGATGCGCTGTCATCCTCTCATACTGACACCTGACACCACACATACACAAGTAGGGAGAGCCGGGACGAAAGTAACACGTGACGAAAGTAACACGGGACGAAAGTAACACGGAACGAAAGTAACGGAGCGATTTTATCCGAGCACAAACAATTTTGACCGGCCAAATTACGTCAGAATTATCAGCATTCAATACTTAACAGACCTACTAAATATCAGGTTTAACTGTCAGGAGTAGCTAGCGTTGTCTCGATACCAACATTTTGGTTTCGATACCAAGTCAAGAATTGCGATTCCAATTATTTTTCGATACTTTTCTTAAAAAAAGGGAAACAGTCTTAAATGTAATTATTGTGCTTTATTTCACACCAGAACCATAACCATAACACAAACTTTTAAACAATGAGAACAA
Source organism: Harpagifer antarcticus (assembly GCA_902827135.1). NCBI lineage: Eukaryota > Metazoa > Chordata > Actinopteri > Perciformes > Harpagiferidae > Harpagifer > Harpagifer antarcticus. The sequence continues at coordinate 2,328,366 of CADEHL010001093.1, read as the reverse complement.
TAAATAAAATAAATGACAAGAATTCGTATTAAATAAAATTAATACATTTCTTACAGACAGGCCTCGTGGTATCCGTAGGCTTGCCCTCACTGTCAGAGATATAGCTAAAATACTTCCAAATATTGCTTCTGGCGTCTTTTTTGTCAACAAGCCGAGGCGCTGCGGCAGTAGCACTCCCACTTGTAGCCATGCTTCTCGTTTTCTCACATGTGTGCGCGCACGAGAGAGGGGAGGCACTTGAGCGTGCTTGAGAGTGGCGGGACTGCAGGCACGGCTGCAGTGCAGGGAGTGGAAGCAGAGCGCTGAACACACACGGCTCTTATTAAAACGGCGCTTTCTCACCGGAGTACTTTCCCCCGTCATTCTTAAAGTACAGATACTAATGAAACGGAGGAATCGTAACGTTTTTAACGGCAGGGTATCGCGGTACCTTTCAAGTATCGGTACACCGTGCAACACTAGTCAGGAGTCAGTGTGTCTCTCCCCCAAACTCACACATATACAATTCGATATAAACTGAAGAGCCGCATGAAACTAGACAAAGAGCCACATGCGGCTCGAGAGCCGCGGGTTGGCCACCCCTGTGCTATAGGCTTTGACTGTTGGGTGGGGGGCACCTTACTTCGTCTTTCTGTCTGTTTGTACCTGTGTACTCTCATGTTCCGATTAACCCAGCTTCCCCCAAATCTCTTTTTTGTGTCAATATATACGCCGGGATCCTGAGTCGAGGCTAATCCTGTTGATGTGGTCGTGTGTCCTGGATCCTCTATCCTGAGTACTGGATCTGAGTCCTGGACTTCGAGTTGTGGCTGAACCAGTCTCTGCGGTCCTGTCTGATTCTCACCATACTACTTCCCTGATGGCTCCCACAGGATTGCTGACATCCTCGTGGATTCATCTTCTTATCATTTCCAAACATTTAGACTACCTATGTTGTAAATGTATTATCTTTTCGATTTACACACGGCATCTATTGCACGTCTGTCCATCCTGGGAGAGGGATCCCTCCTCTGTTGCTCTCCCTGAGGTTTCTCCCATTTTTCCCTTTAAACTGTGGGGTTTTCTCTTGAGGTTTTTCCTTGTACGATGTGAGGGTCTAAGGACAGAGGGTGTCGTATTGTCATACTTGTAAGGAAAAGGTCTGCCTTATGCACAGAGTTAACATGGGATTTGTCCTTCAAATGTACAAATGTCCGCGCAATGGAAATGTGACGTCAACTTATAATGCAAAGTCCCTGCCACCGGCAGGACAAATTTTACCAACTGTAAACCAACACTTGGGGGTGCTCTATGCATGTGTCTGAGGGTAAAATAATCATCATTCTGTATATAAATATGTTTGTCAATATCATGGACATTTCCTTTGAAATTGGGGTCCAGGAAGCTGACACAAGATACCCGCAAATAAGCACTCGTCTCGGACTAAAATCCTCAATGCATAACAGTTTTAATGTTATTCAGGTTTACCAGGGGCACGAACTTCTGACTGGTGTTCCCTCTTGGTGTAGTCCGTGGGGGAGTGCTTATGTGTGGGTACACAGGTTCGCCTGGTGCACAAGGTTATGGAGGTGGGGGTCTTGCTGGTGCTCAAGTGTCCATATACGTCACCCCATATTCACATAACTTTTACCCGCCTTAAAAGACACTATTTTGGGGTACAATTTATCCATTTTCACCCCTTTTTTCTGGTTCTTCCAAAAGTTAACTTAGACTTTTTCTGACTCTGGAGGAATGTAACGGCAGTTGTCAGGGGACTATATCCTCCTTAAGAGACACTATTTTGGGGTACAATTTATCCATTTTCACCCCTTTTTCTGGTTCTTCCAAAAGATAACATAGAGACTTTTTCTGCCTCTGGAGGAATGTAAGGAAAAGGTCTGCCTTATGGACAGAGTTAACATGGGATTTGTCCTTCAAATGTACAAATGTCCGCGCAATGGAAATGTGACGTCAACTTATAATACAAAGTCCCTGCCACCGACAGGACAAATTTGACCAACTGTACCTACATACATTCAACACTTGGGGATGCTCTATGCATGTGTCTGTGTCAACTCCGTGGATCATGTACATTACATCTGGGGTCCACGAAGCTGACACCCTGCTAACAGCAGTGATACCCGCATAAAAGCACTGATCTGAGGGTAAAATAATCATCATTCTGTATATAAATATGCTATGTCAATATCCTGGACATTTCCTTTTAAATGTGGGGTCCACGAAGCTGACACCCTGCTAACAGCAGTGATACCCGCATAAAAGCACTGATCTGAGGGTAAAATAATCATCATTCTGTATATAAATATGCTATGTCAATATCCTGGACATTTCCTTTTAAATGTGGGGTCCACGAAGCTGACACCCTGCTAACAGCAGTGATACCCGCATAAAAGCACTAATCTGAGGGTAAAATAATCATCATTCTGTATATAAATATGCTATGTCAATATCCTGGACATTTCCTTTTAAATGTGGGGTCCACGAAGCTGACACCCTGCTAACAGCAGTGACTCTGCTGCCCTTATGTTCTTGTACATTTCATGAGTCAAAAACAGGCCCTGGAAATGATTTCTAACCATTATTACCGTTATGGAGGGGCTGCAGGAACACTTTACCCAGCTTTCACACCCTCATTCCGTGGTAATAAAGCCATCTTCATCAGCCTGGAGCTCTGCTTGGGACCGTGGGACCCTGTGCATCAGCCTGGAGCTCTGCCTGGGACCGTGGGACCCTGTGCATCAGCCTGGAGCTCTGCCTGGGACCGTGGGACCCTGTGCATCAGCCTGGAGCTCTGCCTGGGACCGTGGGACCCTGCTTACAGCAGTGAGTCTGCTGCCAGCATTACAAACATATTAATCAGGCATTTTAACACTTTTTCCCCATGAAAATGATTTTTATTCACTATCATGGGGCTATGTAAATCAAATTCCGGGTAATTAGGAGCACAATTGTACCTTTTACTATTTAAATGTATTTGTATTATATATTTTTGGGCTATTAAAATGACATTTCTGGGTGACTTTGTCAGTTTATGGAGCTTAGCCCACAATTCCCGGAGGTTCCAGGCCGAATTTGGGAGCTCATAGGCGGCCTGCCATGCTTGACAACACGTCAAGACTAACCTAAACACTCGACTGAACTGTGCAAGGGCAGAACAATATGAATGTAAATGAAACATGGCCCTTCTCATAGCACCGACATTGCTGCACTTATGTGGTCATAACTTAAAACAGCCTTAAACACCTACAGTTGGGAGATATAAACAGCTATAACTTAAGAAAATCTGCATTGTTGTAATTTCCCTGACTCATTATCTATAGTCCACACATAAAGCGCAACCAACTGTAGTGTAATTAACAGTCAAAAATGTAGTCATTGTGACACAGGCTGTGACATTATCCTGCAGCTCCAACAGTACCTGTCATGGCCCCAATATTGATTATCACTCTTCCTCCGGGTCCCGCGGGTGCAAATCCGTCTCAATGTAGTGCTTTGCCTTGGTTGGGTCTTCAAATGACTTTTGCTCTCCAGCTGAGGTTGTGATTTTAAGTGTGGCTGGATACACAAGTCCATACTTCACACCAGGGCATCTGCGCAGCAGCCCCCGGACCTCAGTAAACGCTGCCCTCCTTTTCCTCACCGAGAGCGTGTAGTCCGGGTAGATGTAGAAACGCTTGCCGTTGTGGAAGATGGGCCCCGCTCCCATGGCTTTCCGTATAATATCTGCTTTCTCCTGAAAGTAGTGGAATTTAATGATGATCGGCCTCGGGGCATCCCCATCAGCTGGTTTCGGCTGCAAGCCCCTATGTGCACGGTCAAGCGTCGGTGTGTAGTCCAGGCACAGAGCATCCTGCAGTAGTTGAGCTTTGGCTTTCTCTGGTCGAATATTCCCAGTCCCTTCCACCACACCGACTAGTCGACAATTATCTCTCCGTTGTCGAGACTCTAGATCTTCGGTTTTGTCCACCAACTTGTTTACATGTGAGGACAGCGTAGTAACTTTAGCCTCGAGTTCCACTACCCGGTTAGCATAGCAATTAGCCCCCTCCTCAAGGCCTTCAATGCACGTTACGAAAGTTGCGTTCTCCTTCCTAACATCTTCAACAACCTTAGTAAACTCTGTGCGCACATTGAAGATTTCTGATCTTAAGTCCCTCGACAGGTTGTCTATTTTGGTGTGCAATTCACCTACAGCCGCCGTCACCGTTGAGTCGATCTTAGTTAGCACACACTGCTCAGTCTGCTTTAGGGCGGCCATGATTGCCTGTGTATCCGACAGCGGCTCCGCCGACCCGGCCTCGTCTTCCTCAGGCGAGTCCGCGGCGTTTGTGCCTGGTTTCGGTCTTTGGTTCCTCGGCATATTTTGAGAGTTTTATGTACAACCAAATCAAAACACGGTCACTTTTAGATAGCTGAACACTTTAGAGACACATTTGCCCCACGGGAGCGAGAAAAGAGGCGAAAATAACTTTTGAAATGTTCCTTCCAAGCAGAGCTCAGAAAACTGCGTCCTCACATGTCGCTGCTCCTCCTGACCCCCGAATGCTCCTTTTTTTTAATAGTTGTCATAACCCTTTAGGACAGATTGCATAATGGGAATTTGATTTAGTTGGTTTTCTCATGAACAACAAAGAAACCCAATATTTCAGTAAGTGTCAGATGAAGCAGTAATTTATTAGAATGCTTTCGGGCAGAAGCACATATTCAGCTTCAGGTAAACACAAGTATAAAAGCGCAGAACAGCAGCTAAAAAACTGTGCAAATGGTACATTTGAAGGTAAATGACAAAGTCTGTGTGAATCTGTTCACACTTTTAAAATGTTTTCCAGAAATGTTCCAAATTCCAAAAATAGTCCCTTTCTTTTTAAAACAAACGCCCCACAATTGTTACAAATGTCCACAATTTAAAGAGAAAAATCCCAAATTTGTATTTAAATGTCCCCAGTTTTTAAACGCACAAAGATATAACAATGAGAACCCAAAAGTATGTGTGTCCTCCTATGATTTCAAAAAATGTAACTTTCCCAACAAATGGCCTAAAGATTTCCACAATTTCAAAAAATGTACCCACTTTAAAAAAATACCCTAACTTCTTAAAAGAATATCTCCAGTTTTCAAAAATGTCTTAACTTTTTAAACAAACTCTTCTGTTCACAGTTGTAGGTACAAAAAAAGGCAGCAGCAGTATGTCCCATGGCAGTTTTTCTGAGGCAGTTTCTGAAATATTCGCCTCTGGCTTCCTGTGGCTTTAACTTTATCTCACAGAATTCAATGTTACTTAAATGGCTGCTAGCTAAAGTCCAATAAAAGCACTTTCGTATAATAAAAAAACAGTTCTTAGAGAATGTTTTATATGAGACACATTCATAGAAATCAAGACATGCTTTCAAATACATTCTAAGATGTTATAAATGAAGTTTGTTTAGTTCTTACGTTTCTTATCAGTGTTCCCTGTGTTTTTTTTTTACAGAAATATTTTTTGTGATTTTTCTGATCTAATATTGAGCTGGGATGAGTTGTTTCAGCCCCCAGGTAACCACTGAACCCTCCCTGAACCCTCCCCTACCGTCCCACGCCTCAGGCTGCGTGTTAAATAACCCTGCTGTCAACCCAAGAGCTGATCATAAATCTTTGACAATCTTTGAAGGGAACAATCTTTGAACAATCTTTGAAGGGAACAAACCAGGCTTTTTTTGTAAATGTAATCACTGTAAATATTATTTAAATTGTAATTTATTATTAAAACTTTGTTTAATGTTACCCACGTATGTGCTATTTTTACAAAGCACATCAGAAAGTCTCTCAATAGAGGTAAACATATAAGATAACAAAAAAAACTCTTATTAGGAAAAGATAAAAAAGGTAGTGTAAAACAAAACTTGGCTCTTAGCTCTAACAGATATAATACGAGAAGATACAAACATGGACCTGGTGCTGGTTGTGTTCTGATTTTAGATTTGTGTGTATAGTTTCCTGTTTTATTTTGAAGTTCCATTCTACCTGTGTCTTGTCTTCCTTCCTGTGTTTTCCCTCCTGTTTGATTGTCTTTTTGTGTTCACCTGTTGCCCCTGTGTTTCACCTCACCTGTGTATTTAGTCTTGCCTTCCCTTGTGTTCCCTGTTTGGTCGTGGTGGTTTTTCCCGAGGTTTTGTCCTGATGTCCTGCCCAGATTTCCCTGCTCCGCCCTCCTGTGTGTTCCTGGATTGTTCTGGTTTTGTTTGTTACTTTCCTTTTGTTTCTCCTCGCCTGCTCCTGCCGTTTTCTTGTATTTTTTTGTATCAGCTTAATAAAAGCTCGCTTTGTGTCGGAGCCTCCAAAAGACTTCTAATGGCGCGTTTCCACTGCAGGCCTCGCTCGGTTTGGTTAAGCCTTATTAGGCCCGGCTCAATTTAATGCTGCGCTTCCATTACAGTTCCTTACAGGTTAGGAACTGGGGTAGTTACTATAGTAACGCAGTGTAGGCGGAGCCGTGACGTCATCTTCAATGAGCGCCCCAAAAAACAACACAGCCGTTAGCTCTTAGTACTCAGAGCTCACAGCTCTTCATATCTGTTCAGAAACTAGACAAAAGTTAAACAAGTACAAACCACAGACTGCCTGTGTCATGGCGAATACAGTCGCTGGTTTATTTATGTCTGTATAGGCCGTTGTTGTGAGTGTGGACGGTCGGAGCATATATAACGTTAGCTTAGCCAAGCTCCATTTAGAAAGCACGCATTTTAAAAGGGTTTTTCGCCTGCCATCTGTCTGCAGACTTGTCAAAGCATTAATTCATGGTTTTTACTAACCAGTATCAGTATGTTGTTACTTCGGCATGATTTTGAAACGTGTATTACAATTTAATCACGGTCAAATATGTTCATCTTGTTGTAGTTGTAGCCCCCTTGCCAGCAATTCTCTCTCTAGTTTAGCATACTCAGCCCGACTCAGCCTGGTTGTTCCTGGCCCTAGAACCACGATTTAGTCGTGCCAGAAAAAAGGTGAAAAAGTAGCCCCGGGCCAAAACTAGGCCAAGTGGAAGCGCAACCAAAAACGGGCCCCGTACGGCTCGGCACGCTTAAAGCGAGCTACCCGCTGCAGTGGAAACGCGCCATAAGAGACGCAAGGCCAGGCTACCGGCCCGAGCCCCAGCAGCCATGCTTTTGGCACCTGTTCCGGCTCCTGTTCCGGCTCCGGTTTGGCCCAGGATCCGGGCCCTCAATTCTTGTCGGCGGTCCGGCCCACTCTAGCCCCCAGCGTCATGGTGGCGGTCCGGTCGACACTTGTTCCGTTTGTTTGTTTGTTGGCCCTAGTCAGGCGACTGAAATTATCTGTATTGTGCAGTGCCTGGAACTATTTGTTATTGTGCAGTGACTGGTACTATTTATTATTGGGAAGGGACCCGAACTATTTGGCATTGTGCAGCGAATGGAACTATTTGGTATCATGCATTGACTGAAACAATTTGTTAGAGCCAGTAATTTGATTTGATAAGAAAGGCCACCTAATTGTGACGTCTGTAGTCAACGCATTATAAAGGACTACAATTCCCACGGCGCCTGGGCTAACGCCACAGTGATGGGCAACCTGTTGAGAGACGCAGTTTTTAACCGTACTCAATCGTACTCGTAATCGTACATACAAACCGTACAAGTACCCTTTAAGTTGTGAAGTTATCAAGAAAGAAATAATACCTAAGTTGTGTTGTTTTATTTGAGTTTTGCCTATTTCTTTTGAATATTGTAAAGGCCTATTTTTCTTTGTTGCATGTGCAAAAGTTTGTTATTTTATTTTGAGCAAAAACATCGCAACATCTTCTAAACCATCGGAGGCCAAGCAACACTTCAAACTGTGAGTACTTTAAGGAAGGAAACGAGTTAGAACTGTCTGTTTAAGGCGTCTAGTGGCTTGGTGGAAAAACAAGGAAGGAAGCCACGACATTGTTAAAAACTCTCGTGACGGACAAATCCGTGTGGAATTAAATGGTTGCCACCATATTATTATAATGAATGAAATACTCTTGGAAATGAATCGATACGAGCGGATGTGAATCGTGAGTTTACAAATCACGGACTTCATAGTGAACAAGGAAGGACCGCATTGACTTTCTAGATTGTGACAACGTGGATTTCTGTGGAAAAAGGCTTGTGCCGCATGTTGTGGATGTTACAATACAATATAATCTAATGCTGGAAGTGGAATAAATTCGCTTATGAATAAAGTGTGGAACGTAACTCAAGGAGCGCATCTTGAAAAGCGCTTTAATAAGTTTGTCTATCATGGTTTACTGCCGCGGATCCAAGCCGCACACTAACAAAGCGCAACATTAAAATAAGGACAGCTGTTTACAAGTGGATGTTTAATGACAATAAAGCATAACAATGGCTGAAAAGGAAAATGTGGAAACGAATGAAAGTCCTATGGACCCAAACGTGAATGAACGTGAAGTGCCCGTGGAAAATGCTGACTTCAGACCAAAAAGAACAATAAGACCTACAGAAAAGGCTTTGGAAGATAAGCTGGCGCAGTTAATTAAAAAAAGGAGAGCAAAATTGGGTCAAGTCTCAAGGACAAAAAATTAGATTGATTCACTCGATTATGGGAATACCATAGAGATGCAAGGTTGTCGTGGGGTTTTTCAAATACTCTCCAAAGAGTTTTCAAACTCACATTACTCAGTGCAAGAAATGCTGTCGGAGCAAGAACAAGAAAGTGATCATGTTGACTGGTATCTGCCAAAAATTGCATATTTCAATGAGTTTCAAGATGTGATGAAGAAATGGTTAGCTAGAGCTGCCTCCTTTGAGCATGTGCCTCCTTCTGACCATGGCTCATATACTGCACTGTCAAGTCCACATAAAGCAATATCAGTGGGCATGATAAGCAAAAAAGGTAAAAGTTCTAGTGGCAGTAATACATCTTCAACAGCTTCATCAGTAAGAAGAAAGGCAGAGGCAGAAAGAGCTGCGCTCAGATCACGCGCTGCTGCCTTATCACAGAAACACTCATTTGAAAAACAAGAAGCTGACTTGGAAGCAATGAAAGCCAATATCAGAGCTAAAATGGAAAAGTTTGAGCTTCAAACTGATATTGATGCTGCAACAGATGACTCTGATCCTGACGCTTGTGTGGGAGAGGAGCAGTATGACACGGGTCAGCCAGATGAAAATGATCATTTCCAGGATGAAGAGAACCAAGGAAAACCTGTGGAGAAGGACAATAAAAAGAGTTTCATATTCTCAAATTCAATGAACTCAAATCATGCAGCCCCTAGTGGTCATGTCCAGGTATTACAACCAGGCCCCACAACAAGGACAGCAGCATCAGCACAGCAGCATCACTCCATCCAAGTCAGACAAAGCTCTCGTACAGAAAGCAATGACTTTATTCAAGTAATGCAGCGGCAAAACGAAATCACTGAAATACTAATGAAGGAGCAACGCTTAACATTACTCCCGTCCAGAGAAATACCCATCTTTAAAGGAGATCAATTACAGTACCTTTCATTCATCAGAATGTTCGAACATACAATAGAAGATAAAACTGACAATTACAAAGACAGGCTGTTCTTTCTAGAGCAATATACAGAAGGCCAAGCTAAAGACTTGGTCGAAAGTTGCCAATACATGGATTCTAAAAAGGGCTTTTTGGAAGCCAAAAGACTGCTCCAAGAGAACTATGGACATCAACTCTTAATCGCAGCAACTTGTTTGGACAAAATGTTGAACTGGAATGCCATCAAGAGTGAAGATAGAAAAGCACTGCATTCTTATGCTATCTTTCTTCGTGGATGTTGCAACACAATGGAAGATGTTGAGTTTTTGGATGAAATGAATAGCACATCAAACATGAGAAATGTGATCATGAAACTCCCATTTAAACTTAGGGAAAATTGGAAAACAACTGCATATGCATATTATGAACACAATAAGACAAGAGCAAAGTTTCTAATATTGGTCGACTTCATTGAAAAGCATGCACGCATTGTATCAGACCCCATGTTTGGAGACATACAGGATGTCATGCCAAAAAGGGATATTAAAGTGTACAAATCACCCAGCAATAAGCCTGCTCATGGTTATAAGGGAAGTAGTTTTGTTACTGTGACAAGCCCAGGAGTCAATGAAGAGCAAAAACCTTTCCAAAACATCAAATCAGACCATAAAGGCATTACTGTTCAGAAGCGCAGTGTATTTTGTGCAGGAGAACACACCTCTGAAACATGTAAGATGAACAAAACATCTCACAATGAAAAGATCGACTGCTTAAAAGCACAAGGAATTTGCTTTGGCTGTCTAACGAAAGGACATCTAAGCAAAGACTGTCAGAAAAGAATGAAATGTGAAGTTTGTTCAATGAAACATCCAACAATATTGCACATCTATCTTCCTTACAGTGCAGACGCTTTTCTGTTTGCTCCTGCCTCTGCTTACTTTTTTTGGGAGGACAGATAACAGGCAGAGCCCAGCGCTCTGAAATCTGTGATGCGACCGGCTGGCCTGCATTGTTATCACCCAGGAAGAGCGCCTCTTCAACCCCTGTTCATTCTAGGAAACCGCAGTGGAGAGCTGCTAAAGGGAGAATTACAAACAATCCTCCTAAACCACCAAGTGTGCCAATCCAGAACAGATACGCTCCGCTGACCAAGAACCGGAGATCTCTTTCTGATGACCTGGATAACCTGTCCTCTTCACACAGCAGGGTAAGAACCAATAGCTACTCCAAAAGTAAAAGGCTAGAGGGAAAGCTAACGACTGGGCCTGAAACTCTGATTGTGGGTGACTCTGCTGTAAGAGATGTATTCATTTCATTTCATTTCAAACCTTTATTTAAACAGATAGGTCCCTTGAGATCATGGATCTCTTTTACAAGGGAGACCTGCATCAATTTGTTCCACAAGAAACATAAAAACAAACAATAGAGGACATCATATTTACATATTCACCAACACTTACAAACACCCATAGTGTCATAAAGCATTTCGTGCAGACGTGCCTTAAAAACATTCAGAGAAACAAAGGTGAACAATTTCAATTTGGACTGTAGGCTGTTCCAAGCAAGTGGAGCTGCGCACATAAAAGCAGTCTTACCTAAGACAGTCCTCACTCTTGGTACATCTAATAAGACTACATCCTGTGATCTCAGACAATAGCTGCTTGCAACTTTCTGCTTTACCAGAGAACAGATGTAATACGGGAGTTTGCCCAACATAGCTTTATAAATAAAAGTGTACCAGTGACTGAGCCTCCGTACAGAGAGTGATGGTAAACCTGCCTTGGTATACAGTGTACAGTGATGAGTAAGCGTTTTACAATTAGTGACAAATCTCAGAGCGCTGTGATATGCAGCATCCAATTTGCTCAGGTAATTGGCAGGTGCATTCATATAAAACAAATCACCATAGTCCAGCACAGGTAAAAAGGTCACAGTGACTAGCCTTTTCCTGGCCTCAAGCGAGAAACAGGACTTGTTTCTGTAAAAGAACCCTAACCTAACCCTCAGTTTTTTAAGCAGGTTATTGACATGATGTTTAAAAGCGAGACAATTATCAAGCCAGATACCAAGGTATTTGTAACAGGCAACAACTTCAAGTTTTGTTCCTTGCGTAGTTACAATATCCGAAACAGGCTCTGGTGTCTTTTTACCTTTTGAAAAGAGCATTACCTTTGAAAAGAGCATTATGTAAAAGGTCTGTGTAATAAGAACAACACCAAAGTACTCTGTTTTCCCAAGGATGTGGTCTCTGACTTAGCTGAGAAGATCCTGCATATTGGGGCTGAACATCCAACTGTGAAGAATGTGGTACTACACATTGGAACAAATGATGTTGTGAAACAAGAGTCAGAAGTGCTGAAAGAAGACTTTAAATGTTTGTTGGAAACTGTCAGCTCTCTAAATGCGGAGGTGTTCATCAGTGGCCCTCTACCGCCAGTCAGAAGAGGAGTGGAGAGATTCAGCAGATTGTTTGCACTGAACACCTGGCTTTCCAATGCCTGTACTGACCATTCTGTCCATTTTATTGACAATTTTATCTTTTTCTGGGATCGCAGACATCTTTTCAAGGCAAATGGAGTTTGCCTGAACAAGTCAGGAGTGAAATTGTTTATCTCTAACATTTTCAACTGCCTGCGTCATCAATCTGTTCCCTCTGCCAAGGACAAGCGGCAAGAGGAATCAAAACAGGAGAAAGACACAACACATCGCGCAGAAAACCCTGAAGAATTATCACTGCACCCGCCTGAGGAATGTTCTGATTATGGGAGACAAATGGAGGAGTCTCCACTGCCCGTCACCCCCCCCCCCCCCCCCCCTGAACACATGAAGGCGATACAGAGGGTTGGCACCGATTCCTTCCTGGAGTCCAAAGACCAAACTAAGGCGATACGCAGGGTTGGCAGCATGTCCTTTACCCCCGCTCCTCAACGACGCCCACCAAAATCACCGCAGAGACGCGCACCATCTCCCCCGTCTTCATCACCATGCCTACGTCCACCACCTCCCCCCCTGGCAGCATGTCTTCTACCCCCGCACCATCTCCCCCGTCTCCATCACCGTGCCTACGTCAACCACCGCCCCTCCCTTCAAGAAAGCATCTGCAGTCTCCGAAGCCTGATAAGGATGTGTGTGTACAAAATGCAACAAACACTTACTGATATGTGCTGGGTCCAGGCTCAAGGGCGTATGGCACTCTCAACTCTTTCCAGGACATGCTGGGGCCCTGCCTGCCTATAGCTTTGCCGATATCTGTGTTGATAGGTAATAGATTAAGAGCGGTGAATCATCTTAGATACAGGAAGCGCTCAAACGTTTGTGTGAGTTTATCTAATTTAGCAGTGATTCCATGTCAGCCACAGCTTGTTACAAAAAACATGACTGATAGTGTGTTTAACAAACTTAAACTAGCTTTATTAAATGTCAGGTCTTTGGCAGGAAAAACATTTTTAATCAATGATTTTATCACTGAGCACAATCTCGATTTTATGTTTTTAACAGAAACTTGGATTGAACAAAAATAACAGTGCAGCTGTTCTTATCGAATCAACCTTTAGTTTTATGAGTCAGGAAAGAATGCATAAGAAAGGGGGTGGAGTTGCTATTCTGTTCAATGATTCTCTTCAATGCAGGAAGACATCTTATGGGAACTTTGCTTCTTTTGAATATGTGGCCCTTCAGCTGAAATGCTCCTCTCGAGCTCTGTTCCTAAATATCTATAGACCACCCAAATACTGTGCAAGCTTTTATGATGACTTTACTGAACTGCTGTCTATAGTGTGTATTGACTTTGACCGTTTAGTCAATGTTGGTGATTTTAACATCCATGTTGACAACCCTCAGGACAGAGGGGCAAAAGAACTGTTTTGTGTTCTTGATAGCTATGGACTGACTCAGCATGTGATGGAGCCCACGCACAATAAGGGGCACACTCTGGACTTAATTATCTCAAAGGGTCTGAATATCTCTGAGGTTCTGGTGACTGATGTTGCGCTCTCTGATCATTCCTGTGTTTTCTTTGAGAGCTCTATTTCTGTTCACAAAAATGTTCAAAAAGAGGTAACCATAAAGCGATATTTAACTGAAAATACTAGGGAAATGTTTACTCAGAATTGTTCTTCCACACTTGCCCCTGCTAACATCTCAGTAAATGAGCTAGTAGATCATTTTAATTCAAAAATTAAAAATATTATAGATGCCATTGTTCCAACTAAGGTAAAGGAAGTGTCTGGCAAGAAAATATCTCCATGGAGAAAGGCCATGACCGTGAAAACAGAAAAAAGAGAGTGTCGAAAAGCTGAACGTAGGTGGCGAAAAACAAATCTCCAGGTTCACTTTGAAATCTATAAAGAGAGACTTGGCCTTTATAATTTGGAATTGAAAAACGCACGACAATCGTTCTTCTCTGACATCATTACCAAAAACAAAAACAACGCACGTGCCTTGTTTGCTACCGTCGACAGACTAACTAACCCCCCAGTGTCAGTAGCCTCTGAATTTCTATCCACCAGGGCGTGCAATGATTTTGCCTCCTTTTTCACTGACAAAATTCAGAAAATCAGACAAGCAGTCAGTGCCTCTTTATCAGGAACAGCAAATGTGTTGTCTCTGTCTCCACTTAAAATCTATTCAGACAGCATGACACAATTCCATCAGATTAATGATAAAAACCTAGAGGACATTATACAACTTCTGAAATCCTCGTCCTGCTGCCTTGATATTATTCCAACGGGATTTTTCAAAGATGTTTTGCCTTGCATGGCCTCAGATCTACTTCATATAGTAAACAAATCTCTTCACTCAGGTATTTTTACATAGGCCCTGAAAACTGCAGTCATTAAACCGCTCTTAAAAAAGAATAATCTAGATGCTTCAGTAATAAACAATTATAGGCCCATATCAAACCTCCCATTTCTAGGTAAAATCATTGAAAAAGTTGTTTTTCAACAGTTGAGTAAATTCTTGCATTTAAATAACTGTTTCGATGTGTTCCAGTCAGGCTTTCGTCCAAACCACAGCACTGAGACTGCTCTTGTAAAGGTCTTTAATGACATCCACTTAAACACAGACAGTGGCAGAACTTCAGTGTTAGTATTATTAGATCTCAGTGCTGCGTTTGACACTGTTGACCACAGCATATTACTAAACGACTGGAAAACTGGGTGGGACTTTCGGAAACAGTCCTAAATTGGTTTGAATCCTACTTAAAGGACAGAAACAACTTTCTGTTGTTTCTATAGGTAAATACACATCTGAGTTGACAAATATGACATGTGGGGTTCCTCAAGGCTCCATCTTGGGGCCTCTTCTCTTTAACATCTACATGCTACCACTGGCTCAGATAATGAAAAACAACTAAATAAGTTACCATAGCTATGCAGATGACACACACATTTACGTAACGGTTTCACCAGGAGACTATGCTCCAATTCAAACACTGAGTAAGTGCATTGAACAAATCAATGACTGGATGTGTCAGAACTTTCTCCAATTAAACAAAGATAAAATTGAGGTAATGGTTTTTGGAGCCAAGGCAGAACGTATAAAAGAGCTTCAGTCTGCAATGTTCAAAACAACAGATAAAGCCAGAAATCTATGTGTAGTCATGGACTCTGTCCTGAGTTTCAACAGTCACATTAAAACAGTTACTAAATCAGCCTACTATCACCTAAAGAATATATTTAGGATTAAAAGACTAATGTCACAGCAGGATTTGGAAAAACTTGTCCATGCTTTTATCTTCAGTAGACTCGACTACTGCAATGGTGTCTTCACAGGTCTCACTAAAAAATCTATTAGGAAGCTGCAGCTGATTCAGAACGCCGCTGCTCGAGTCCTCACTAACACTAAGAAAGTGGATCACATCACTCCTGTTCTGAAGTCTTTACACTGGCTTCCTGTGTGTCAAAGAATATATTTCAAAATACTGCTGCTGGTTTATAAAGCTTTGAATGGTTTAGGCCCAAAATACATTTCTGATCTACTGCTAAATTATGAACCATCCAGATCTCTCAGGTCTTCAGGGACTGGTCAGCTTTCTGTCCCCAGAGTCAGAACTAAACATGGTAAAGCAGCGTTCAGTTATTATGCTCCAAATATCTGGAACAAACTCCCAGAAACCTGCAGGTCCGCTGCAACTCTGACTACTTTTAAATCCAGGCTGAAGACCTTTCTTTTTGTCGCTGCTTTTAATTGAACTATTAATATCTTAGACTGCACTGTAACTTTTATCCATGTATTTTTTCTTTTAATGTTTATCCATGTATTTCTTCTTATAATGTTTATTTTATTAGCTTTTCTTTTTAATGACTGATTTTAAATGCCATTTTCTTAATGTCTTTCATTTTTTGTAAAGCACTTTGAATTGCCTTGTGTTGAAAAGTGCTATATAAATAAACTTGCCTTGCCTTGCCTTGCCTTACAAGAAAAGGATTGAACAAAAAGACAGCTCTGATAAATACACCCAAGCAGCTTCTGTAAGCAGTGCATTAGTCTCTTTAAATGGCAGAAACCACACTGGGGCCGGTGGTCAACAAACCCTACCAATTATCCCAGTTCAAATAAAGTTGTCAAACTCAAACCAGACTGTGCAGACTTACGCATTTATGGATCAGGGAAGCACTGCAAGTTTCTGTACTGAAGCCCTTCAACAAGATTTGCATGCCAAAGCCAAGAGAACAAAAATCCTCTTAAAAACAATGGGTCAGGAGAAAATGATTGACACTTCCTTTGTCAAAGGTCTTGAAGTGAGTTGCATCGAAGGCAATGATTTTTATCAGCTGCGTAAAGTATACACACAAGAGGAAATTCCTGCTGGAAAAGAGCACATTCCAACTCAAGAGACCATAAATAAATGGAAATATCTAAGAGAGATTAAGTTGCCTGAATTGGATTGTGAAATCGGGTTGCTTATAGGAACAAATGCATCAAAGCTAATGGAGCCGTGGAAAATAATAAACAGTCAAAATGGAGGACCTTTTGCTGTTAAGACAGTCCTAGGTTGGGTTGTGTATGGACTGAACCAGGAAACCACTGAATCTGAGAATACTTCATGTGCTGTTGTTAATCAGATATCAGTGACAGATGTAGGTGAGCTGCTGGTGCAGCAATACAATCATGACTTTCCAGAGAAAGGTTGTGATGAGAAGAAAGAGATGTCAGTTGAAGACAAGCAATTTTAAAAGATCATGTCAGATTCAGCTCAAATCAAAGATGGACATTATCAGCTTGAACTTCCATTCAAACAGAAGAATATCATGATGCCAAACAATCGCAAACTTGCAGAGCAGAGAGCAGAATCATTAAAAAGGAAATTCAAAAGGAACAAAGTTTTCCATGATGAATATAAAACATTCTTGGAGGCTGTGATAGCAAAAGGTCACGCTCAGCTACTGCCCCAAGAGCAGCTCAAACCTGAGAGTGGAAAGGTGTGGTACATACCACATCATGGGGTTCATCACCCAAAGAAGGGCAAGATTCGTGTAGTGTTCGATTGTTCCGCATCTTATTACATTACATTACATTACATTGCATTTAGCAGACGCTTTTGTCCAAAGCGACTTACAATAAGTACATACGACCAGGAAGACACAGCCCAGAAGAAAAACAGAATCATATAAGTACAGCAGGTATCATAGAGCCACACATTTCAAGTGCTACTCAGCTGGCTATAGATAGGCCAGTCCTGTGTTAGTATATAAGTGCTTTGTCAGCTGGCTATAGATAAGCCAGTCCTATGTTAGTATATAAGTGCTTTGTTAGTAATTCTATCGCTCGAAGTGGAGTCGAAAGAGATGAGTTTTCAGTCTGCGCCGGAAGATGTGCAGGCTTTCTGCCGTCCTGATGTCAATGGGGAGCTCATTCCACCATCTTGGAGCCAGGATAGCAAACCCACGATCCTTGATATCTTATCAAGGATATTCATTAAATGACAAGCTTATTCAGGGTCCCAATCTTACCAACACGCTACTTGGTGTGCTCATTCGATTCAGACAAGAACAGATAGCTTTCATGGCTGATGTCGAGGGGATGTACCATCAGGTCAAGGTGGCTCCTGCCCATCAGGATAATCTTCGCTTTCTTTGGTGGCCAGGAGGAGATGTCAGCTTACCTCTCGCCGAGTACAGGATGACAGCACATCTATTTGGTGCCACTTCATCAGCAAGTTGTGCAACCTATGCGCTCACTAAAACCGCTGAAGACAACAAAGATGATTTCTCTGCAGAAGCTGTTGACACTGTCGGAAGAAATTTCTATGTTGATGACTGCTTAAAATCTGTTGCTTCTGCTGATCAAGCTGTGAAGTTATGTGAAGAACTCAAGGATCTTTGTGCAAAGGGAGGATTTAATCTGACAAAGTGGACAAGCAACAGAAAACCTGTGCTGGCCTCCATCCTAAAGAGTAGGGTTGCCAACTTCCAGAAATTGAGAAACGGGACACATACATGCGTCCCCCGCAAAAGATTTTCAGGTTTCTGGCGGATTTAGTTACTTTTCTTTGTTACTTTATTTCGGTTTTAGGGTTAGGGTTATGTTATTTAATTATTTTGGGGGAGCCAGCCCCTAGGGTTCGAAAATGTGTTTATATCAAGTACACAATGGTCTTAATACAAACACAGTGGTCTTACACCTGCATTAGGCTACTACATCACATTGTACATCAGCATGTTCAAATCGGATAGGTGGGCACATAGGGACATCTGGGCACCTCGATGTACAATTGGCTATTTTGTCCAAAATGTTAAAAAATTAAATATTTGAAAAATGGTATTAAGTAATGCAAAGTATACATGATGTGAACATGCACGGTACATCATTATTAGACTTAATGTTATCCTTCAACCAACCATTTCCCCAGCATTTTCTCATCAATCGGCTGACTGACTCTCACACACTCACACACACACACACACACACACACACACACACACACACACACACACACACACACACACACACACACACACACACACACACACACACACACACACACACACACACACACACACACACACACACGCAGAAGACCTGAGACAGATCTCCACTCACGGGCTTTTTACCCAACTGTGTTTTTCTTCCCACTGTTTGTTGTAAGACACAAGTCTTTTCTTTTTAGAAGGGCCAGGGCCCAGAACCACATCCTCTCTCTCTTCTCCTCTTTCATTATCACCTCCTCCACCGGCAGCGCTCATTTTCCCACACGACTGAACAGGCTGACATGCCACACAAACAATGATGCCGCGCCCGCGGCCCACCGGAGAAAGTCTCACACACACACGTGCGAGCATTGTGCCTGCCCTGTCAACTGAGCGGTCCTAGCGCCCTTCACATACAGCACACAAACACACAGGCACGCAGCCAGACACACTGCATTGCGCGCAAACAGAAACATATTTTTTATTTTTCCCTTTACACAGAGTCCGGGACAAACAAAGTCCCGTACGGGACACGCCCCTTTTGGCTCAAATGCGGGGCGTCCCGGCTAATACGGGACGGTTGGCAACCCTACTAAAGAGTGAAAAACCCAAAGAGGTAAAAAACCTGGACTTATGGCGCGTTTCCACTGCAGGCCTCGCTCGGCCTCGCTCGGTTTGGTTAGGCCTTATTAGGCCCGGCTCACTTTAATGCTGCGCTTCCATTACAGTTTAGGAACTGGGGAAGTTACTATAGTGACGCAGTGTAGGCGGAGCTGTGACGTCATCTTCAATGAGCGCCCCAAAAAGCAACACAGCCGTTAGCTGTTAGCACTCAGAGCTCACAGCTCCTCATATCTGTTCAGAAACTAGACAAAAGTTAAACAAGTACAAACCACAGACTGCCTGTGTCATGGCGAATACAGTCGCTGGTTTATTTATGTCTGTATAGGCCGTTGTTGTGAGTGTGGACGGTCGGAGCATATATCACGTTAGCTTAGCCAAGCTCCATTTAGAAAGCACGCATTTTAAAAGGGTTTTTCGCCTGCCGTCTGTCTGCAGACTTGTCAAAGCATTAATTCATGGTTTTTACTAACCGGTATCAGTATGTTGTTACTTCGGCATCATTTTGAAACGTGTATTACAATTAAATCACGGTCAAATATGTTCATCTTGTTGTAGTTGTAGCCCCCTTGCCAGCGATTCGCTCTCTAGTTTAGCATACTCAGCCCGACTCAGCCTGGTTGTTCCTGGCCCTAGAACCACGATTTAGTCGGGCCAGAAAAAAGGTGAAAAAGTAGCCCCGGGCAAAAACTAGGCCATGTGGAAACGCAACCAAAAACGGGCCCCGCACGGCTCGGCACGCTTAAAGCGACCTACCCACTGCAGTGGAAACGCGCCATTAGAGACCCAAGACAATCTTCCAATAGAAAGAGCCCTAGGGATACAGTGGCATGTGGAGGAAGATGTTTTCAAGTTTCAAGTCTGCTTAAAATCTCAACCAGCCACAAGGAGAGGCATCCTTACAACAGTCTGCTCTGTGTATGACCCACTTGGATTTCTTTCACCATTTATCTTCATTGCAAAGCATGTCCTACAAGAGTTGTGCAAACTCAATTGTGGGTGGGACGAAGAGATCCCGGAGGCTCTCAAGAAACAGTGGCAAAGATGGCTCATGGGATTAAAGCAGATAGAAAGCTTCAAGATTGATCGATGTATCAAACCAAAGAATTATGGACAAATTAAATCTGCACAATTTCAGTGATGCAAGCGAGATTGGATAAGGTGTTGTCACCTACCTTAAGATGACAAATGAAGATGAAGACGTTCACATATACTTCATGTCAGGAAAGTCACGTGTCGTGCCTCTGAAAAAGGTCACTGTCCCAAGATTGGAGCTCACAGCAGCAGTACTGGCAGTACGCATGGACAAGATGATCAGAACCGAGCTGCAAATCCCATTATGCAAATCTGTCTTCTGGACTGACAGTACATCTGTTCTGAGATACATCATGAATGAAATGCTAAGGTTTCAGACATTTGTAGCCAACAGAATAAGTCTGTTCAGAGAAGCAACAGCAACATCACAGTGGAAATACATCAACACTAAACTGAATCCAGCAGATGATGCATCTCGGGGATTGGCAGCAGAATCGTTCTTGAAATGTGAGACTTGGATAAATGGTCCATTGTTTCTGAAAGAACCTGAAGACAAATGGCCTGAGTTTCCGGACGCACTTAAAATAGTCAATGACAGCTATCCTGATGATCCAGAGGTGAAGAAGGACAAATTCAACGTGAACAAAACCATTGCAACTGACCTAAATGGCACAAGCAAGCTAGTGCATCACTACTCTGATTGGAGGAAACTGAAAAGAGCAGTTGCATGGTTCCTTCAAGTAAAACATCTCTTGCTGCTTTCAAGTAAGAAGAGGAAGGAAGTTACTTCTACTCAAGCAAAAGAACCAAATCGAATAAAGCTGATTGAGAAGGAGATGAGAGTGTTTAAATACTCTGAGAGGTCTCCCACTCTCTAAGGATAACTTGGATAAGGCTGAAGCAGCATTGTTGTGTTTCTGTCAAAAACAGTCTTTTCCAGAGGAAATGGAAACTTTGAAAAGGGGAAAACCTATCAAAGGAAGTAGCTCACTGTATAAATTGGATCCAGTGTACGAGAATTAACTAATAAAGGTTGGAGGAAGGCTAAATAAAATGGCAATGCCTGAGGAAGCAAAGCACCCAACCATTCTTGGAAAACACCACCATGTATCTCAAACCATACTTCGAGATATTCATCAACAAGTTGGTCACAGTGGAAGGAATCATATGTTATCCAGGTTAAGACAAAAATACTGGATACCATGTGCCAATGCATTAGCCAGAAAAATAATATCTGAATGTACCGTGTGCAGACGCATGCATGGAAATGCAGGAGAACAAAAAATGTCAGAACTGCCAAAAGACAGAATTACACCAGACCTACCACCATTCACATATGTTGGAGTGGATTACTTTGGCCCACTGGAAGTGAAAAGAGGACGAAGCATTGTTAAACGATATGGAGTTATCTTTACCCGTCTAACAACCAGAGCGGTGCACTTGGAAGTAGCTCATTCGTTAGATACAGATTCATGCATTAATGCCTGCAGACGTTTCATCAGCAGAAGAGGACAAGTATTGGAGATGAGGTCAGACAATGGGACTAATTTCGTTGCCACTGAAAGAGAGCTGAAGGAATCTATAAAAGAGTGGAATCTGAGCAAAATAGAACAAGCCCTCCAGCAAAAGGATGTGAAATGGACTTTCAATCCTCCTTACGGAGCACATCATGGCGGAGTATGGGAAAGACTAATCCGGCTTGTAAAAAAAATTCTGCTATCCATCATAAAGCAACAAACACTTGATGACGAAAGCCTTTCAACAGTTCTGTGTGAAGTTGAAGGAATTCTCAACAGCCGACCAATAACTACAGTGTCAAATGATCCAAATGACTTGGAACCTCTCACACCAAACCATTTGCTGCAGCTCAAGGTCAAACCTTCGTTGCCCCCAGGCTTATTCCATCAGCAAGATACATTCTCAAGACGCTGCTGGCGACAAGTGCAGAACATAGCTAATTTGTTTTGGACCAGATGGATCAAAGAATATCTACCACTTTTGCAAGAAAGACAGCAATGGAATCGCATTAAAAGGAACTTCATACCTGGAGACATCGTATTAATCATGGATTCAAATGCACCTCGTGGATCCTGGTTAATGGCAAGAGTTATGGAGACGCGTCCTGGATCTGGAGGACTGATTCGGAGTGTTCTTCTTAAGACAAAAACCAACACGCTGGATAGACCAATAAGCAAAATATGCCTACTGGTGCCTGCCTTAGAATAAGGAAATAACTGAAGATGGACAATTAAGACACCCTGTCTATATCAAATAGAATATGAAGACTGACTTTGTCTGGCTCTTTTTGAATTTTTGTTTATTGTTATTAAAGATGCACATAACAATAGGGGCCGGTATGTTAGAGCCAGTAATTTGATTTGATAAGAAAGGCCACCTAATTGTGATGTCTGTAGTCAACGCACTATAAAGGACTACAATTTCCACGGCGCCTGTGCTAACGCCACAATGATGGGCAACCTGTTGAGAGAGACGTCGAGGAACAGTTTTTAACCGTACTCAATCGTACTCGTAATCGTACATACAAACCGTACAAGTACCCTTTAAGTTGTGAAGTTATCAAGAAAGAAAGAATACCTAAGTTGTGTTGTTTTATTTGAGTTTTGCCTATTTCTTTTGAATATTGTAAAGGCCTATTTTTCTTTGTTGCATGTGCAAAAGTTTGTTATTTTATTTTTAAGCAAATACATCGCAACATCTTCTAAACCATCGGAGGCCAAGCAACACTTCAAACTGTGAGTACTTTAAGGAAAGAAACGAGTTAGAACTGTCTGTTTAAGGCGTCTAGTGGCTTGGTGGAAAAACAAGGAAGGAAGCCACGACACTATTTATCACCATGCAGTGACTGGAATGATTTGTTATTGAGCAGTGACTAGAACAATATTTTCCATTCAGTGTTTTTGAACTACTGTTACCGTGCAGTGACTGGAACTATTTGTTGTCACCCAGTTACCAGAATGTTGTTAATACACAGTGACTGGAACTATTTAGTATCATGCAGTGACTGGAACAAATTGGTATTATGCAGTGACTGGAACTATTTTTTGTGCAGTAATTGGAAATGTTTTGTATTGTACAGGGACTCGATCAATCCATATTCTGCAGTGCCTGGAAATATTTGTTATTTGAAGCAGTGAAAAGAAAAAAGTATTATGTGCAGTGGCTTGAACTATTTGTTATTTTGAAGTGACTGGAACTATCCGTATTGTGCAGTTTCTATTTGGTATCATGCAGTAATTGGGCAGTGACTTATACTATTTGGTATTGTGCAGTGACTGGTAGTATTTCTAATTGGGAACTAACTGGAATTATTTGTTATTATGCAGTGACTGGAACTATCCCAATTGTGCAGTGACTGGTACTTTTTGTTATCGCGGAATTGGAACTATTTGGTGTCATGCAGGGACTGGTACTATCGTTCACCATGCAGTGACTTGAATTATTTGTTATTGTGCAGTGACCAGAACCTTTTGGTATTGTGCCGTGACAGTAACTATTTTTTATTCTGCAGTAACTAGAAAAATTTTTTATCGTGATGGGAATGGGAACTATATGTATTGTGCAGGGCCTGGAAGTATTTGTTATTTTGCAGTGACCAGAACAAAGAAATCGTCATAAAGAAAAAATAGCGACTAATGAACATAATAACAGAGATAAAATGCAGAAATCAATCCAAAAAAAAGACAACATTACGAACAGGAGCACTTTAACATTACAATGCATAGCTCACAACGTGATCACAAGAGATCAACAAGGTCAACTGTCAACTGATGTTTTATTGTTTAAATTCCTATTCAGCTCTCTCAGCATGTGGAGTGGCGTGAAGAGAAAGTGAAAAGTTAAACCACATTTTTGGGCTTGATTGGCAGCTGGTTTACAGAGCTTAAGTTTCATTCAGAGCTGGGGTGTGGTCACAGTTTCGAGGTTAGAAAGCCACCTACGGAGAACAACAAGCTGAAAAACCAGTGAATTAAAGTGTATAAACACACTAATCTACTGTGTCAACGTTCCCTTGAGCACAGCACTGAACTCAAAGTGGCCCTGTTACTGCAACTGTGCAAATGTGAAGCTGCAT
The DNA here is from genome assembly GCA_902827135.1 of Harpagifer antarcticus. Lineage (NCBI taxonomy): Eukaryota > Metazoa > Chordata > Actinopteri > Perciformes > Harpagiferidae > Harpagifer > Harpagifer antarcticus. Next base: position 2,304,231 of record CADEHL010001093.1, on the reverse strand, counting down.
GTTCAGTTATATTTTCTAAAGAGAAAGTTTAATGATTGGATTAGATATTTTAATGTGTAGATGGAAAGACTTATTAATGTTTAATCCTGCTGTCCACACTCCATTGCTAACACAACCACAATGGTCTAACACAAAAGATCCGTAATGACTCTTAGGCATGCATCATATTAAAAAACGAAAACATTCACATAAAGGTCAGAGGGCAAAGTACAATAGATTTACAATTGTATTTGTTTGCTAAAAGGTAAATATTGCATTTGTTCTATTGTTGTATGGTTACGTGTTTTCTTTTGTTGTTTATATTTGATCAGCTGCAAGAAAAATGTCTTCTAGTGGAATATTAAAGAACAAATGATCAATCTGTCAAGTGTCAACTGTAATGTTGTTACATACTATTTGGTCCGGAGTTGTGGATACCCGGAATGTTATATGTGTGACAGCAGTTATGAGGTAGTACAGAGCGGGAATAAAGCACAGTTAACGATACTCGCTGTCTCCTGAGTTGTCTATAATAAAGCAAGATACACATACCATATGACGTGTTTCTAGCTCGGCTCCAACTTTGCATTTCTTTCGTTTTATTACAGTGTTTGTTAACATTTCAGTGTGTCTTTTTAACTTTGCTGACAACATGCGAGCCACCGTGACTGGCAAACAATGTGGAGTGGCCATGCCTCTGTTGTTGTTGTTGTTGCTGCTGTACCTGAGCGGCGCAGAAGGAAGACAAAGTGGCAATCCCGGGCCGGAGTGCTAGTGAGACTGAGGAAATGCAGTCTTATGGACATTTTGATAGCAGCCAGGCTGTAGAGACACATAAGGCCCAGGAGCCCTTCCCTTTTGTTTTAGACAGGGCAGATGTGTGCAAAACCTTTAAAAGGGTTAACCCACACAAGGTTCCTGGACCTGATGGCATCCCTGGCCGTGTTCTCAGGGTGTGTGCAGTGCAGGTGTTCACAGATATCTTCACCAGGTCACTGCTGCAGTCTGTAGTCCCCACATGTTTCAACAACTCCTCCATCGTTCCTGTGCTTGAAAAGCCTAAAACCACCAGCCTTAATGACTACTTATTCAACCTACTTCCATCATCATAAAGTGCTTTGAGCGGTTAGACAAAACATTCATCACCTCCTCCCTCCCTGACTCTCTGGACCCCCTGCAGTTTGCCAGAGCAAACAGGTCCACAGGCGACGCCATAGCCCTCACCATCCTATGGGGTCAGATCAGTCTCAAAAATAATTAAATGCACACAGAAGGATACACAAATGTAATTCCTGATTTATATATAAATGTCTCCGTCCACACACATATTTTTCAATGCACACACAAAAACTTATCTATTTATAAATGTAAAACAGTTTCACAAATATATTTCTGATCCACACATAAATAGTTACATCAAAAACATATTTGAGTGTTACATTTATATAAAAAACCCTTTCTGTGTGTTAATCTCTCTGCATTTGAGTGTGAATCTCTCAGCATTATCCAAGGTTTTTGCTCTCTCATTTTATTAATTTGTTTTAATTCCGCTGCGTAGAATTTTATTTAGGAAATAAATGTATATATAAAATATAACTATATAATATGAAATGGTTATTTTTGTCTTAATAATTATTATACCATAATAGAATTGACAAATTTCAAAAATAAATGGATGTTGTTCACTCACAAATCAGTGAGAGCGGCGGGATGAGGAAGAAAATGCTGATTCGCAGATGTATGTTGAGGGGAACATTGTGAGTAGGAACATTGCAATAGCTCTGGGGCCTCATTTATAAAGCCTTATGCTGCGTTCACACCGGACGCGATGCGAATATTCGCTTTGCTCTAAACGCTCCATTCGCATCGCTCTAGTCTAATGGTGCGTTCACACCGGACGCGATGCGAATATTCGCATCAACGCTCGAGTTTCACTGCGGCTTGCAGTTTGTTTTATCGCGTCGTTCAAAACAGACATACCGTTGACAGACAGTTGAGGTTGTTTACACTTCCATGCAAGATCTTTTTGGTTATTTCTGTGCTTGACTATGGAGGATATAACAACTATTGCTGCTTTGTACATTCTGTGGAAGTCCTACAAACGTATCAACAAACGCCGTGTCTGGGTTCACAATGTAATCAAGCGTCGCACACAGTTAGGTGAATATCATTGTTTGATCAAGGAACTGCGCCTGGATGACTGCCGTTTCCAGCTGTATTTTAGGAAGACCTGTGTCCAGTTTGATGATCTTTTAGCTCGGGTTGGTGTCAGGATTTCCCAGATGGACACAAACAAACTACAGGCGTTCCCTTTCAGCTGCGGAGCGCCTGTCAATATGTCTCCGGCAAGTTGCTTTGTTTTGTTTTTATTAGTGTGTTAATATGAATACAAAATATTTAATGAATCTTGCACGTCATGGTGAATCAATGCCACAGCACTATGGATCAAAATGAACTGTTTGTTATTATTTAATTATAATAAACGTTTAAAAGGGATGCTGAAATAACTCCCATCATGATAGTTTGAATGACTTTGTATACTGCAGGGTAGCTTGTGAATTTAACCCAGGTGGAACTAATGTCTGATTTAACACTTGATTATATTTCACATCATTAATTCAAATCTGGAGAGTAACTAAAGGTATTAAATACATGTAGTGGAGGAAAAACACCATTTAATGTACCCTACTTTGTTACTTTACACCACTTTTTCAGGGTATGTCTTCATACAACTTGTTTGATTTATTTTATATATGTTTCTTTTCTTTTGTGCTGCAGGTATCTCAATTCGCTACAGGAGATTCATTGAGGACAATTGCCAACAGCTTCCGTGTTGGTGTCTCAACAGTCTCTACTATCATCCCTGATGTGGCCACTGCTATCTGGGACTGCCTTGTGGAGGAGTTCATGGCTGTGCCCTCTACAGAGGAGTGGAGGTCAATAGCAGAGAAGTTTGAGGAGCGGTGGAACCTTTCTCTCTGCTGTGGAGCATTGGATGGGAAACATGTTGTCCTCAAAGCCCCAGAAAACACAGGATCCCAGTTCTTCAATTACAAAGGAACATTCTCACTTGTTCTTTTGGCAGTTGTGGATGCAGAGCGTTGCTTTTGTGTCATTGATGTTGGGGGCTATGGAAAAACTAGTGATGGTGGCATTCTGGCCAACTCTGCTTTTGATCAAGCCCTGAAATCTGGCTCCCTCCAACTGCCTGCTGGCCTGCCACTCCCAGGAGGTGACCACATGGGACCGCTGCCACATGTATTTGTTGCAGATGAGGCCTTTCCTCTCAGGCAGAACTTCATGAGGCCATTCCCTGGGCGCAACCTTCCCAGAGAGCGCAGAATATTTAATTATTGTCTGTCTCGAGCTCGGCTTGTTGTGGAGAATGCCTTTGGGATTCTTTCATCTCAGTGGAGGATGTACAGACGTGTAATTGAGGTCCAGCCAGAAGTTGTAGAGAAGTTTGTGAAGGCTACCTGTATTCTCCATAACTTCTTGCGCAGGACAACCCAGGCAAACACACATCAGTTGCTGATGTAGAGCCACTGCCAGGTCTAGGAAGAATTGCAGCCAACAACTCCGCAAGAGAGGCCATCAGAGTTCGGGAGGTGTTCACATCATACTTCAATGCAGAGGGAACGGTCCCATGGCAAGACGACGTGTAATGCACCAGCACACATTAAAAGGCTCTTTTAAGAGCCACCCACACATACTATTGAGCAACCTCCTGCAACATTTCTTTCCCCACACCAGATTTAGGTCACCAATTCATATAATTATTTCTGTTAAATCCATGAATTATTGTTTTGTGAGGTATAGTGCAATTTTCTGCTTTTTAATGACTTTATGATTTTAGGCAAAGCATATAATATAAGTAAATTTTTACTTTAAATGTAATAGAATTATGAAAATATGCAGTCTGTTATTGTGACGACCCCTCCACACCACGAGGGGTGCCGTCGGCTCTGTGTGTATGTGTGCTTACAGGATCCAGTGCTGTGGGGCCGGCATTTGTCTGATGAGCTGCACCTGGGTCGGGGAGCCGAGAGCCAAACCGGATTCGTCCCTCGCTCTCATTCCTCTAGGCACTCTCTTCATGCCAGCCTTGGGGGACCTATTGCTGGCTTTGTTTATTTGTTTAAATATAAATAAATTATTGATATATTGTCGCACATCGTCTCCACTCTCAGGTTTTGTTATATGTAACACGTATATTTCTAGAAAGGATTATATGTGACTAGGAATACTCTGTACCATAAAGAAAACTTAAAGAAAAGTATGTGACGGTGAAAGAATAAAGGAACATACGTGGGTAACATTAAACAAAGTTTTAATAATAAATTACAATTTAAATAATATTTACAGTGATTAAATGTACAAAAAAAGCCTGGTGTGTTCCCTTCAAAGATTGTCAACCCATGGCAGGTAATCTATTAAAACTCCAAAATGTAGCACAACTGTGCTTGCTTCATAAATTAATTTATGAATTTCGAACTTCACAAAGTTCTTCTGCTGCGTTGGCAGTCTTTGAAGGGAAGGAAGCAGGCTTTGGAGGAAATGCTCATCCTCTGAGAGTGGGGCGGCAGGCAGAGCACCGGACCCCCACATTGTCAGGTCCTCAAGGAGGCGTTCATGCACCTCCTTTTCATTGTCTACACTCCTGGGCCTTTTTCTTCCTGCATGACAAAAACAAATAGCATTTTTTAGTGAAGGCACAGCAATGCATCAATACAATAACATGCTATCAAAACTGTCATTTACATACCCCTTGGTGCTCTGCCTACACCACTAGGTCCTGCAGGGTCATCAATAGGGACAGCAGCAGGGACAATTGCACTTGTATTATTATAATTACTTATTGATAAATTAAGCAGTTATGATATTCTCTTGAACTTTGATTTTTACATATTTTTTGTAGATATTGTGTATGACTTCCTATGCTGTGTGAATGAGTGTCTCCACTTGTCAACCAACCTCTCCCGTCTGTACCCTGTACTTCACCTCCATACTCTGAGGTCCTGTCTTCCTCGACCCCCGACACCATATTGCTGGTGGTTTTTCTCGAGTAACAAATGGGTCGAGGAAGGACCGCAGAGTATTTCCACTTGTTATTGGTCCCTGCTGCTGACCCACTCCTCCTATCCTTCTCCCTCTTTCTTTCTTTGACATAGGTGTCCCTGAGGCTTTTCCATTTCCTTCGGCATACCTCCTCTGACAAGAAAAAAACGTTTACAAACGGTAACTTTTAACCGTTATCTGCCGTTAAACCGGCGGTTGAGCTAACTTGGTTAATGCTAATGTGTTGTTGGTATCTGTAATCAAGCAAACAACGGATGTATATTACTTCCTCGCTTATTTTCCTCCATGCGAGATCTTTTTTGTTGCGGTCCCGCTAGATATGACATTGTATCGTATATATCTCCGGGAACCCACTCACAGCAACAACCTCTTCCATCTTTACAACTGATCAACAGCAGGACAACAGAGGGAATCCCAACGCTGATTGGCTTCCGCGAGAACGCGTCACGTGATTTTGACGCTCGAGTTGAAAAAATTGAACTCTCGCGTTTGACGCGGCACTGTTCAATCACCTCAATCGCATGATTCGCGCCGCGTCCACCGCTTCATGCTCGCCGTCGGAGCGAATTTGCTTCTGTCCACGTCTCTGCATTGACTTTTCATGTTATCTCGCCGCCCCCAAACATCGGATCGCGTCCGGTGTGAACGCAGCATTACGTAGGATTCACGTGGGAAGGTTGCTTACGTAGGACAAAGCAAATTAATACGCACAGACATTTTCCGATTCATAAAACACTTTTCTAAATAACACACTGTTATTTACTCAACAATAACACACAATTATCCTTGTTTTTATTTATTCGTTTAATTCTATAATCTTGGGCTTTTTAGATAAATAAAGTCACCGGAAACAGATGTAGGCCTATAAGGGACATTTCGAGCGATACACACCACAAACCCACTGAACAGATTACCCAAGATCCTCAGCTATGGTTGAAGCCCGGTGATTGGATGTTTAAGTCGCAATGCACGTTGGAATATGGTGTTTATGTGATATGAAATCCAAAAAAATAAATGTTTTAAAAGAAAATAATACTTTATTCTGAATGTGCTTGCTTTTCAATTTGGAAGTCATCACATAACGGCATTGTAATACATGGTTCGGCTGCATTACATATTACATATCTGCCATAGTTCTTTATAGAGCCCTGATGAGAAGACCTTTGGACAAACTGGAAGAAATGCCGTCGAAACTGAATATGTGACGTGGATCATAAATATATCAGCAATTAATCATCATAAATAAATATCATAAATATATCAGCAATTAAACAACATCTTCAATTTCTCTTCATCTTCAATCTCATCTTCAATACGTCTCCTTACAGTATCAATAGTAATTCTGCTGACTTTTATATTTGATCCAATAAATAGATAGGCTATATTTACACCATAACGGTGCACAGCTTATAGAAAGGGACTTGTAGTTTTTAAAGATATTACTGATGTTATTTGAATTAAAGAATGTAAATACTGAGTTGAGAGAATAGTCAGGGGTTTTGGGTGATTGTAGGGCTTTGTCCTAATATTTATTTTTGTTTTAAACTGCACAAACAAGATATCAACTATAGCAAGCTGAGATTCCACAGATTCCATACATGTAATGTCATCACTGTACGAACAGAATTTGCGGAGCTATCAGCCAAAAAAGAGAAAGAAAACAACATCCGGTTTCAAAACCATAACAATAATTACGTCTTACCTTTTGTTGATTTGTGATCAAAAGTTGTGTTCAACGGAATAAAAACGCTGCTCAAGGTTAATCCAATGTCTCTGTCACGTTTAATTTTTTACGGATAATCCATCACCATATTTATGGGAATATACTGGGTATAAAGTTTAGCAGTCCAGGGCTTCAACTTTCAGATATGCTTCGTTTGCATCACTATGGCCCTTTCTCATTTCATCAAATCCCCCTCCTCGACTCCTCGGTCCTCCGGTAGTGACCCGCAAATGAATTTCAGCGCATTTCCACTGCAGGCCTCGCTCGGTTTGGTTAGGCCCGGCTCACTTTAATGCTGCGCTTCCATTACAGTTTAGGAACTGGGGTAGTTACTATAGTAACGCAGTGTAGGCGGAGCTGTGACGTCATCTTCAATGAGAGCCCCAGAAAAACAACACAGCCATTAGCTCTTAGCAATCATTTTGAAACGTGTATTACAATTAAATCACGGTCAAATATGTTCATCTTGTAGTTGTAGCCCCCTTTCCAGCGACTCTCTCTCTAGTTTAGCATACTCAGCCCGACTCAACCTGGTTGTTCCTGGCCCTAGAACCACGATTCAGTCGGGCCAGAAAAAAGGTGAAAAAGTAGCCCAGGGCCAAAACTAGGCCAAGTGGATACGCAACCAAAAACGAGCCCCGCACGGCTCGGCACGCTTAAAGCGAGCTACCCGCTGCAGCGGAAACGCGCCATAAATGCACTTCGAGGATCGAGCATCGAGGAGGCTCTCTGGAGGAGCTCTAACCGAGGATACACTGATGGGTCCTCCACGGTCCTCCACGACTCCTTCGTGAGATGTTT